>VZRZ01008454.1:1895579-1952519 GCA_013398175.1 Climacteris rufus | reverse complement strand
CGGCACCGCCCCTCAGCGCCCCCGGGGCTGCCGGCGCGCAGGGGGGAGGCAGGGAGGGTGCACGGACACCTTTCTCCTCCCCGTGAAGAAAGCCCTCCGAACCTGACGTGGCTCAGCTCTGCTCTTTTCCCCGTTGGAAATGACTGCTCCGCTAACAGCCCGATCGGCACAGCAGCTCAAACACAGCGCTTGGGACGGAGGGACTTCTCATAGACGCTCAGGCCACATAGTTAGGCACTGATCAAAAACTTGGAAGGCAAAAAGATGCAGGATCAAGTATAAAGTGTAAAACAATAAACCTTGATAGGTTAAGATGGGGAAATGAAACACAAAATCTGTTCTTGACCAAAATGCCAGATGTGTTTGAGGAAAACCCCATTACAGTGCATCCTCTGGGGCTGAGTTTGTAAGAAGTGTTTCTCGTATGAAAGGATATTTTGGGTGAATCTGGTAGCTGGATTGCAGCACGGTTGAACCATGCATGTAACTTTTAGAAATCTGTCTTTACCATTTTGAGTGGTTAAATCAAGGTGAGATCACAAAAAGAAAGTCTGTAAAGTTACCAATTCCTTTCACATCATCTTTCTTCATCTTGAAAAAAAAAAACAAAAAACAAAAAACACCGTATAGCAGAGATTATACCAAATCCTGCAGTCATCCAAAGTTAAAACTCCTTCTGCTTTTTGTGGGAGGTTTGCATGCAACGATGTTTATGTTGGCTCTTTAGAGTAAGTAAGTACTTTAACTATCATCCTGACACTCTTCCTTCTTCTGAAGCTTCCTTCATCCTGAAGCTTCTTGTTTCTATGCTGGCTGTTCCTTGAGAGGATCCAGGGAGGCACCTATCCCAATGTGTCTGGTAGGTTCCTGGGAGCTCAGTGATGGGCTTAACTATGTGGCCAGGCCCTTTAATGTAAGACACATGGCTACTGAGTGCAAGCTCTCACTTCAGTGTGGCCTTTAATACTTCACAATAACCTGTGCTATCAGTGTAGCTGGGTATTGATTTCAGAGCCTACTGAAGCACTTTACATGAAAGCAGAAGGTCATAAGACTAACACCAAGAAACAAAAGCAAAAAATAAGCCAACCAGTCAAAACCAACAAACAAAACAACCAACAAAAAACTAACCAGAGACAGCAAGAGGAATAGCTGAAGCCTTCACTTACTGAATTGATTTAGAGTAGTCTCTCCAAGTTCTGGAGTTCTTTGAGACCACAAACACATACACCTCCCAATGAGCAATATTTGCAGAGTCCACACAGCTTCTGGTTCCAGCCAACTTCCTGTTGAGAAGCCAGATCAGACAAGTTATTGTAACAGAAGCACTCCACTCATTTTGGAAATATTTTAAACTTGTAATTAAATTCACAAAACACTCATAAAGAGGTTGGATTAGGTAAAGTATAGTGCTTCAGTTTTTATAAAAGGTTTAAAGCTTATTCAGCTGAGGCTGTTTGGTGTTTATCCTTGGTCCATGTTTGCCAACAGGGGCTCTTTGACACAATTCTATTCCCAGGATGCTCTTGTTTCACCTAATGTTTTGTTTGGATGCCAGTTCTTCACCAACCATAGCACATTATCTCCATCAGCTTCTCGCAGACTGGTGTTACTGACGGTCAGCTGGTCTGGCTGGTTGTGGTGGGCCACACTTTTGAGGTCTTGTCATGGAAGTACTGCACTGTAAATCACCCAGCTATAGCTTTGTCAGCATGGTTATGCTTCCACCAATGCCACAGAGGGTAAAACAAAGAACCAGCCTTAAGTAAACATTTTGTTTCTTTGTACATTTAGAGATTAGGAGGTGTGCGCTGCTCCCTGCTGCAGCTGCTGACTCCCTGCCACTGCTGTTTTCAATCGAGCATGAATTATCCGGGTTTAATTTAAATTTTATATCCAAGTAGTCTCACCCTCAGTAACACACTTGGAATGTCTGCTTTTGAAGGAAGTCTGCAATTCGGGATCCGCAGTCCTTGCAACTCAGTGGGCATAGCTTTGGTAAAAACTGGAACTTGATGAAATGCACACAACAGCCTGATCAAGGTAATACCTGTTATGGGTCAGGATGACAAAGCAACAGAATCATAAATTTTAACTGAAAAGCATCAAACAGTGAAAGAGATGTAGGTTCACACTGACAGAACAAGACTGTGCATGAGTAGCAATTACTCATTACAAAATCACACCTAAAAGACAAAATTCTTAAGAGTGCAATGAGATAATCTAATATGAATACCCTAAAACTGTCTACGAAACCATGTGCATACAAATGAAAATCAGATTTTTTTTTCTGAAAGGCACTGAAAGTCAGTTACCTTTGTCCATCAAGACTTGAGTTGAAAGGTCAGAAATTTTCATCACAGTTACAGCAGTAGGAACACCACAGCAAATGCTGAAGAAACAACATAAAAATCATTCAGTGTAGAGTTTCCTAGAATAATTTCTGGCAATAGCTGGAAGTTCAGAGGGCAATAAAACTGAAGGAAGACTGAAGGGAATTCCTTAGGAATACCAGAAACATGGGGTGCAGAGAACCAGGGAGGAGAGCAAGCCATTTTTCTGCTGAATATTGCATTTTCTGCTGGGAGTCCATAGGGGTAGTTGCATGACATCAGATATCTGGGGAGCTTTTGGGATGCATCCAAGAAACAGCTCTTCCTGGTGGCATGCTCCCATCAAGGCCCTCATTTAAATCCTGGCGTTGTCAAAAGACCCATTGATTTCAGCATGACATTATTTTAGCCTCCATGCCTGCTTAAGCATTTAAAAGTGCCTTCTGTATAGATGAGGAAAACGTACTGGAAGCAAAAATAAAGCAGCACACTGATACTGTTCTCTTTCAAATACTTGGCATGATATACTCTGCTGTGGTAAAGCCATTGTTTTTCCTCTGAACATTAGTTTAAAGTACTGTAAAGAACTGCAGAATTTACTCTGCATAGCTTCTTATGCAACAGCACCAAAATCAGCCTCCAGCCCAGAAATTGCCTGTAAACTGATGACGAAAGCACAGCTCAGCACTGGATTTCAGGTGACACTTGTATACATCTTTCTCTGCAAACTGTGCTTCATCTTAGGGTTTTGGCACACATGTACTTGCCCTTTCTGTTGTAGATCATGGTAAACTCTGCAGCATCAGAATATTTCAGATGTAAATGGCCATTAATTTGGAGAACAGATATGTGTTATATGGTCCTAAAGGCCCCCCAGGCTCTAGGTATAAATGTTTTCTGACTACTGGCTTCTGTTTTCCTGCTATGAACTGTTCTATGGCTTTACATAAAGATACCTTGTTTAAACATGAGACTAACAAGTATGTGTATGTAATTTCCAATTGTAAGGTCCAGTGCCAAATGCTCCAATGGCATCAAATGAGGGGGGCATGAAATAGTCCATGAAAGAATAATGCCAGGGTTTTTTGTAGGAAAACTGCCATAAGAACATACCAGAAATTCTGTAGAGTAAAAAAAGATTTGAAGAATTGAGCTTTTATAATGCGTTTAGTATTCATTCAGTAGAGCTTTGCACTACAACAGAAATTCAGAATTAGTATGCTGAAGCACTAACCATACTGAATAAATGTCTGGGGTTTCACTGAAATTTTGAATTTCTCAGAAAGGTGTATTTAATTCAGAATTGGAACAGCTGACCAGCAGATATGTCAAAAACAAATTTATAGAGAAAACAGTTTCATTGTTAACTTGTTTAAGCTAACTGATTCAGATAACCCTTTTCTCCTTCACAGACTTCAGGCTGAAACCACATCTCTGTCTGGGTACAGAGTCCTCCGGGTCTGTTAGCACTGGCCTGTCTTGGAAAAGCAGTACAGAAAACCAAATTCAAAAAACACGAGTAGCTATAGGAAAGACTGGGTACGAGGCTAAATGTGAATGCAATTAATGGAAAGGGTCTGTCAGGCCAGTTGTCTCGGAGGAGTGTGCAATTAATATTGAATCTACTTCAAATTTATCCTACAACAAAATGAGCTCAGCCTTGGCAAAAAAATATACAGAAAATGATTTTACCACAGTCCATCTCTGTAGTGGTTGCAGACTTACTTTATAGAAATATAATTTCCTTAAAGCAGAAAATTGAGGCTATGCTCAGGTTATTTTTGAAAAGAAAAGTAATGCATCTGGATGCTTCCCAAGAAGGGAAAAGGTTAAAAGAGAGTTGAAGCAGGATAAATATTTACTGGTATTTTACTTGTGCAGTTTCTGTCTGTTGATGAAAAACCTCGAACCCCAAAAGGGATATTGCTCACATTTCTTCAGCAAGGTTCCTGAAGTGGAAACAATAACACTTCCTCAGTGGAAATGAAAACACTTAAAAAACCATCATCACTGGCCAACACATGGGGAAGTTTTCTCATTACTGTAAATGTGGTTTGTTACAGAGACAGCATATCATGCTTTTAACATGTTGATTTGATTTTCAGTCCTTTCTGTGTTATTTTTAATGTTCTATGTTAACATAAAAAGGCTGCATGTGAAGCCATATACTTTGCAGTTGTTACTGAAACATAGTTCACTAATTTCATGATAATGTCTTCTCCTTCCCTCAGGAGTAAAATAAGATTTTGTTTAGGATTTTAAAACCCCCAAATTTTCTTTTTCCTTCTCTGCCTGTCTCACAAAATAGAGAAACCTTACAGAATTTAAATAAAAGCCTTGGAAAAATCTAGGAGAGTCTGGTGGGGAAATGCTGATGTCATTTCCAATGGGATTAATCCATTGATACAGTTTCTCAGGATTTGTAGACCTGTGTTCTAATGTGTTCATTTGAGGCAGGGTCTCAAAAACATAAATTTTCTGAAAGCTGGATTTCACTAGGTCTGTTCTTTAGGTCAATTCCCCAACAATTTAAACACACTAGAGAATTTCCAGTTTTGCCATCTTATAAGGATGGTATTTTCTGATTTACACACACAGTCTTATATATTAAGATCAGGGATGAATTCCTGAATAAAAGCTAGATCCTGACACATTTTATACTGATTAGTCATCAAATTTCCTCTTCTCACTAATTTTTTCAAGTCTTTGCTCATGAATTTAAAGAGGGAGCCTACCTGTTCAGGGTAACCAAATGCATGTTGCTTTATTAAACGTGTCTTCACAAAGGATTAGTCTTCCTGCCTCAGGTAAAAGTGAAATATATGTAATAGTAAATATATGTGATAGTATGTAATATGAAATATATGTAAGTGTATCTGATATGAACTATATGTAATAGTATCCTAAAAGTAAGATAAGATGGAAGATGTGCAAAAAAAATTGTAGGATTTAACTAGTTTAATCTCCTCTCACTCATACCTTTCCAACTGTAGCATAAATAGAATAAACTCCCCCATGCTCCTTTGGTAAAATTAACTTGTATTCACAGACCTGGTTTTTAGGAGTTAAAAAATGTCCTTTTTGTATCCTAACACATTTACTTGGATTTTTATTTAGGTGTTTTTAACAGTGTATTAAATTTAAAACTAGTCAGACTTTGTATTCGAGCAGTGGAAACCCAGGCATATGGTTTCAATTCAAATATACCAAAACCTCTGTGTTAAAAAAAAAACCCAACCAACATTCCCTTTAACAAACATTCTTATAAAATTCTCCTTGAAGAAGCAGGTGAAGGAATATTACTTACAGTCAGCTGTATATTTATTTTTGTGCAGCCATGGTTGACTGTTCCACAGGTTTTTAATGACTCAGTGCACACAGAGCGCTCATTCAGCAGCCTGAACACTGCGTTATTCTCCCATGCCTGAGGTTGGTGCAGAATGTCAATATGGAATTTATGCCTCCTACTGCAGTTTATGACTTTTATTTGGAATGGCATGGCTTAGGAACTGGCATTCAATATTATTTCCTTGTGGCTCTGCAGATCCTTCTGCAGAGGATGCAACGGATGCTGGTGAAACTTGCCTCTGCAGCTTTCCCTGGAGCCCCAACGTGGCTGTTTGCCCCGCCTGACTCTGAACCACAGTGCCTGGGGTGCTCCTCAGAGCTGCAGGAACATGACCTGCCTGCTTCCACATTTATGGTCAAGAAGCAAAGACCTATGATTGGCTTTAAAGTTTGCTGGCTAATTTAGGCTTAGGAAATATTACAGCTCTTCCAGCTTGATTGACGTGGATGAGAAAGCCCCAGTGAGGGTCACTCACAGCCTCTGAACACTGTGTTTAGTCTCACATATCAGTTGGTTCAGGTTCTTTAATCCCACTGTGGTTTATGCTCCCAGAGATTGTGCCAGCTGGACAACCTGTGCAAGCTTTTCCTAGGTAGTTTCTTTTCTGGATGCTGGCAAATCTGAGGCAGCAGTGCCTCAGTACCTTGGCAAACTTTGCAGTTTCCTCCCAAGATTAGACAGGTGATGCCTGAGTGCCAATATGCTGAAGGATCTCAGTGCCCAAACCCACAGAAGCATACAGAGGAGCAGATTCCCTCAAGTAACAGGATAAATGCTTCCTTTTCAAGTAGGCAACCTTGGAGGCATTTTAAACAATTTCCTATACAGAGCCCTAAGAAGGTTCAGCCAAACCAAAGCAATGCTGTGACCACTGTTTGAAATTAAAATTAAGAGGGTATGTTCAAACCCTAGAAGTATGTGAAAGGCAGGACAGGACTGCCCATCCTCTCCACAAGTGTAGCCCAGAGAACACTTCCGTGGGTTAAATGGCTGCAACATGTGCTGTCTATCATACAGCAGTTTGGGTTGGAAAGGACCTTTGGAGGTCATTTAGTCCAACCTCCCTGCAATGAGCAGGGGCATCTTCAACTAAACGGAGCTCCATCCAACATGAGTTTGAATATTTCCAGAGGTGGAGCGTCCACCACCTTTCTGCTTTCACCACTCTCATTGTAAAAAATTTCTTCCTTATATCTATTCTAAACAAAGTGTCTTTTAGTTTAAAACCATTATCCCTTGTCCTATTATGACAGGCCTTGCTAAAACGTTGCTCCCCATCTTTCTTGTAGCCCCCTTTAGGCAGTGGCACGGGCTCTGATGTGCCAGAGCCTTCTGCTTTCCAGGCTGAACAACTTCCAGCAGCCTTGAGAACAAAGGGAGCCTCTCTACAACTACAGGGTTGCCTCCCCTTCCTCTCCTGCTCTTTTCCCAAGGAACACTTCTCATAACGAAGTTTGAAATATTAAATCTGCGGGTGGCACAAGTAGTGGCCAAACATAGGAAACAGTGGGAGCTGATCCTTTTTACTCTTAATTCCTTTTTACTCTTAATGCCAAGAATGTGAGCATGCCTCTGAGAGTGGCATCTGGATGTTTGCTGCCATTGCTTCTGCTGCAGTGACTAAAAGGGATTAGGAGTCTGAAGATGCTTCAGCATTAATGGAGAAAGTAACTACTTTGATAACTAAGACACTCAGAAAGAGATACTGAGGACAGCATTTCCTAAATTACCACTCTCTAGCTCTTGTTGACGGTGATGGATACTGTGCTCATGCCTTTGATGGTGCACTGTCAAACATGGATCTTGGAAATATTTTGCTCTATATTGTAACTGGCTTGCTTACACATGGCTGACTTGCAAATTACTTGCAAACAGTAGCCTTTTCTCTCTCTTTTTTTTTTTTCCTTTTTTTGGCAAGGCCCTGCAAGTAATATGGGAATCAGCATCAATGAATAATACAGGAAACATTATTTTCTTTTCTGTTAAGATAATTTTCCAGAAATGGTAGGCATTTCCAGATATGAGTTGTAATTCCTAGATTGTTGATTGTGTTAATTCCAGATGATTTAGAAAAAAAAAGTTATTAATCAAATTGCAGCCTGCAATTCTCTCTGACCACCAGCTATTTGGTGCTAATTGTTGGTATTTGATGGGTAGCCCTGGGACAAAGTTGTTGCATGAGAAAAATCACCATGACAAAGTATCCTTCTGATACAAATTTTTAACAGATGTTTGTTTCTGATGAGGTGTGCAAGAGTGTTGGCATTTACAAATGGTGTTGGTTATCAAACATTTTCAAACAATTAGCAGTATGATTTGATTAGGAACAACCGAGCAATTAAAACATTTTCTAACAAACACTTCATTGCCTCATGTCAGAGAAAATAATCAAATTTAGAGAATAAACTATCTCCACTGAAGCCTTTCTATTCTGTTTTCCTACTAAAAATTTTCTACTAAAATTTCCCTTTCTATGTCTTAATCACATATATAAACCTAGGACTCTTAATTAACTGGATAAATAGTCACACTGTGTGGGACTAATACATAGTAATGCAATAGCAATCTCCTCCTTACAACATAACATCAGTTTACTTTGTTGGATACCAGATACGGGCTTTTTTTGGTCCAGAGGTTACAGCAGTAAATATGTTGGGAGTGGAATGCATTAAGAAATAAAAGCAAGCCTAATCTTCTCTGGAATGGCACAGAATGTTCTCTTTCATCATCTTTCCTGTGTCTATTGGAAACAGAAGGGTTTGTAGGTGAAGTAAGCCTGTGTGAAGAAAACCATATCCCACTTGTTGAAGCTGTTAAATAGAAGTTAGTAAACAGAATATATAATGCATTGAATGTGGATACCAGTTCTGATGTAAGGATGCAGGACTTTCAGACCTCAAAATAATGCCTCTAGAAGCAGGAAAATTTTAGCATTACTCAGTGTTTTTCCCAAATTCACACTTCTGGGCACTACTGTAGCATTGGCAGTGGGATCTGTGGAACAGCACAGTCACAGAAAGCATAACCTTCCAGTCTTACCTGCCCTCCTCTCTTGGGCCAGATGTTGACAGGAGGCTCCACTGCCAAGTCCAAGCCTCAGGATCTTGAAGGTGACTCTTTGGAGAGAGTGGGTATATGCCAGAGTTGGTGGGACATTTGAAAGTAGGCAGCCTTAGCTGCCGGAACTTTTGACAGCAGCCAGCACAGGTTTCTGTGACACTGTAACAAACCCAAAGCAGGAGTTCTTCAGCACCCATCACATGTACATCAGCCAAGGCAATGAAAACCATCAAGACAGCTGCATCTTAAAAAAAAGATAGCGGCAGAGAATATCTCAACACGCAACATAGTGCCACATCGACATGGCTTTTCAATACCTCCAGGGAGGGTGGGGGACTCCACCATTTCCCTGGACAGCCTGTTCCAGTGCTTGACAACACTCTTGATGAAAAAATTTTTTTGTATATCCAATCTAATCCTGCCCTAATGCAACTTGAGGCCATTTCCATCTGTGCTTTTAGACAAATTAAGGCTGAAGGAAACATTCCTGTCTATATTTAACTGTGTTCATGTCCTACTAAATCCATCAGGGCCAGTTACATTCAGAAAGCAAAGCACATGCTGTCCTCAGAAGACAAGGAAAGAAGTGGATGTTTTCTGTACAGACATCCCCACCAGTGGGTCACCCAGGGGAGTCAGCAAGTTTCAAACATCATGGATGATCTCCTGAGGGGAGGTCTGGAAAACGGGTTGACCATACATCCCTTCAAGGCACCTCAACGCTTTCTCCCTTTCCCACTAATTGCTGTGTACTTCTGAAACTATACCACTCACATTAAGGGTAACCCACAAAATAATTGTGGAAATTCTGTCTTACCTATTTAAACTACCTGTAATACTAGAAGCTGACCATATCAGAACAAAACAGAAACAACTAGAAGTCAGAAAGAAGTGAAAATAGCATTTTCTCACAATGACTATGAAGATGAGAAAGACAAGTATGGACAAATGTGCTTGCAAATTAGTATAGATCAAAGAGAAAGTGTAAGGAAAGTGTATTTTACTGAAATTTATTTAATGGAGAGTGTTGACTAAATATTTTTCTTCAGGAAAAAAAATCCGTGTAAAGATCAACAATTCAAATTCTTGAATATCTGAGGCTGGCAGCTATTTAACAATCAAAATATTGCATTTCAGCAACCTCATCTACTAAAAAACCAGTATCCACTATTGCTGATACTTGCACCACTCAGACATGAAACAGAAAGTATCAAATCTTTCCTGAAAGCTTTGCTGGATCCCGAGGCACACTTGGATGTAAATTCATACTCCCACACTGCCATAGGTCAGCAGAAATGTTTTGCCTTGCTGGATTTTGCAAGACTTAGTTAGGAGATTTTTTTAAGTGCACACTTTGACTTTTGTGGGTCATATTTAGGAATGGAATCATGACAATGTAATTTCTCATAACCATAGGGGAACTGTGACTTCTGCACCACAGCTATATGGGTCTGGATGTACAGCACATGCAGGCACACAGCTGCTCTGTGCAGTACATCACTCAGAGGCAAAGTAGTAGCTCTACAGATGAAATATTTTCTACCTTTTCCATTAAGTTTAAACCAGAAAAAAAAACCCAAAAAACAAAACCATGACATCACTATGAAATATTTAGACCATTTACTTATGCTTATTTTTAAAGTCAACATTCTCCTGCTGTTTGAATGCTAAAATATCTGAGGACATGCAAATGTTTAGACAGTGCTTGCCGTTGATCCATTCCTTACACTAATTCTTAGCCATGCACACAGCTAGAAACACTCTATAGCAGAATCTCTTCTGTATATACATATTTCTCTCTCTCTCATAGAACCATGGAATGATTTGGGTTGACCTTCAGAGGTCATCTAGTCCAAGCCCCCTGCAAAAAGCAGGGACATCTTCAGCCAGAAGACTGAAAATTTACAGGGCACCTACCACCTTCTCTGGGCAACCTGTGCCAGTGTTTCCCCACCCTCATTACATATACATCTATATACATCTATATATCTCTAAATCTCTATGTGTCTATATAGATACAGATATATAGATATATATGTGTGTACGTATATAGTTCCAGGCTTACAGTGCCAGTTAGGAGGCCAACAACTTGAGTGCCTTGTAGCTCACCAGGTAGCTGACCCAGGCCTGTATTTCACTAAAGTTTCATATCCTAACCACAACCTTTTTTCCCCACCAACTGATTCTTGCTCCCCTGTCCAACCTGGCAGCCCAGCTGCTTGCCACCAGTAATGCCCAGGTGCTCCCAAGGCAGTCTGAAGCCACTGCTTTCATGGTGTGATGACTGGAGTGGAACAGGAGGAAGACTTCAGCAGTCCTGTTTGCATTTGCAGCTCAGGCAGCTCTTCCTTGTCTCCTCCAGGGGAAGGGCAGTGGGTCAGCTCTGCCTGTGGTCAAGGCAGCTGGTTGGACCATGCTGACTGAAACCTCAAATGCACTCACAGGTCAGCCAAATCCTGCACAGCCACATCCTGCTCTTAAACAGGACAAGGAGCATGGAGATGATTGCAAACCATTCTGAGTTACTCAGTGGCATGGTATGTGGAAGGGATTTTCTTGGTTTTTTCCTAGTGCGTTTGCATTTGTTTGTTTGTTTGTTTTGTTTACTTGGGTTTTTATTTTAGGAAACTACTACTTACTTTTGCTTGTTTAAAACTTTAGTCTAAGCTATTATATTTCCTCAATTGATTATTTCTTATATTTCTTGCATCTAATCAATGTTTTGAATTAATGTACCACAGCTTCAGGCTCACGGACGACCAGGCATAAGGATGTAAGAGTGTTTTGCCTCAAGCATTCTGACTGACTGTTGCAACTGGAAAGTTGTGGTTGGAAGAGAAGTCCCCCAGAGGTGGGGCAGTGCTGTGCTGATCCAACTTCCTTGTCTGCCTTGAGACTTGTGCTGATTGCACCTGCACCAACTCCCCCCACCCCAGCTCACTGCCTGGAGGGCTCGAAATGGCTGGCGTGAACCAAATGGCATGAAAAATCTGGTTTACATAAGAGGTGTGCACCAGGTTAACTATAAAAGGCAGCAGATCAGTCCCCTCTCTGTTTCCTCCCTTTCTCTTTGTCTTACTACCCCAGATCTGGACCACCCATGTGGCAGGACCAACACAGGCTCTAAGAACTTCTCTTTTTCGCTCTCTCCCGCATTTATTTCTCTCCTGTGTTGCTCCTGTCCTGGCAAAATGTGGCTGTCATATTCTACCCCTTATTCTATACTGAAGTTTGTTGTGGGAGTTGGGAGCTTGTTGCAGTGTGTTGTAAAAATTAAGGGCTTGTTAGGCCAGTGCTTTTGAGACTAAATAGTGGGCTAGTTGCCAGAGTTAAAAAAAATATACAATAAAGCAGAAAACTCCCTGACACATGGACCGGTGTGTTTGTTCAACCTGGCAAGAATTTATAATGAACATCATGCTCCTAATCAAGCAGGCCATGGCACCAGGAAATAAAGCTGTAGATCTCTGCATAATAAATAATAGATAGCTGCATAATAAAACTCCCTATAGACACACAAGGTTATGGTAACACTAACATTTCCTTTCTTGCAGTTACTGTCATACCTAAATTTGACCAACTCTAGATAGGTGCTGGCAGTTTCACAGTTCCAGTGCTGCTGGGATAGGAAGCAGGGATAAACTAAAGGAGTAAAGACTAGACTATTTGCCATACTTTTCATATAAGGGAAGAAAAGACCTCTAGACAACATAATCCTATGTTTAAAGCATCAGCTACAAAGGACAGAGCTTCAGTAAACATTCAGCACAAAATAAATGAACAAAAAGGCTCAGGTTGAGATCATATCATTCTTCTTGTAGCACTGAGGAATGCTTATGTTCAGTCTGCCCAGCCTGACTTGGTGGTGGCAGCTTCCACTAGTCAGGGATTGCAAAGCATTTTTGCTTTAAAGGTCAACTGTTTCAGGGACCTAAACTCTGGTTTGCCCTGAGATTTGGTATGCAGCATTTGGGGACAGTGTGAATCTGCCCAATATCAGATATTTGTCTCAGAGAGCCTTCAAATGTATATATATATAAATCCCCAAACTTTTTTTCTTCTAAAGCTTAACAAATTCCATTAGTTTTGGTGTGTGCAGGCTCAGTGATCTTGTTCAGGCCACCAAAGAGCATCCCCACCTCCTGCAGGGCTTTGGGTCTCTGGGCAGAGCAGGTCAGCACCACTGCAACTCGTATTCACGGAAGGGGTTTGTAGCTGTGAGTCTCAGAGCAAAAAAATTGCTTTTTTTGGTGTAACTGGGAAGATGGGAGTCAAAAAGCTTCTGCTTCATCAGTTCACACCTGAATAGCTTTCATCTTTATACAGCACAAATGAAAATTGGCTTCAGGGGAACACCCTGACACAAAACTTCTCAGTGAAATTTTTGTGCTTTGACAGTGCCGACAATAAAATATGCCTTTTGATCAGCAAGATAACCCTGCTAGTGCTACTTTGTGCTCGCTGCTGTATTTTGCAGGAAATATTTGGTCTGTTTGCTTCTGTTTATGGAAAGAGAACAGGAATTTCCAGGGAAAGAGAAAAAAGAACAGCAAACTGGAAAAAGGCTTTCTCTGTCAGCGCTACAATATTAATAGTGCTTGCCGTTTCACTCAGCAGTGAATAACAACCCATTTCTTTCTTAAAAAAAAAATAAGGCAGCAAGGACGTGCCCTTAGCCAAAACTATCCCAAGCACAAAGACCAAGTTTCCATAAGTGCAAGACCACATTAATTACATGTCTAAACAGTCCTCAGGATTTGCAGAAAGCCACTGATCTTTTTCAGAGTGTTAATTTTAAAATGTATTTTTGGTGCTGGGCAGAGCTGATCAGCAAAACAAGCACTGTTCCCAAGCAGGGCTCTTTTCAGTAGGGCTAGGAATGCTGAGATATTGGGACCAGGACAAGTCCCATGTGCCTGGAAAAGGGGCAGCTGGGGCACCCGGCTCACATTCAGTTTCCTCTTGAATAAAACAATTCTACCTTGAATTTCTGGTTATATTAATTCATAGAAAGAAGCTCAATTATTTCTTGGTAGTTCCTAGCTGTGAAATATGTTCAAGCTTTGCATGGCTTAAGTTTCTTTCTAAATCCATATATAGTTACAGAATGCCTGTACAGCAAACTTGCTGATCCAGCCCAGCTTCTTCCTTTTAAAAGTCTGACATGAGAAGCAGCTCTTTAAAATTTAAAGAGGCAGTATTGAACGGACCTGGAAAATATAGAATTTCAGCCTACAAATGATCTCTTTCTTTACGGATCTGGCCCATCCTTCAGAAAATCAGTTATCTGAGGGTTTAACTCCAAGCAAGTGCTTTAAGTTAAACTTCTTTATGTTATGAAATAAAGAGCAACTGTGTTGCTTTTTTTGTTACATTTAATGCATAGACATATACTTTTCTTTTGCAACATAAGAAAATCCTTTTTGATTTCTGAATTTTCTGCAAAAGTATATTACAAATTTAGCAGATGAGTGTGATATGTGCTTGTGCAATCTCATCTGAGGTGTGATGAAGTTCATAACCTTTTTCCCTCAGACAGAGCGTGAGATTTGCTCTTGTTTGCCTCAGCCAGAAGGAATTGACTCTCTTTTCAAATTGAAGCAGTTAACCAGAATAAGCAGCTTCTTCTGAAGTGAATTATCCTTAAGCACAGCGTCTGTACTAAAGTGAATTCTGTATTTCTAACATGCTATTGTTAAGCTTTTTGCTTGATGAAAATTCAGAAAGAAAACTTCAAGATGGGAAAGGCTTTTAGGTGGGAGTGGCTATTAGATGGGTATGGCTTTTAATGTAGATGATTGATTTTGTGGCAGCCCTTCAGGTTGCAAAAGCACTGTGTCACACTTAGACCTGACACAGAACAGTTTTCACATCACAAAACTCAATAGCAGCTGACGGAATTGTATCAAATTTTTGTGCTAATCACTATATACATTTAATGACTGAAGTTGAAATGGCATTTTCATCTTTGCATTCACTGATGCAGAGAACTGATAGTAAAGAAGATAAAAGCAGAGCTGGTGAGATGAAATCAAGATCTCAATGCTGACAGAAGTATGCAGCCCAATTCCCAATCTTTTTGTGTGTGTTTAGCTTAGAGTGTAGGTCTGCTCAAATACCTATTCCTCAGAGAGAAACTTAGGATCCTG
This sequence comes from Climacteris rufus, assembly GCA_013398175.1. NCBI lineage: Eukaryota > Metazoa > Chordata > Aves > Passeriformes > Climacteridae > Climacteris > Climacteris rufus. The sequence goes on along the minus strand of VZRZ01008454.1, from coordinate 1,937,628 downwards.
TAAGTGAAAAAGAGTTGGAAAATTGTGGTATTATCTCTTCTACCCATATCACTTTTGCTGCTGGGTTCACTGAGCACCACATGCACAAAGACTGTGCTGCTGAGCCTCATTCTGCTCTGGTACAAGACCATGATTAATCAATCACCTCCAGTATCTCTGTGTGCTTTAGCAGAGAGCCTACAGGAAAGGGAATGTGCTGCTGCACTCCTGTGACAACCCACCAACAACTCTTTTCTTGATGGTGAGGGTTTTTCTGGTGGTGTTTTTTTAAAATTAGTTCTAGATTAGATTACTGCAAAATATTTCCCCAGATTACAGCCGTGTGCATCAATTTCCCCCCCTACTTGCAAACAGACAGTTCTCTTCCTTATCTCAGGAATAAAAAACTTGCATTCCCATAGCTCTGCATGTTTTTGCACTGCCACTTATATGTACTGGGTTTGGTGCAGAAAGATTGTTCTTTTTCCCAGACTACCAAAACAGGACAAACAGTTGTTTATATTTTCTTTGTTATTGAAACAAACTCCTGATTTACTGAGGGGTTATCTCCCTCTCTTGACCTTGCAGAGGTTTGCAGATGGAAAACTTTGAAAGCCTGTTCTGCCTGCTCAAGGCAAGGGGTGGAGACGGCACAAGTTAAGAATCCCTCTCTTTTTCCTAACTTGACCTTTTTCTGGATCTACCATTGATTTTCTCTACACCTGTGTACAATTCACTTAATTTTGTGCGCTATGTGTATTTTGAGAGCTGATGGGTACTTCTTAGCACAACAGGGAACAAGTCTTTGGGAATACAGCTTATTTTATGTACTTGGAACTTGCATCCTCATGTAAACATTTAGGTTGTAAGTGTAAAGGTATAAGAGGACTGTGTGGGATGAAATACATATTTTTCAGATAATACAAGGATTTCATCTTATGGAGTTTACACTCTGGGACAGAGACTGTCCCTAGTGCAGTCTTAGCTCATGGATGTAGTTGATTCTTCTGGATGTCAAGGCCCGGTTGGATGGGGTTCTGATCTAGCTGAAGAGGTCCCTTCCCATGGCTAGATGACCTATAAAAAATTCCTTCCAACTCAAGCCATTCTATGATTCTATGATGTAACTGGAATTCAAATAAAAAACAACATTGTGCTATACTAGGCACAGAGTAATTCAGATTCAGAATTCAAACACAAATATGAACCCAGGAACAGAAGCAGACAAAAATATCTAAAAAACATTGGAACTGAAATGCTTCATTGCAGTCTCTCAGCTTCATCATATTTTCACTGACCTCAAGACAAGGATTTGTGGCTCTCCAGAAGAGCAGTTCCCCAATGCTATGGCAATTAATTCCCAGGTGAGGTGCAGACACTACAAACATTATGCATTAGCAACAAGTTTAAGAATGACTATTCCACTGAGCATTGGGAAGAGCCACTTTACTAAAAAAAGAGTTGAATTTATTTTGATTTAACTCAAGCTAGACTTTGAGGAAAACATAATTTCCTGGAGACTTGAAACCTGGCTTCTTAGGGACCTTCAGAAGGGAATTTTGGGCCCCTGAGGCTAGTCCTTGGCTGCTGGAGCGGCTGATGTGTGTAATCCTTTCCATTCCCTGACTGCACCCCCTCATTGGCAGGATACAGCTGTCAAAGAATGACGCCTCAAAACGTCTTATGAAGAATTTCACAGGAAATCAAACTTTATTAAATCCTCAATCATACTAAGAAACTGTCTAAGTTACCTTCAAAGGTAAACTAGTTTTTAGTCCCCAGAATTAATGGAACACTCACATCCCTTGTTTAGGGCTATGTGATATTCCATAGAATACCTGGAAAATTCTGCTTATGAGTTTCTGATCGTTTCAATTCCTGATTGGGCCATTTTGTTTATTAATTTTCTTCATACAGCGGAGGTTAAAAGATAAAAAAAAGCCCATTATCTTACAAACAAGTAAAAATTAAAGTGTCACCTTCTACTAATGAGTACAGCAGCCAGATCAATTCACTCAACTATCAAGCCTTTTTGCATCTCTGCAATAAGACTGCTACACTATATTTCATTCTTTGATTATTGCTGTTCTAATAACCATCTAGAACTCTAAAAAACTTAGAAGCACAGAATGGTTTGGGTTGGAAAGGACCATAAAGATCATCTAGTTCCAGTTGCCCTGCCATGGGCAGGGACACTTTCTACTAGACCAGGTTGCTCAGAGCCCCATCCAACCTGGCCTTGAACACTTCCAGGGATGTGGCATCCACAGCTTCTCTGGGCAGCTTGTTCCAGTGTATCACCACCCTCACAGTAAAAAAAATCTCTTTCTAAGATCTCACAAGTTAGAGAAAATGTAATACAAAGATATTGTGATTGCATCTTTTGGTGCTAGTAATAACTATTTGGCAATCCCAAATATGTTACAGCAATTATTGTCAGTTGCATCAAAGCACTGTACAGACCATGGGCAAAATTAAAGAAAACTGGGAGGTTACAAAAATTGCTGTCAGCAAACATGTTAAGGGGGGGTGGAAAATGGAGGACGGAGCAGGGTAGAAAGTTACAGACATTGTTACAACAATATTTAAAATTATAGGGAGAAATTGCTGTTGCTTGTCCCTGGATGGAATGTGGTCAGCATACCCAATGTGCCACACACAGTACATGCTAAGAGGGCCTAAATGGAGGGTGGAGTGGAGGCACCATGGTCAGGCTCTGTTGAAATCCTTGCAAGAAGAGAAACAGGGTAGTACCTTGTAGCTGCTAAGCCACATAGCACCTGTCAACCAAGGTAGCAGAAAGATTTCTTGCTGTTGAACCAGCAATCATGGTGAAGCCACAGATGCCCACCCCATTCCCAAAGGTTTCCTCGGTACCTCCAAGGTACAACCACCCCCCATTGACCATGATATAAGACTAGTCACTCCACCTCCACCTAAACATAAAAATTAATATAAAAGTCAGTTAAAAATGGAGAGAAGATAGAGAAGACTCCATTGATGCTTCTGGCATCACTTGACAGGCTGAACATATCTTCTCCCCCATAGGGACACCCATGGGGTAAGAACCATACTCTATGTGCTCTGATTGATTAGCTTGAGCTAGCTTTTTCAGTAATGAGAGCCTATTAGTATATTGCTTTGAATAGATTTTTCAGCCACATGCTATCACTGTCAATCTTCAAACTTTAACCTCAACAATTTTCTGTTCTATTAATAAAGAGTGTTCTGTAAAAGGATTGCTAAGGAGAGCTCATCCTTTAGAAATAGCTGAGATATGTAGCTCACATATTATTGTTTTCTTCAAAGGTAGACATAATTCCATTTTTATCTAGGTCTTTATTGACCCATTTAGCTAGACTGACGTATGTCTTTAATACTTTGAAGTAAATTGATGATTTTCTGATATAAACTAAAGAATCTCCTATTTTATCATGACTTATTAATTACCTAAAAAGACAAAGATACATCACTGAAGTGCATCTTCCACTCCCTCTCACTTCTAAGACAATGCAGTTCAGTTTTTGCAAAATCTATTTCTGTGACACCTAATAAGCTGCGTGACTACTAACTTATTCATTGTGTGAAGAACCACATGTTAAAACTCTTTCCTTTTACTGTGCATTTTCATTCACAATGAAAAGGGGAAGAAGAACACACTTTCATTGTCAGGCAAGCAGATGAAATTCTCATTAATTCATTCTCCTTATATTTTAAGCTAAGTTAGACATTTCAACTGACCTAAAAACTGAAATTCAAACCCAATGAGATTATCAAAGGAGTGAATTTTTAATGATTGTGACCTCTTGCATGCACTAAATGGAGTTGGAAAAATGGAAACACTTTGAGGCTCACAATGAAAAGATTAAGTACTGCAGGATCTAAACTAACTCAGAAGGATGGCAGATTTCCACTACAAATAACATTTTTGTTATTGATTTATGTCAGTCTTGCTTTGTTTATGACTCCAACATAGTCATGCTCTCTCAAATGTCTCAAAACCCCACATTGTATTGTTGGGATTTTATAATTTGTTATTATAAGGAAATACTTATTGATTATTTTAGGGGCAAAATCTTACCTTTAATGTAATCAGCAAGCATTATATAACTCAAGCTAAGTCTCTCCAGAAATACTGAAGTGTTGCTAAGATGGAATATCAGGTCCACAAGTGTCTCTACTGTAATAAAACACAAATATCCATCTTGAACAAGATAATTTATTGAGTTCTTTCAGAACTGTTCTTGGAACTAACATAATTTAAGATTTTCCCTGGTGATTTTGGCACAAAATGCTAGAGGACATTAAATGAATATGGTAGTGCCCTAAAACAAGACATAATTGATATAAGGAGGCTAAAGAAGAATTTATAACTTGCAAATAGAAACAGGACAAAATTTGGCAAAAACATGTGCTCTGGAACTGAGAGCAAGAATTTCTGTCTTGAGCTTGGAACTCAGTAAACTAAATGGCAGAAGAAGAGAAAAAGCTTTGGATATCAGTTGGTCACAGGAAAACTAAACCACTCTAATGCAGCTGTGGAAGAATCTGCGTGGAGCCCATTCTATTTCTACCAAGAAATTTTGGACAGAAATAAAGAAGTATTAGTGTGATTGTATTAGTTGGACTGTACCTTGCAGTGTGTTAGCAGAAAATTCCTGTTAAAGCAAGATCATTTCAAATATAAGAAAAAAGCATAAAACCAGAAATATCTGTCTTATGACACAGATTGGAAGACACTAACTGCATTAAGCCTACTAAAATAAAGCCTGAGAAGCAATATAGTTTCTTCCTATAAATACACTATGAGCTCATAGGAACATATGAGAACCATTTAAGCTAAATGACTATACATGTACACGTACATACAACAAATAGACATAAACTAGATGGAAATGAGCCATCAAAGAAAAATAGTTCTTGAATATCCTCCCAATGAAAATGATATCTGCCAGTTGTGCACTTTTTATTTTCCAACAGCTTGACTTGAAGACCTGGAGTTCATCTTGAAAATTCATGCACTCGAATAACCAAGTCTAAGTTTTCTTGCACTGAGCACTTCGAAATACTGTGTAAGTTGGGTTCTCAGACCTCAACTGACTTCAGTCTTCAGCTGAAAACACTCAGTGTCTTCTCTGAAAAACCCTCTCACAAACGTTTCGTTTCCAGTTGAACAAACATTTCATTTAAGGATCCTACACTAAACACTAAACATTCACACTATTTTAAGCATTTTCCTAGTAAAACACTGTCTGTATTCTTAAGTGTACTTTGTTTCTTGGCTGAATTTTCAGGAAAACCTTCTTAGCCTCAGCATACATTGTCACAACTGAAGTATTTCTACCACATATATACCATGTCTAATTTCACTGATGCCAGTTCTTATTTCCAGGGTCAGTATAGGGAAATAAGTCACTTTTTTTCAGGAAAATCCTGTTGCAGGTAGTGGTTTGTTTTGTTGGTTGTTGTTTTTTTTGTTTTGTTTTGTTTTGTTTTTTTGGTTTTTTGTGTTTGTCTTTGTTTTTTAAATATAGAAAAATAGTGGAGGAGTCTGTTTCTCTGCTGCCATATGAAAGACCATGCCATCCTTTATATATACATACCTACTCTTTTTTTCCCCCTCCTGTATTCACTGTCCATTTAAAACAGGCATTAATGTAGCTCTTTTCCAGACTTTAGGTCAGAATTTGGTGCATCCATTATGGTGGCTAGTAAAACCTCTCAATTTAAAATGCTGTCTAGACAAGTAAACAGTTATATTTTTATTTGTGGAGGGCAGCTCAGCTGGAAAATGGTCAAAAAGAACCTGGCAAACACCTGCTCCACTGTAGTTTAGCATGAAAGAAGTAATTTTTCAGATAACATGTTGTTTTTTGAAAGGTGAATGCATACCTGAGAGAGATTTTGTGTCTGCAGTGCAGTTGGAGTGGAGTCCAGGGCTGGGCATAGTCTGCATCAACCTGATCCAAGCCACACTCAGAGCCACAGTTTCACTGTGTGCAGTGACATCTGCCAGCACTGGGGGGATGCTGTTGAAAGGCAGAAGGAGCATGATTACAAAGATATCCTAGAAGATGTTTTATATATTTAGAAGATGTTGCAGCTGAGCAGGTGGCTGTACTTCCCTTGCTGGGTATCAGGTCCCAGAGCAGGAAGGGCTGGCAGGGGCAGCCTGTGGGGAGGGCACACAGGGCACAGACAAAAAGTACTGCCTGGAAAAGAAGGAAGTGAGCAGGGAAGCTTCAAGGAGAGGAGATGCAGCAGTGAATAGCATCACCACTGGTGGTCAGAGATGAGACCATGAAGGGAGGTCTGGGTGTAACACATGAACTCTTTGCTGTAATGAGCAGTCTGCTCATGACCTTGCATGCGGAGGGCAGGGGGAGATGGATTGGCACAGAAGGAGGCAAACAGATGGGACCTGGAAAAGTTGTTGTAATCTTCCTAAATAGCTGCTTTGTAATGCAGCTAATGTTGGCACAGCTCCTGTCTACAGTACTTGCACGCTGGCAGCTGACCAAGTTGTTTCAGCCTTGCTGTCCATAAAATGTTCTCTGACAATATCCAAATGCAAGCCAGATTCTGACTGTCCAGGTAAGTGTTTTCCTGGGCAAACACAGATCACAGAAAGACCTGAAGAAGTTTTGAACAGATTTGGGAGTTCTCACCCTCTTCTCCTGTACTCTGTGTGTGCCTGAGCAGTTTTTTCCTTGGCAATATCTTTAGATCTCCACTCTGCTTGGGACTGAGCACGTAGGTCCGAAAAGCAATCATGACCTGATTATCTGCAATGAGCAGACTCTATCCACAGTCATCAAAAGGGATACAGCTAGGAAAGTTAAATCCAAAGCTCTTAGAAATTTAGAGATTATATATTATGCATTTATATGCAACATATAGTTATTATGTATTATTTAAAACCCATCTTAATATGAGTCCCCCAATTTCTTCTGCCTTCCACAAATGATAATAGCTCCAGACACACTGCCCTATCTTTCCCAATAATGACTGATCAATCTTGCATTACTCCTTTCCTACTCTGACTTTTTATCCCCAGCAAAAAAGCCTGTCTTTGGCTAAATTTACCAAAGGAATTACCTTATTTTGATTTGGCCTTGTGTGCCAATATTTAGGAATTTGGATTCTCGTTTGATAAAGTTTGTTTGCAGCAATGAAGATGTAGGACTGCAACAATTCACCCTTGATGCAAGTTACTTTCTGTAATAAAATGTGGACTGGTTTTGCCTCCCTGGTTTGCCTAATTAATGGTTTGCTTTAAAAAAAAACCTAACTATAAGTAAAATTGTATGCATGCTTTACCAATAAATCCAACTGGATAAATTTCTTTGGTTGTTCCCTGTTTGAAGATCTAGTTAACTTAACTGGTTAGAAACTTCTCCATGTGTACTTTTGCAAATGTGGTTTAGCTAATTTCTAGTTTGAATGATTTCAGTTGAAGTAAGTTAATCTATGATGTTTAGATGTTCTTTCCCACATGACTCCAGTATAGATGGTTTTGACCAGCACTATCCCAACCTGTGTAATTTATACATCTGTGGTGTATTTTCTCTGTACACAGGCCAAATTCCTGTGTAGGTGGATCTCTGCCAAAGAACTTTTCCAGTCCTTCTTGTTTGATCACTCAAACCATGATTCTAACAAGGATTCACTTATTACTACAAACCAACAGAAACCAAACACAAATTTGTTAGAAAATGTCCACTGAAAGTATAACAAAATCACCTTTCTTTTTGTTCTTATGGTTTTATGCTTTTGTTAATTTTTAAAATTTGCAATTAAATGTAATTTGTCAAGCCATTTCTTGGTGCTAGAAGAAGAAATCTTTTACATTTCTAAATAGTTCTTAGCTTCCTTTAGATTTCTTGCAAAGGGAATCATGGCAGTTCAAATAATTTAATAAAACCTAAATACATGAAAGTTAAGATGGTAATTTGGTTCAGGCAATTCTGCACAGTCAGTCTTAAACGTACTTCCAAAAAAAACTAGGTCTAAAAGATATATTAAAAACTGCTTTTAATATAAAATATGAATGATAATGCAAGTCTAAGCTCTAATGTCATCTCACCTGTAGGTTTTGCCCTTGTTTGGAGAAAAACAATTAAACTGATTGGCTTTGTGGAAAGTAACAGAGCTGCTACCCTGGATTTGCTTTACCCTGAGGTTTTCTGTGCTTTGATTTCACCTTGGGCCCACTAAAATAGTGGGGAGACAATAGTTAATGACCAAAATACACAAAGGATTTTATCAAAAATATGGTTGAAAAGGACACCAAATTACTTTAGTCCTAGGGCTTGGTCTTAAAATGTTTTTCAGTTATTTAGTCAGAGGGACATGTCACATTTAATTGTCTGGGTTGCAGCCCTTGAAAACGGGATTTAAGTCCTGTTGGTGCCTATTTCTTTAGGATCTTCCTGTAACTCCCATAGTACTGAAACTGATAGCTCAAATTGAAGCTCATTTGCATAGGTTATAACACTTGTTATTAGAGTAACTCAAACGCTTGTGACTTCATGTTTCACCTGCAAGAAAAGGAGAAAGGCAACTAACTCTCATGTTGCTGGCATTTCCAGGATAGGGAATACTTGAATCATTCCACAAGGAGAGAGAGGTGACGTGTATCTGAAGATACAGATTTACTATGTGATTCCTTTCCCCATCTCCAGAGCCAAGCACTGCATTCCAGTCCTAAACTGCCTGGCTGCATCTTATCAACTTTTTTTGCCAAATCTCTGAAGCTCCTCTGCGGTTTCTCGAGGGGCTCAAGATGATGAGATACAACAAATATCTTTCCTGTGAGATTTCTGGTGTCTTTTCACAGGCTCAGAAGTTCTGAGTCCTGCTAACCCAGTCTTGTTAACCTGAGAAATCACCATGTCCTACCATCCTTTCAGCCTCTGTGAAGGACCAGACACAAGCATGTTTTTTCTCAAACATTCTGATGGTTACAACAGGAAAGGTGTGATTGGAAGAGAGGGGCCTGGGGAGGTGGGGCAGACCTGTTCTGAAGCAATGTCCTGCTCTGCCATGCTCAGTCCACCTACCCCTCTACTCACTCCTACTCACAAGGGCTCAAAGAGGCTGCCTGTGCACATGCAGACAATACAATAGGGAAAATCTAGTTTACATAGCAGGTGTGCACCCAGTTAACTGCAAAAGGGAGCGGATTGGGCCCCCTCGTGCTATTTTTCTTCCCTTTCTCTTTCACTCTTATTGTTTACTCCAGCTCTGGACCATCCATGTGGCATGACCAACACAGGATCTGAGGACTGGTGATATTCTTTGTTCTCTTTCTCTCTTTTCTGCTTTTATTTCTGTTCCTCCCTTGCTTTGCCTGCAGGAAGTACAGCTGTCCTATTCTATCGTACCCGGTACTCCATGCTGAAGTTTGTTGCTGGAGTAGGGAGCTTGTGGAAGTGTATTGTAGTTTGTGCCAGTGCCTGTGACAAGCAGGGTTGTGGCTTATGCCAGCACCTTGGAGAAGTGGAGTATTGTGGCTTGTTAGCCAGCACCTTTGAGTAGGGTGTGTGGAAGTTGAGAGCTTATTAAAGCGTACAGTAAAAATTAAGAATTTATTAGCCACTGCTTTTGAGCAGTGTAAAAATTTAAAGGCTTGTTAACCAATGCCTTATGAGTCTAAATACTGGGCTTGTTGCTGGAGCTAAGGCAACTATATAATAAAAGCTTCTTGACACATGGTCATATGTCTTTGTTCAGCCCGAGGAGGACTTAGAACAAACAGTGGGATGTGACAACCTCCAAAGCAACCCTTCTGCAGCATATGAGACTTTGTTATGCTCACAAACAGCTGTTTCCTACTTCATTATCCTCCTGACACCAATATCAGCAGCACTGAGTGGTCCTGCAACACTCTTTTCCAGGAAAACAGAATCAGTTTCTCACCTCTTCCTTAAATATGCTTTGTACTTATATATATGTACATGTACATATACACTTTTATATATATACACACATAATGTAAAATATAATTCTGTTGCCACCCCTAAGTATTCTGATAGCTCACAATTACTTTATTAAAAAACCCAACAGATGTAATTAGATAATTTGTATTTATAATCACAAACATCTTTCTTCACAGCACACTTACAAGCCACATTTTTCATGATATGATATATGAAGAATGAGCCATATGTCTGCAAAACAAGGCATGTAAGTTGCTATGTAGAGGCAGGATCTCTGATTTGAAACATAATTCACAAGAACTCTTGCATACTTAGTCATTCCCATGCCTTTCCAACTTGGGAGCAAAACACATCAGGGTCAGATTCAGTCACAGCTCACGATAATGTAACTCAGATTAGTTCAGTGTGATTACATTGGTGTGAACACTTTTTGGAATCTCAAGACAAAAGCTTGTACTACAGTTTGTTTCAAGTGATAAAGCCCACAGTACTGCTGTGTGGCGTGCAGAAACATTTGCTCTTTCTCTGCTGCAACCACCCACCCTCCAGCAACTTCTCCCTCGCTAGAGAAATCCATGCAATTTCCCCATTAGAGTGAAAGCTTATCCCTCTTGGCAAGCCATAAAACCTTCCTCCTCTCAGGCAGTGAAGGTAGTTTGAAACAAGAGAATCCTTTATTTTTCTTTGTTTCAATGCTAATGTATTCCTTTGGCACAAGGGGAAGGCATTTTCCCTGTGGCCCCACTAGCACACAGCTTCTCCCACTGACCGCACGCGGAGACAGAAGGAGATTTCTTCCCTCTCAATGCAGCTAAATACAAGGGCTGCACTCTTAGCAAATTTCTCTTTTCCATGGATCCTCTTTTATTGTTCAGTCCTCCCTGGAGTCTTACCTAGGACTATTCTGGAGTTACCAGCTTTTTGATAGAAAAGATAAAAATTACATCGATAGAGATAACAGATATTTGTATAAACACAGACTTCCAGATACCTTTGAATGTCACAGAAACTGGAATTCCTTCTTTTCTTGGCCTGCCTCCAAACCTAAAAATAGTTTCCAGTAATAAGAAAGTTTTTATTTATTCTACAAACTTATAAGATACCACCACCACAGTAAAATGAACAAAAGCTCCACTACAGAAAATGTGAGATCATAGTTTTAAAATGTTACTGTAACAGCCATGGATGAGAGATTTAGAATTGGTCACCTACAGAGAATTGCCTGTGTAGCCTGAGCAGTAATGTTCACCTACACTAGGATGCCAGAGGATGCCCTTGGAAATTTTGTGCCAAGAAGTAAACCCAAGGTTCTAGACAAGGCAGAGAAGACAGTGGTGCTCTGGGACCTCTTAGTCCCCTTGGTCTGTGCTACACTGGCAGCAGGTTGACTCTTCTGATTGATTCAGTGCAGTCAATGCTAAAATACAGCTTGTACTTTCCCTGAGTGCTTGTGATAAAAACTTCAAATAATACACACTCATCAGTGCCTAAATTTCTCTGATTTCTCACTTTTATTTTTTCTCCACTTATTTGCAGCTACAACTGTCTGTCCATGTAAAGGATAGTCTTGCAGTGGGACCTATAGCAGTTCTCACATCCCACAGAGTCCCAGCATGGTCTGACCTGTGGGTGGTTTTATTTGTCATCAAATATCTTGGGTTAAATTAGGCAACAGGCACTGCCGTTGATATTAAATGTGATGGATATCGGACAAGTCTGTGAGAGCTGTAAGGGCAAAAACTTTACTGTAACTGTAATGAGTTACAACTTTTGGGTCTACAGTTTCCAAGTTTCCCAGAATACTCTTTATTCTTAATTATTTCATCATCCTCTAAGAGCTTTTTATGGTGACTACAAATAAGACTGAACTTCTTTTCACAGATCTTGTACCGTTTGCTATACTTAGTGCTTAGTGATATTAGAAGACAGAATTTGGTGCAGTGTATCCTCTCTGCCATTCCCCTTTAGCATTGGTAATATGTTGGATAGTCTTTGGTTTATGCTAATGTAAAAAAAAAAAAAAAATCCAAAATGTAACAAACATCTCTGTTTATATTCTAAATAAACAGAATAGAAAGCTAAACGTCTCTATATTGACATTTTTAAGCAGTGTCAGTTGTGGTGGTCTGGTACAGAAGTAGGTGTGAAATGCTTGAAGGCCTGGTCTCTGCAACTGTAATTTAATATTAGTGGTCAAATCTAATTTTTTACCTAAAATAACTTCTCTCAATTTTTAAAAGCTTTACAAGAACACCATGACTGTTAGTGAGAACAATGACATTTTACTTTTTTTAATAGAGGAATCAAGATGTAAATTTTTAAATTTTTTTGTCTCCATCAGGCTTCAATCTTTAGAGTTTTTTTCATTCTGTTGCACTCTGCAGCATTTGGAAGAGATCAAATACCTGGTGGGAGATGTGGTGCCTCCTTTAGATATCTAATTGAGTAAGGATACAGATGAATTTAATACTTTGCTCAAATTTTACTTCCATCTCGGTCTTAAATTCTTTATAAAGGAATCAAAATAATACCATCTAGTTATGCCAAGATAAGGTTCCAAAACATGAAGTTTTTATGCTAAAACCCAAAGTGCAGATACGTCTTGTTTTCTCATGCAATTAGATATTGAGTGCTTTGTGTATAAAGGCCTGATAACTCCCCTTGGTTTTATGGCTGTCAGTATTGGATTGACAGGTAGTTGTTTTCCATTGCAGCCAAGGAATATTCCATTTTGAATATCAGAAGAAATATGCCCACAGAGCCTTGAGTTGTGTTAGCCTTTAGAAAGGATTATCCCTCAGGTCGATGGAACAACCTCAGAGCCTGGCTGCACAGAAATCTCAATGCCCATTGCAAATGTCCCTCTCAGTAAAACCAGTTTCACTTAAGACTTCTTGTTCTCAAGCAAGTTAATTGCACACAAACTGTGAAAACTTGCAGCTCAAGGTACAACAGAGTGTCAAACACCAAACTGCTTGTTCCCCTGCTTAAATTGCACTCAGAGTGCCAGCAATCCAGTTTAGCAATAAGCCAGAAGCAAAGAAATGAGGCTTTAATCCTGGTCTCAGCCTGTTGTCCTTCAGTGGGCAGACCAGTGCCAGAGCAGGCAGGACAATCTGTAAGAAAACAGTGCCTCAGAGGTGTCACTGAAGTGATGTCAGCCTTGGCCTCTGGGACAAGGCTGTCCCCTCTCCAGCTGTTTCCAGGGTAGAGGAGAACCACTCCTCCTCAACAGCCCCCCCTCCTCAAATCTGTCCCTCCCTTCCCTCAAGATAGAAGGATGCCAGAAATGAGAACCATTGGCACAGTTTTGTTGTATTCCATACAATAACACAGGAGGGATGCCACCTGAAGTAGGTTAGAATAAGTTGTGTCATGTTAATTCTCATTGCAAGCTGCTAGCCATCCATCAGGGTGGTGCAGCTTCACAGCAGATCAAAGTGCTGCAATTTAAGCCTCAGATTTATAAAAGCCTTATAACAAGCTGAAATCCCAGGAGTGTCAACTCTCCCATCTGGACATAAAAAATTAGTATTATGCAGTTGAATTTGCATGCTCATTTCAAACAGGATATAGCTTTAAAAATAAAGGGTATCTTTATGTGCATTATTTCAAAGCACTTTCTTTAAAAGGGAGGGAGATTGGTTTTATTTCCACTTTCTACTTGCTTTGAAAACTGAGCCGAACAAGTAATTGTGAAACCTGTAACAGTCCCCCAAATTACTTATATAGGTACGTTTATACACATATATGTGTATGAATGAAAACAATGTATCATTCCTTATACTGAATAGAATATACAGTACTTAAGTATGATACTTCAGAGCTTCAATACCCTTGCAGATTAGACAGAGATTAGTTTGGGGTAAAGTGCACAGGAGCACAGATGGCCTTGCAGGTACTGCATGTACCACGTCTCCATCCTGTGCAGGAGTCAGAGTGCACACTCAAGCATTGCATGCCTCTCCCTGAGTACCAGTTACACTCTCCATGTTCCCTTTCCCATTAATGGATCCTCTGACAAGGTCCCAGCCACAGCTCGTGCATACGTGCAACCAGAAGGGAGACATCAGAACGTCTGAGCTCAGATTGCAGGGTCTCATCCATCTGGCAAACAGCCTCACCCAAGTGGTAAATCGCCTCACACTTGGCCAGCAACCCTGGGGGCGAGATGCCAAAGCACAGAGGATATTTCCCCAGCAGCAGATAAGCTGATGACTGCACATAGTCTTTCCTTTGCCAGCTCTTCAGTTGTTTCATATCTCGTGAGAAGAGCTCCCACAGCTGCCTAGTCCTCCTAGAAGCTGGATGCCTGACTGACACTCTGTTATGTTGCAGGAAAATTGATTACAATTTCCTGGTATTCCATTTCTGGGGTTTGTCACTTTAAAGCAAAACATGTGCTTATGTGCCATCCTTTCTTTTTATCTTTAAATTTCAAGACCAAGTTGTACTGCCGGGATCAGCCCTACAAACCCCTTTCTTTTGAATCCTCCTTTCTTCAAACTCATCTTGCACAAGCAGCACTTTGAACAGTGTTGCTTAAATTATGTTAGATACGTCAGAGGAGGTACAGACCAGAGTTCTAGTTCCCCACGAACACACAAAACATCACTGCAACTTGTAAGTGAAGGAATTTTCAGTCTTTCATTTATTCTTTTCTTACATATCAACCTCACTTCTTTAAGGCTGCAAGTCAGAATTTAAAGGGCTGAAACTGATATCAAACCACTGTTTCCCCTTGACACTGCAATTATGTGTTATCTGTAATGCATTGAACATGTAACGACATGAAATTTTATACCACTAAAGGGCTGCCATACATTAATCATTAAAGGCTGAAGGTTCTAATAACATGAGCACATGCACTGCTATCATCTTTTTTAATGACATTAACCCTCTGAAGGCAGTAGGGCAACTTTACAGGGTAAAATTTCATATATCTTTGCAGTTCAAGGGCCTAATTAGTTGTACAGGTTTCTAAGTTCATTAAAAACAAAGGACAGGAACTCCCAATGACTTTTTACAGAGGCCACAGTGCATGGTCAAGATCTGCTGGTGTTATTTGAGTATATCTCTGATGGTCTCCGTGACCTTTTACAGGATGGGGTACACAGCTGCTGGCAGAGTTTGCCTAGTGTAGACAACCTACAAGAGTAGAACTCTATGGGGCAAATCAAACCTTTCATCAAATATCAGCAACTTCCCCCCAGCCCCTGTATAAATTGCTATGACTGCAAGTGTTAAAGTTGTTCTTGATAGGATTTGGATAAGTTTATGATACATAAACACATCCTAAAGAGTAAAGATGGTGATAATAATTCATTTCCCATTGCCTAATATATTCTTTGTGGATCACAGCACGATAATAACATATATAAATATTCCAAAGCCTTTAAAATATTAATATTGACTTGCTACAAAAGTATTCTGTCTCTCAGTCTTATTTATTGACTATTGCTGTGATTTTCTGCATTGTTTCATAAAAGTTTATGGCCCAAACTATCTCTCACTTGTCAGGAAACTCATATTAATTAAAATATTAAGCAGTGAAAATTTCACAGAAAATAACTGTCTTGGTACTCATGCAGGACTGCTTCAGCATTAGATTACAAGTTGCAAATAATTGATAAACTGTGCGTGCATCACTAAACCAGTTCACCAACACTAATAATCAAACAAAACTCTCATGCACAAGCATTGATGTAACTCCTGGAATAGATTCAGAAAACAATCATTCATGTGTCAGGTATTTACTAATAGTTCCATTCAACAGCAGAAAAGAGTGTTTGACTGATTCCAGGTTCCAGAGCAAGAAACAAATAAGAAAGTGCTGGTTTTAGTTAAAATATAGCAACTTTATTACATTCCACTACCTCAGTACGTTTATAATTCTTTTAGGGATTATAAGTAGTATTCACAACATAATGCAAGTTTCCATACAGATTTGCATTCAAGGATTTTGAATATGATGAATCTCAATAACAGTTCCCATTACAGTCCTCAGTTTTACACATTGTTTTTTAATCTTTCTACTGAGGATTGCTATTGCAGTGGTCAGTCAGACACAAACAATATGAGCACTGACCAAGAGCAAGCTAAAAGAAGTCCAGAAGGTCACACTACCAGCAGATCTGATCTAAAAAAGACAAGGAAGGCAGGAGCTCAGCTGTCATTCTACAAGGGAAAAGCTAAAGCTAAAAGCAATTTCTCAAAGCTCAGAGCACACTCTAGATCTTCTCCCTCTGCCTTGAATTTGAGCGTTAGGATTATGTTTTCTGTGGTGACAAAATGAACTCTGACATCCTAAATCTGAGTAATCCTGGCCCCAAGAATCACTTTTGTAATTGAAAACAGTTGAGAGTACACTATCATGTTTTTTTTTTTTTCTCTGTCTCTCTCTCTTTTTTTTTTTTTCTGAATGAGTTGTTTTGTGGTTAAGCAAAATGTTTGCCCTGCTCCAGCAGGAGAGAGCACACAGATGAGTTGCTGCCATTACATCTTGTCTAGGCAGCTGAGATGCTTTGGGAAAACACCTGTGATGCAAGAACATGTTGTACTTGTGAGCTTTGCCAAAGTAAACCTTTAATCCATGTGAACATTGCACTGCTCAATCCTTTTTTCTTTCCCTTCTTTTATTACCAGATCCCTTTTCTGCAAATTACAGAATAACAGTAAAGATGTACTTAACCTCAATGCAGCCCTATAGGCAGGACTTGCTTACTCAGAAAAAAAAATAAAAGGAATAAACATCCTGTTATTCTTTTGCTGGTTAGCACAAATGAAAACAGCTTGAGCACAGGCTGGTGGCAATGTGCCAGGACTGTGATACTCTGCAACTGGAAACACTCACTTCTGATGTTCTGAACTTGAATAACTCTCGTCACTGCTGTGTGATGGCAGCTCCTTGGGCAACTGCTGGGCTTTACAGAGCACATTCCTCTTGTTGTCTGAGGCTGCCATGGGAAAATACTGCTTTAAAGTTAGGGCCTTAAAAGAAGACAAAGGAGTGTCCTTTCCCCACCACGAAAGGCATTAGGGATTGTAAATTAAAAATAATAACAGTAGAGCATGTTCTGTGTCCAGAGACTGCAGTACCCCTCTGTACAACACTGATATGAGGAGGTGATAATTCCCAATTTTGCCAATCCTTTGGAACTGATCTGCCATAAAACAGCAGCTTAAACTCTTCTGCATACCAAGCAAACACCTATAGCCAAATCTATATCCAAAACGAACTGCTATGGTCCCCAAAAAATGGAATTCAAGAGGTGGCTTAGTACATTTGTGTTGCATTATGGTAAAGACAAAATTGAGAAACATATCAAAGGTCTTGAGAATCCAGACATACTAAGCTGGCAGGAAAATAATTATTTTAAACTTGCATATTAATAAAGGAGCAGTTTGGAGATGTATGAAGTCTAGTGTGTGTAGCAGGAAGGGAGATAAAATTGATGGGAATTTTTGAATTATTGAAGCAAAGAAGGAAAAGTGTCAGTGTCAGATTTTAAGAAGAAATGTGAATGTGAGAGTAGGCATGAAGAAGTGGAGAGTAGCATAGGTTTTTAGTCATTCTTGAAAACATCAGTGTTTCCTTTTTCTGTTGCCTCTGCTTCAGGTAAATAGTGGCTGGGGGCAAATTGATGCATATGTGTCCTGGGGACGTTTCCTCTCTCATTGTCAGTACTTTTTGTTATTAGTTTCATGTTAGTCTCATGATTAGAAATTTTAATCCTGAGAGAAATTTGAGTCCAGCCTCAAGATTCTCAGTTTCTTTGTAAATAATACAAAATTAAAATAAAGAATATAAATTTAATTGGTTCCTTTCATTTGTGAAGAGTGCTCTAGGAAATAAAAAAGATGTAAGAGCTTCTAAAATATATAAAATCCTTTTTCATTTCTTTGTAAAGGGGTCCAGTTGGAATCCTGTCATGGTTGTACCCACATGAGCATTATAGTGATGGTGTAGGTCTAGTGGCTTTTTCTCTGACTACCCCAGTCTGCTCATCTATTGTACCATATTACTTGCTAATGTAAACATAGCAAATTTTATATCAATCCCAAACTTTTAAAACAAATATATGCCTGAAAAATGATCAAATGTTCCCAACCAGTTTTCAGACTGGTTTGAAGAGTTTTGGCTGCAAAGTGAACTGCAACTTTTTAAACAAACAGTGAGTGTCTCAAAAGATGTGCTGCTATTTGCATTATGATTACCACAGGACCTAATTCAAAGCTCCTTAAACTCACTAAAGCAATACATTCTGGGCTTCAGAGTCCTTCTTTTCAGCTTGTAATAATTTACATACTCGGGTACGAGAGACCAAACCAACACAAATTTTGTGGTTTGGGAGGAAAAAATCAAGTTTTGTGTTTGTGAACCAATGAATATCTGCGCCCCTCTCTGACGCCAGTTAGGTATCTTTGAAATTATACAAGCATTCACAAAAAAAGCAAGTTTGGTTCCACATACACCTGTAGCTGTAAAGCTCTGATTACCCTCAGTTTTTGCTACAAGTTGTAAAACAATTATCTTACTCGTGGTATACATGATGAAGTCCTACACTTGTCATTCCATTAAAAATACCTTGTGCTACATGTACATGACCTCATGAAAAAGGAAGAGAAGATAATTTACCAAAGGCAAATAAAATGGATTTTATATATTTTAGTTATTATTCACTAACTTTTCATCAGTATGTCAGAAACCTCAGCTTGTCAAACAATTTCAATATGAAGGAGCAAGTGGAGTTTTATGCCTGAGGAATGGTTATAATTATGAACATAGACCAATTTTCACATTTATAAGCAAATTTATACGTGCAGTTATCCTCCTTCTGTTACACAACAGTATATTTAATTTTTTCTAATGACACAAAAAGCCTCAGTCTTGGCAAAACATGACCCCAATTTTTGCATGAACAGTCTAAGACATTACCTTTGATTTCAGTGGAGCTGGTCCTGAAAAGTTCACCACCACTGAAAAACTTCTTTATTTCTTACAGTAAAAATAACTAAGTGAAAATGCCATTTCAAAGTCATATTAGACTTTCAGCCTGCATGCCTTTCTCTCTGCCATGGAAGATCTTGCAGGTCATGTTGTAGCCACAGTCACTGATGTGCTTCAAAGGCTACCGGCATAAATTGGCAGCAACAGCCAACCGTCGTGCCAAATCTGACTACAAATCCTTCTATTTCTGCTGCATTGTTTAAAGAAATATAACTGAAGAGTGAAAAAGAGCTCTTGGAGAGATTTTAAATTAGAGTCACATATCCGTGGGTATTGCCAAAAAACTTTTGGGCAGCCCCTCCCCTGGGACATTTATCATTAACCTTGCTAAAAAAAAGCCTGGACATGCAAAATGTCAACAAAATCCTAAACAAAAGAGAAATGAAAAATTAGCATTAAAGGCAGTGAGTTTAAGTTATGGAAATGTATATAATTTGTTTTGATTATGATGTTGATGATGATAAAATGTAGGTTTAAGAGGCTACTTTTGCAAATAATAGCAACAATGACTGAATTGAGCACCAAGCATAAGTGCCAAAGAAAGAAAACAGTGATACTCAGCAGAGGAGAATGCTTCAGGAGGAAAGAGCTCTGCTTGAAAGAACTGAGAGATGTAATGCCTGCAGAATGCATACGGGTAAACAAAGTCTTTCTGCTTAACTTTTCAGCTCTGTGAAAATTTTAAACAAATCCCAAAGACAGATGCAAGTTTAGTTTCACATAGGAGGGCACTCCCTCTGACACCTAGATGGCCCCCATGCTGCTAGAAATGTTTTCTTTGCTCCTTTTCCCTGCTGTGGATGTAAATATTAGTATTCAGTTCAGTCTTTCCTTAAGTGCAGAGCACTCCCTTTTGGTGAGGGATAGTTAGGAGAAAATGGGTGCAAGAATGTGTGTGACTTCATGGTGCTGAAGTACATTAATTGCATGAAGAATGTATGGGGTCCAAGTGAAACACTGATTAAACAGGTATTAAAAATAGCCATGGGTATGTGTTAAAACATTTAGCTGAATTTGCAATTATACATAGCATTTGGAGGAAGTTTAACAAACTTCCAAAAGCAACACTAATGTTTTTAACAAAAACAAGCAAACAAAAAAAACCCCAAACCAGAAACAAAAAAGCAAACAAACAAACAAAAAACTAGTAGCTCAAATAAGTTCCAGAAACAGCCTGCAGAAGTCAACAAAAAATGTTTCCTCTTGATGTCCTCTTCAAGAGATTTCCCAATTACAAAGTTTTTCTGTATAGATGGTTAAAATTGCCAACCGAAATATCCCACTGTCTCCCAAAATTCAGGTTTTTTAATAATTGTACTTATATACACACACCCACACCTCCTTTACACACATCCCTGTACACCCCTATATATGATGTACATAATAGTTTATATACTAGTGTACATTCTAGGTATACTGTTTTATATATACATACATAAGGAAAATATTTTCTCCTCTTGAACACATTAACATTTTACCAGTTCAGTGAAAGAGGAGGAAGCCTAATTTAAATACTATGCTTTTTATAGTAGCAATTAATAGAAGAGATGTCAAAATATTATGCATTGTGAGTTCCAGTTATGTGTAGCATGAATGAAAATTGAAGACATCAAAATAACTTCTGGTATTTAGCAACAAACTGCATCCCTATAAAATTATATTATCTACGGTCTTGATCTTAAATAATATGCTCCCATTTGTTTTTCTCTCATAAATAACTATTTTTGTTTCTATTTTTACAACGTTAGACATATATTTCATTTATTTGTAGAAAAAAAAGGTAAAGAAAATATATAACTACTACAGCATCTATAATTTTTAGGTAGTGCAGCAGTTAACATTGGATGCAGCTGTTATTAATGTTTGTTAAAGACAGCATGTACAGCATAACATACCCATTGCCAAAGTGCATACATGTTTCTGTGATTAGGTGAGTGTTCGTGAGCAAAATGCCTACAAAATCTGTTGCCAAATTACAACAAAATTCTCCAAAGCCAAAGCTAAAAAACCTTGTTCATCCGTTTTCTTCATCTTTGGGTATCTGTGCTTTATTAAGTGATAGAACTGGAACATGCCATATTTATTATTTTCCCTTTTTTTTTACTTTTGCCTTTCTGAGTTTACCTTGGTTTGCTTCTTTTTTTAAAGAAAAAATGTATTGTGCACATGACTGAAGGAAATTGTCCTTAGTTGGGCAAGCTAATGCATTTCAGCAAATTGGTTTCCATGAGTAAAACACAGCAATTTCTGCTCAAAGGTGTTGGATGTATGAAAGGCATCATACCATTTTTACACAGTCATGTCTTTGGTCTGCAGGCAGTCATTTAACATTGACTTTGGGGGTGAGATCACAAGAGCATTGTACAGTGGTTTGTATCCATCGCTCAAGCACTATGCAGTGACACAGCTGAAGGACAGGAAACCATCCAGAGGGACCAGGACAAGCGTGGGAAGTGGGCCCATGGGATCTTGTGAGGTTTGACAAGACCAAGTGCAGGTGCTGCACCTGGTTCAGGGCAACCCCAAGTGTCAGTCTAGGCTGAGGGAGCAACAGATCGGGAACAGCCCTGCCAAGAAGGACTTAGGGGTGTTGGTGGGTGAGAGGCTGGACACGAGCCAGCAATGCACACTTGAAGCCCAGAAAGCCAACTGTGTCCTGAGCTGCATTCACGGCAGCATGGCCATCAGGTGAGGGAGGCGATTCTGCCCCTCTGCTCTGCTCTGCTCTCACGAGATCCCACTCACAGTGCTGCATCCAGCCCTGGGGTGCCCAGCACAAGAAGGATGTCAACCTGTTTGGAGTGAGTCCAAAGGAGGCCACCAAGGTGATTGGATGGATGGAGCACCTTTCCTATGAGAAAAGACTAAGGGAATTGGGACTTTGAGCCTGGAAAAGAGAAGGCTTTGCATTGACCTATTTGTGGCCTTCCAGTAGGCCTCTTCTTGCAGGAGGGAGCCTGCAAGAAAGATGGAGAGGGACTTTTTACAGTCGGGGATGCTTTCAGACTGAAAGAGGGTAGGTTTAGATTAGATATTAGGAAGAATTTCTTTACTGTGAGAGAGATGAGGCACTGGAACAAGTTGCCCAGAGAAGTTGTGAATGTCTAGAAGTGTTCAAGGCCAGGTTGGAAGGGGCTTTGAGCAATCTGGTCTGATGAAAATTGTCACTGCCTATGGGAAGTGGGTTTGGAACTATGTGCTCTTTACTGTCCCTTCTTACCCAAACCATTCTATGAATGTATTATTCTGTGATAAACAGTTTGCTGCAATGAGATAGATTTGTATACCTGTATTAACAGATGCACCACAAAAATATAAAACCAAGTCTTTATCCAAAACTGAGTATCTGAGCCTTTCCCCCCACACACACTGAGGATAGAGAAAGATATTTTGCAGATATTGGCTTGGGCAAATGAATGATGTCTAAAACAAAGATCGAGCTGCTTGGATCAAATTTAAATGATCATGTGCTTCTTTGCTGTATAGACAAGAAAGTATAGACACTTCAGTATGTGAACAAAAAAAAGCCTCAGAAAGAAGATTTAGTATATACAGGGGAAAAAAAGTCAAAGTTTAGATTAAGAAAAGGGTAGATTGACAGCACTGTAATAAGCAACCTTATTGCATACTCCATCGGAGGAAGCATTTGAGGCTACAAAAACATGTTTCTTTTGAGCAACATAAATGTGGAAGGAGGCAATGTCTCCATTTTAGGACTGAATTTTCAGGGAAACACAAGCTCAAATTCATGCTCTGACTTCACACTGAGAACTTCTTGGTACAAAGCACAGAGAGAGCTGCCCCCTCTGCCCCTCTCTCAAAAGTTTTTATAAACAAAGGATGCGCAGCAGATACTTCTAGATTGTGGCTGCTACTGCTGTGCTTTTAGTGCAGGCACAGTCCCAATCTGCCAACTTCATGTTCATTCAGAAAGATTTGGATTATCCTAGTCCAGAGTAAACATAAATTTGGAAGGTTTCAGAAAACAACCCAAACAAAAAAAAAAAAAAAAAAAAAAAAAAAAAAAAAAAAAAAAAAAACCCCCAAAACAACGAAAGTAACCAAACCAAACCTAACCTAAACAAGACCAATAAAAAAAAACCCCAGCGTGAAATTTTTTATTCTTTCAAGTGGATTTTTCTCTCCCCCAGACTCAAACTATTTTTAAATCCTATTTCCTCAGTGTTCTTTCCAAAGCAGAGCAAAAGCCCTCCTTCATGCCCACAAATTTAAGTTGCTTTCTCTTTATTTGCACAGGCCACTAAACTCTTCCTATGTTCTTTATGCTTCAAAAAATCCAGCTTGCACAAGGAACTGTTATATCTGGGTTACGTCAAGTAATATTCACTCTGGTTCACAGACAGCAATTTCCTTGCCAAGTTTTATATTATTAATCCCTTGGTAAGCTGAAAGGAAAAATATCTGGTTCTAAACTCCTCATAAACTGAAGAAGGGAAATCCACTCTTGGGGGAGTAAGGAGGGAAGAATAAAAATCTAATCTGTGGAATTTTAACCGTATTTATGAACAGTGCTGTTTAAAGTAAAAGAATAGGAAAGGTTCAAGTAAATATCAGCTCCTAATAAATACAATTAATTAAAACATTTACGACAAGATGGATGTTTTTAACATAACTTCTGGGTCATTTTTAATAAGAAAACACTAAAATAACTCCAGACTCACATCAATGTGTCTTAAAAAATTAATTTGCTCCAGATACAACAGGTATTACCTTTCCCCTACATATTGTAAAATTCATTAACTAAACTTTTCTGGCTGAATCAGCATAAAGCTGATGTAGATGTATATGGAAACAATTTGCCTTAGGTGAAGACATTCCAAAACAGGCATGGAAAAACTGCTTAATGTGCACACTTGCACTTTATGACAGGAGGTAACAGCTGCCGTGTCAGGCCCCTCACTGCTGATCTCTGCGTACAGTATCTTCACAGGCAGTGGCAAAACACAAGTGCATTTCCCTCTCTGTATTGCCCTAAATGAGCATCTTGTGTAGAGTATATATAGAATATTTTACATTTTACATATGTTGCTTTAATCCTTCTGAAAACATTTGCAAGAGTAACCCATAGGGCAAACATGTTCTTGACAGCGACTTTAGGAGCATTTTTAGGTACAAGCTAGGAAACGAGAAACACTTCAATAAAATGATGTTTCATTGTTGCTTACTTCCAGCAGAATCTGAGCTCACCCATGCTGACAGAGGTCATTGCTACGGTGGCAAACTGTGCCCCACCACCCCAGCATGGTGAGTGCAAGTAGAACTTGGCACAGCCAAAGGCAAAACCAGTTTCACTTGGCATTAACCAGCAGTGCAAGCTGGTTGCTCAAGCTGCACACAAGCCAAAGACAAACCACCTATTCAGCTGCCTGGTTAGTTTGCTCCAGTGGGCTAAGTGAAAATTCAGGTTTAAGCACTGGAACTCAGCACTTCAATGTATAGGGTTTCAAGAAGAGTTCATTTTTCCTGGCATTCACTTTCCTTCCATATTATTCCACTGCCTCAGGAAATCTCTCAAACACCCTTTGGTGTGAGCAATAATGTCTACGAAAACATTAGCAAGAAAACATCTTTGCAATAAATGATATACCAGAATATTTAGGATAATCCCTTCAGGGTTTTCCTACATGGTATGTAGCAAAAATAGTTAGACCAGATATATTGAAAAAATTTCCAAATGCACAGGATTGCATTTCACCTATGTTCCCACTGCTATGATCCTCCTAGCCCCTTGTATAAATATATTAATTTATCTCTTTGAAGAATCAGTAAACTTTTTTAACATGCTTTGTTGTTTGTAAGGAAACACCATCAATTTTTTTATAGAAAAGTAAAATAAACTTGGACACTACTCAGGCAGTCAAATCCCTAAGACTGAACCGTGTTCTGAAACCTGATTTCACACCACCCTGCACACACACAATGTGTTATTTTCATTGTCACAAGAGACTGCTAAAGCATACATTTAAATAAAAGAATTTTCCAGATTTCAAAACTTTGTATGAACCACTACCGAGACATAGACATATGGCAGCATTCCTATGGGGCAGGTGATTAAACCTTCACACTGATATGAATGTTATGCAAATTCAAGATATCAGGGAGACCTGGTGTAGCCTGAGAAGGTCCTCAAGTGCTCTGAAATCCACATTATAGCTCCTAATCACAAACAAAATACAATAAAGTACGGTGTGGATATTAGCCACAGATTCCTCTTCAGGCAGCCCTTCCACTGAGCCTGTATTTTCCTTCATTCAAATACCCTTAGTGCAATAAGTCCTTAATTATGAGAGCAATTCTTTTAAGGTTTTATCAGATCCCGGTAAGAGAAGAGTTCTTTCAGAAGCCTGAAGCATGTGTTATATAAAAATGAGATGCAACAATGAGAAAAATAAAAGTGTAAAACAAGAAAAAAAGAGAAAACTGTTATGCAGTCAACTTGAGCTGATCATAAATGGTTATTAAAGTATCTTTACTAAGACATATGAGTTAAGCCTGTTTTACCTGTTTGTGGGTAACAAGTTTTGCATAGTATAAGTACTAATTTGTGTTTGGATATTCCTCCTGTTTGTTTTGCTTCTGATATCTTTTACATACTGCATTGATATGATTCACTCCATAGGAAATACCGTTTATTCTCTCCTGAATAGATCTAAAGCAGAGGTATTCTTGTAGAATTTGTTTTATATAACCCTTTATATGGCCTTATCTTTATGTATGAACTCAAATGAAATATTGTAACCTAGCTCATTCACATTTGTAGAGCAGGATGCAGGGCTGTTACAGAAGAGAAGGCAATAGCAGCCCCATGCACAGTGCTGCAGGGCAAAGGTGGCAGTTCTCATGCCTAGAGTGGTTCAGAAATCACTGTATTTCTCCATGAAAGAAAGAAACCCCAAACCAAACTAACTCCAACTCTTTCTCCAACTCCAGGAGAGCCTTTGCACTGTCTGGCAACCATTTATGCTTCCTGGAGCTGGAAGGTGCTTGGCTTTGCTCACAGCATAAAAGCATGGCACGGGACAAGATTAGGAAATAAAGCTCTTTGCTTCTACAGGGACTCTCCCAATAACCAATAGAGATATAATTTAGTTTGCCTCACAAGCTGTGGTTCCTTAATGAGAATAAAATATTTTCTATAAGAGAGAAAGAATGATGCTGATATGGGTTGTCAGAGACTGGAGAGGTTGATGTTTCGAGACACTTTGGGGTGTGTGTGGGGGTAGGTGCAGGTCAAGCCCTGCCCTGGTGAGGCAGTGAACGGCCCCAGAGCCTGTGTCCCAGCCTGGCAGGGGTGCCAAGCACTGGCACACCAGAGCAAAGCTCCACTCTGCCCTAACCCAGCTCCTGAGTGGCCAAATGACCAGAAGCCTCACCTGGGGAAAAGGCCCAGGGGTATTTAAAGCTGAACATGAGGCAAAGCATTCATTTTGACCCTACCTTCATCTTGGAGTTTCTATCTGAACACTGCTGGAACCCAGGAGCTGGTAGTTATCTGTGTGCTTTCTATATCTTTTCTCTCTTTCTATATTTCTATTTCTTTTTCTTCTAATTTCCTCTTCTTGGAACATTTTGAGTAACATAACATCAAACAGGTTTAAAATTTCCTAAGTTAAATAATGCTCTGAGAAGTGTTTTGTGTTGATTGGATGTTATACTAAAGCTTTTACCAAAGTTCCCTGAGTTCCTACAGTTTGCCAGTAAAGTTATTTTGACCTCTTGAGAATATCTGGTTGGTATTTCTCCCGTGTGTTCAACCTACATTTACAAGAACCATTGTAACCCCTTTCAAAGGTCTTATCAAGCAAGTTGATTGGGGCCTTACAATGGATATCATTTGTTCATTTAAGTACCATCCATTTAACAGCAAAACCACCCTTTTCTTTCCAGTGTCTATCTTCCATATACTAAGTCCTTCCCTGGCTTATCCATAAATTGATTGCTTAGGGTGCAAAATGTGAAACCATGTAATATCTAACTTTCTCAGTTCCTGACTCACTGGACTTTTAAAAACTCATATCTGATTAAATTGTGGTCTTAAAGCAGTTGTTACTATACCAAAAAAAAAAAACCCCAAAAAAACCAAAAACCCCACAAACAAACTCCCAAACTACTACATACAAAGAATACATGCACAGGTCTAAGAGAGGACAGATGCATCTTATACATATGTACATCCATATTTTTCAACCATGTAAAGTCACGTGATGGGTCTGAAAGAAGCACTTGGAAGAGTTCTGCTACTGAGTGATAAGAAAACATTATTGATTACATAAATGTACAAAAAGGTTGTCATTGCATATAATAGTATTTACCCAAGCCATTTTTCAAAAGATGTCATTACACTCCTACATGCTTAACCCACAGGGATGGAAAGGGGAGATAAAATAATTGTGTCTGACTGCCTTTCAGACAGAATTGCCAAACTGCACATGTTAATTTGGGTATTGCCCGAGACTGAGCTCTGAGCACAGACAAGCTGTCTAGCTGCTCAGCAAACCGCCCCTGTTCAGCAGCAGGAGTAAAACCTCTCTGCCAGTCGTTCAGGAGTGGTGGTCAGATTTAAATCTAGTAGCATTTACCATAATTTTCGACTGAAACATAATACTATTGAGTAGGAGATTAATGTGGGGGTGGGGCCATTAAGCAGTTCTGCATCACTTCAAAAGCGAGGTATGTAATTTTCAAAAACTATCAGTGTGGTTGGATGTTTTCTGTTCCAAAAACAATCCTGAGCCCTGTAGCTATAATAGCTACAAATTTAATAAAGAAATTCACATAAATTACTGCTTTAATAAACCACTGTTTGTGTATTTCATCTCTGAAGAATTTAACTACAGTTGTTTAGGTTTAATGCTGTTTTCTATTAAATTAGGTGTCCTGACAAATAGAAAGCATTCCAGGAATATTTTCCTTTTTTGTTTACACCACAGGAAAAGTCAAAATCATCCAAAAGCAAGAAAGAAAAAAATAAAACCACTGCTGTCACTAATCCCCTACTGTGCTTGTGACGTCTTTGAAAAGCAGGATCTTATTACTTCTATTTCTCTTCAGTTTTCTTTGTAGTTCCCTTGCACTTGATTTTTGGAAGTGTATGTGCTAAACTGGTTAGTAATACCTTGAGTTACAGAATTTTTTTTTCATTCCTCCTCTTATATTTACAGGAAATGTGTTATCAGAATCATAAACTGTATCTCATTAATCTCCATTTACCTTCTAATGATTTTCATTTTAACTTTTCAAACAAAACCAGCTGCTTCAAAACAAAAAATTGTCTTATCAGAAGTAGATTCTTTTATAAACACTGTAAACTATTCTAACTTGAAGAAAATCTCTAAGGAACTGAAAAACATTGTAGCAAATATACTGGTTATTTTTCACCCTAACTTTGATCGTTATTCTTGGAGGTGTATACTTATAAGTGTTGCATAAAAACCTGGTGATTTTCATGTGAATTATAAAATTAATAGGTGAAAATATTCAATTATTCATTTTTACATTGCTTTATGCAGTTAAGTGCAAATTTTTTAACATTGATTAAAAATGTTTTGGAAATTTATCACTCATTAAAGAACTGAGTTTTCCATCCAAGTATTTTTAAAAGGGAAATTATAATGACTTCTTGAATTACTGTTAACTTTAAAAGATGCCTTGAAATCATTAAATATGTGTAAAAAATGTATTCCCACTTTATAGCTGGAAATACAGGCATATGAAATATATCTGTACAGATTAATTTAAATAGAGTTTTAACATAGAAAGTTAGGTCAGAAAATAGGTTATTTAAAAAATAAAAGTGGTGAGAATGTTAAAATTTAAATATGCAAGGTAAAATACCATTATTTTCTCAACAAAAGAGGAGCGTGCAGACATGCTGACTGTACATTTAACCAACCCTTGAGCTATTTCCAAGACCAGCCTGTCACCAAAGTACATCAATGAAAAGTTAACTGGCACAAAGTTAAACTCCTGACAGAGGGGAAAGATGCTTCCCTTCTGTGCGGATGTAGAAACCTCCAATCTTCTTCCTCCTGCTCCTACAAATTTGTGGGGAACATCTTGTCTGCCACAGCCTCCAGCTCATTTATATTCTTACAAAAGTCATTCTTATTACAAAAGGCTAAATAGAAGAAAATAAAATTTGCCTTGGCCAGCTTTCCAATGGGTCTATACCTGAAATAGGATCTGCAGATCACCTGGGAATGGATATATTAATATATTGCAGGAAGATCCAGTCTCTCATAGGCATTAGCAAAGAGAATATATCTAAAACACTCCTGGTTTATTGATTTTCTTCTGCAATGCTTTCAATTTTCCTATTTGTTAGTATTTAAAATAGTCAAAACTATTTTTTGGGACAATTTGGCTTCTTGTTCATCATCACATTGCCTGGGGGATGATAGAAAGAACTTACATAACTAAATTAGCCAGAATTATACCCTTGGAATAGCTTCAAAGGGAGACCTCTGAGAATGCAATGTGATGCAATCAAGCAATTACTTAACAGGAATAAAAATGTTTAGTCCTTGTATACAATGCCGCTCCAAAGAAGCAGGAAAGGGTGGGTAAAGTCTTTATTAGTGGTTTGGTTGCTCTTTTTTTCTGTTTGTTTATTTATTTCTTTGTTTTAGTCCTTTGTTTTTCTTAAGAAGGTCAGGAATTCCTTCTTTTAGGCATGATCTAACTTCACAAAGGAGAGAATTGCTGTAATTTGAAAGGGAGTAAGCTGAAGTTACAGGATGGAACTATGAAAGAGAAAGGAGGAGAAATAGTTATGGATTTGAGAAAGGAAAGAAAACTTTGATTTTTTGTGACACTGTAAAAGCCTACGTAGCATAAAAGATTTCAAGCGAAGGGATTTGGCCTAATAAACAACTTTAGCAGTAGAAAAGTTAGGCAAGTAGAATATTGTCATCCCAGGAACTTCTCTGTGATCATTGCAAAGCCAGGGCAATATACTGCACAGTTGCCAAACTGGAACACAAATTTGGAGAGGAAAACCTGTTTATGCCAGTGGTGTAAAATCACTGTCAGAATTGCACAGATAAAATTCTAAAAGTTTGTCAAAGACTGTCATTCACTTAACCTTCTTGAGGAATAACTTAGGGGGAAAAACCAGAGTATTCAGTTTAATCTTGAGTTCTCCTGTAGTGTATTCATATTGAATCTCTCTATTGATTTAATTTTCTATTTCTTCAGCATAGATTCAAGATAGTACATAGATTACACTGCACTTTGTACTATGTTTACTAGTAAAGATGAATCTGTAGAATATTTGACAAGGGAAAGTATGCCTCTGGATGAGCACCACCTACATGTCCCACACACACATCCCATTGAATTCAGGGAACTAAATTGAAATTACAATGAAAATAAATTTCATATTATTCAGCTAAACAAATAGGAGACAAGAACAGCCTAGAAGAGGAACAGCCAGTATATACCTAGATGGACCATCTAAGATACAAATTATTTTTATCACTCAGAGCTGAGGTCTTATATTCTGAGGAATTTATTATTACTATTTAGATTTTTCATAGCTTATCTGATTAGATATTGAAGCCTAGGCACATAAAATGATTAGCTCTTACAAATTATTTGGCTTATTACATAAAATGTACTTGAAAAGTGTATTTAATTCAGCTTCTGATGTAAAAATAAAATCATCACTATCATCCTAACAAAAGCATATTCTAATTCTGGAAAACTTACTGCAGACAGTAACTAAGACTACAATAGGATTTCCAAATAAAAATCCATATACACTAACTTTAAGCACAATAACAAAATTGCAAATTTCCTGAACCAAAAAATCATGGCTGTGTATTTTGATGCATAGCCTATGTGTAGCACATTGGTAGGTGTGTTATTTATAGCCATCTGTACAGATGGCTGAGAGAAGTAGTAATTTGCCCATTTGTTTACTTGCTTTTACTCACATCACAATCTTGGCAATAATTTCTCTTGCCAAGTAATTTTCATGAGAATATTTTCCCTTCAAAATAAATATTTCCAACAGTTTTTGTCTCTAACAGTACCAATGACAAAGGTGGCTTGCTCAGAAAGTCTTGAACATCAGTACAAAGGTTGACATCAAAACCACAGTTAAATTATGGCTCTGAGAAAACACTACAAAACTCAGTCAGGCTTTTGGAAAAACAAAATTCTCGATTTTCCCTTTACAAAACAACATGATGGTTCAAGTTGTCTTCGTGACTAGGAACAACACCAACATAACCCAGGAAAGAGAAATTCTGCATTTTTGACGTGATTAATCTATGATCATGAGAATAAAAAGAAGCATTGTTTTCAACCTGAGGAACTTTCTTTGGAGCTGCAGCTCAGCAGCAAATGTCAAGTAGATGCACTTTTCACAATACTAATCTGAGTATTTCGTCTGAGGTGATGGCCATTTACGTTATTTATTAGTCTTTGCAGAGTGATTTAGCTTTAATTGATTCTTTTTCAGCTAAAACATATTCATGTTATTTACATCCCTGTTCCTGTTAAGAAACCTACTCTTCTGTACTCTTTTTAACTTATCAGGCTCCTCTGTAAATAATGGTCCTGTTGGCTTTTCTGTAGCATCACCTTTTGAAAGTTGGAAGCAATCTGGAAACAGCAGGAAAAGCTGTAAGCTGAGGAAAAAGTCTCAATTACAAGATGTACTTTGGCAAGTGTCAATGCAATGAACATGTGGTAAACATTGACTTGGCCAAGCTAACCACTGCTTTGTTTTTGAGATAATACTATGGGTAGAAATCCCTTGTTTAGGGGGGCCCTTTCAAGACTCAGTAATTTGAAGTTTATCTGAAGTTCAGTATGCAGAAAAATTAAGGGTTTACACATAAATTTAAAGTCTTTTTAACAGAAACCTGGCAGAAACTCTGGCAAATGTGTATTTCCATTTTCAGGGGCTATTATATCCTTCTGAAGGAAAAAAAGATTGATGGTTCCCAGTTAGATTTATAATGTATTTTTTAAAATGTAATTACTTATGCCAAATGTTTCTTTGTCCTTCAGAGTTTATATAAATGCCAAGAAGCATTCAATGGAACTTGGCATTGAACAGCAAGTGGACAATCATTTGGGATTCCAGCAACTACTGGAAAAGTGGCAAGGAAGTAAACATCAATTGCTAATTTTTACTTTCTTCTGGAGAAAACATATTCTTTCTTGAGGAAAACTAGAAAAATCAGTACAACAAATTGCTACCACATGGAGAAACCCAAACTATCTTTGCAACCTATGACTATATTGTCATGTGGTGGACTGGGCTGGAATATCAGAAATAGCACAGTGTCTGGGCTAGGTTATCCCTCCAGAATGGTTCAAAAGTTGTAACCTCAATGGTTTTGTGTATTAAAAACTCAGTAGATGCTTTTGGGAAAGGTTGATAAGACATCTTGCAGTTCCTGTCAATAAGGGATCCCCTGAGAACTTTGCACAAGCCAGTAAGAAAAAAAGTCATGGAATAACAGAATGGTTGGAGAAGTTAGAAAAGACCTTCAATATTATCAAGTCTAATCATCAACCCAGCATTGTCAAGTCCACCACTAAACCGTGTCCCTAAGAGCCACATCTACACATCTTTTGAAGACCTCCAGGGATGCTAAATGCACGATCATGGTTTTCTGCTCATTTTGAATGAATCAGCTTGACAGAAACCTTCATCTGAATATGAAAAGTATATGAAGTTTCCTTGTGTTGTGTCCTGAAGTTAGTAGAGGAACAACCCAGTATTTTGTTGAATTAATTGACAATTATCTTTAAAAGAATTTTATTTCATGCATCATAATATTTAGGGCTATAGGGTGAGTGACTAGTTTATTGGCATTTCCTGAAAGTGACAAGAAATGAATGTATATCTACTGCAATAAAGACACAACTTAACAAAGATAACTTGGGACATAATGGAAAGCTTTGATTTTTATCAAGCTAATTGTACTCTGCTTTTATTCATTGTGGCATTTGTGATGTAATTTCAGCCCAATATGCTAATAGCATTTCACACTATAATTTATCTTCTCTGAAAGAGGTTTTATGGTAGCACCCTAGTATATCTATGCTTAGAATAGAAGACATCCCTATAATAAAGATAATACATGAAGAAATTGGTATTATACACTTGAAATATAATTCATTCTATAGTTAGAAGTAAATATGCCCCATTCCTTCTTGCAATACTGTCCCCAGGGCCCCCAGAAAGCAAAAGGCTGTGTGCAGGTGCCAGTGGTCCACAAGCCCTCCTCTGGCAAGGGACACCCCTCCCATCAGGCTGGAATGTGCTCCCAGATGTGGACACAGTTCTACAGAGCTACACCCCAACTTCTTTGGGGCATCACTGGGATAGGTAAGAGAAAATACCTACCTCCTCCACCTCCATTCCTTGCAGACATTTAGTAGCCAATTAAACTAGGCAGCTTAAACTTAAAAACAAACCAGTGTAGCCACCATCACCTTTTTACTACAAGTGCTGTAATACTCAGGTTGTGTTCTTAAACCCTGGAAAGTGGAGCTATTTAGGTTTCACAGTCATCTAGGCTGTGGAGATGGTAATTCAAAGAAGAATTTTTTTTAACACTTCAACATTTTTGAAAACATTTAAAAATATTTATTTTTAAAAATAAAATCTTAGTATTTTGAAGTTCCAACTCACCTGCTTAAAATTATAAAATAAGAAACAACAGAAATAATTGTTCACTAAATAAAAACCTCCGGATTAACTTTTTGGGGATTGATGTATTAAGCAAGTCAAATGTTATTTCTAGCATATATATGCACCATCCTAGCATGTAAAACCATATGGATGTAGTTATTAGTAAGTTGGAGCTGCTTTTAAATTATAGTAAATTATTCTGCATTCATTCTTCATTTTATTTTAGCATAAATTACTGATTTCCTCTCTTTGCTACTAATGAATAGTCAAGTCTGGAAAAGCTCTTCTAAAATGCCAAGATAAACATAAGAAAAATCCCATGCTTCCATTTGCCCCCTCCAGCTGTTTCTTGGCTGCTCTGGTGTCCCAGCAGCCCTGCTGGTGACAGGATATGTATGTTGCACCCTATGATCTGAGGAAAGAGCAGTTTAATAGAACCTCTTGGATAGTAGAAAATGAGATTATTCAAGAAATTAGAAATAAAACTGAGTATATAGATAAAATCGTTTCTAATTTTGCCAGGAATTTGCAAAGTGTATGTGAGCACGCTTGTTTACATCATTTACATGAATCAGCTCTCATGTAGATCATCAGGGTGATATGACTAAAACAACCTGCTCCCAAGAAAGAGGCTTCTCCAAACAAAATCCTTCACTAGCTTGTGCTAATTATAATTGTACCTCCAAAAAATATTTTAGGAGTGTTTTCAAGACTAACTGCCAAACTCCACCAAAGGGCCAGAAGCCTGTCCAACAGAAACAGGTTCTCTACCATTAGGCAATTTAGGATAGTTTCTTCAACATTATGAATTTATTCCTTACTATGTTCCTTTTTATAAACTCTGCATACTTCCAGATTATTTTAGTAATCAGCATTTCATTAGCATGGAAACAAGACCCCAACATTTTTCATTGCTAAATCAGCTTTCAGCACAGCAGGAAGTGGAAAGGCACAGAGGACATCCCACTGCCCCCCACCAATGGATTTCCAAATACCACCATCAATCTGAAATGTTCCAGATCCCAAAATTTTGTTCCTTTTATTTACCTCGGGGAAATCAATGCTCAGACACCCTGAAAAGTGCTCCATCTGATGAAATTCAGGAGAAATGTTTTCCTATTAGCTCTGGCAAAGGCTCCAGGAGTTTGCATTGGAGAAGGCTAGCTGTAATTTCTGCAATAAACAATTAGTTGGGACACATTGTGCCTCCTCACCGCTGACTAACGCTTGCTGTTTTGCCCAGTGTGTCAGTTTTAGTTAGTCACTGAAATTTTCTTGTACTATTGCCTGGGAACTGGCTAAAGTTCAGCATGTAAAGCATAATATTACGTGTATGTATATCTAGCCATATCTATAAACAGATACATATACAAATGCACATATTTGCTTACTCTCTCTATAGAATTGCGGATCAGGATCACCTGTTTTACTGTTAGAATGCCCATGCTAATTTTCCATTTAGAAGCCAAGTGTTTCACTTCAATGAGAAAATATTTGTAGTATCAAAACCAAACATTTGTATCAAATTCTTTCTTTAAAAAAGTGATGCAATTTTAGATCTCTTTCCAGTTGTCTTTCTGACATATGGGTCACTGTTTCTTAGTATATATAAAGATATAGGTTTGGGCTCTGAATAACCTGGTCTAGTGGATGCTGTCCCTGCCCATGGCAGGGAGGTTGGAACTTTAAAGTTGTTCTTTAAGATCCCTTCCAACCCAAACCATCTTCTCTTTCTATGATACATTAATTCTGCAGTTCTTCCCACTGAATGGAAAACTTAACTCCTCCATCTTCATTATGTGTCTTTAGAGAAGTTGGATTCTCTTACCTTCTGTTCAGCTAAGACACAAAGCCATTTTTATATCTTAAGTCCTGCAGGCTCTAGCCTGATTCCTCAATATTTGCTTTTTATACACTTTTTATATATTCCTAGCCCTGTAGACTACTATTGCATAGTTATACAGCTCCTAGTACACTTTGTGTTAGATTTTATGACAATAAGCTAACCTTCTCACACATTCCTGAAATATTGTTTGGTCTTACTGTCACAGAGCGAACATTTTGTTTTTGTAACCAGAATCTGAGAAATAAGGCAAGGAAGCCCCTGGACTGATGTCAGTGGGGCAGAAGCCAGGGGCTAGATGACCTAATGGACTGCTCATTTAGTTGAATTGTATTTGTTAAGTATGCTAATTTGTTAAACTTATAAAAATTGTAGAAATCTGATGCCAAGTGTGCATATAGCCACATTACACACCTTGAAAGCTTTCAATAAAGGACCTGCTTTTTTATTTTACTATTCTAACACAGTTGAAAAATTCTATCTCCTCTGTTTTAGGCAACAATAATGCCCCACAGCGAGCACATAAACAATCAACAGTGTGTACCATCTCACATCTCTTAGTGTCTAGCAACAAGGAAACAGGTAAATGCAATGGGAAAACAAAAAACAGTAGTCCAAAAATTCAAAGGTGATCAGTGATCACAACACACCATCTGCTTGTCCACAGCTGAATTCTTTTTCCTTTTTTTTAACTCTTACAACAACAATGGCTGCTGACCACGGAGTTTAAAGGCCTTGCTACTTCTCATGAGACATTTCAGCCCTGTGCAGGAAACAGCTTCTTTCCATCTCTTTGGCAAAACAGCAGCAGTCAACAACAGAGACACGGGGATTGTCTGAAACAGTGGAGGCAGGTTCTTGCTACAAAATACCTGCTGGCATTGCCTTAGTTTTACCTGCAATGTGTAGCAGGAGTCAGGAAAACAGTCCTTCCAGTTATGTTTTGTTAGCACATCAAAGAGGACCTGACTGCATTTCTGAAGTCCTTGGAGTTCACAAGGAAGGAAACAAGCATACAGGAGCACAGATTGTTTCAAAGTGAAAGATTTTAGAGCTCATGTATTGTCAAACACAATGTAGAACAACTGCTAGGTCTCTGGAAATGTCTGAGACAAACTGAGATTTCAGCCTGAACGGGAATAAGCTCCAAATCAGAGAGGTTGCCTGGTAGTGATCAGTAAAGAAACACTAGCTAAAGTCAAATTTGTGAACAACTCTGGTCAGCAAGAGTCAGACAATGAAAAATAGCCAAAGAACAAAACCGATTTTAGAAACAATAATAAAAAATCTTGGAAATTAAAAATGTATCCCCATAAAAAGTCAAATGGAAATATCTTTCCATTTTGAAGAAATTTATCTCATAGCCGGTATTTTCTTAGTTTTAGACAGTTTACAATAAAATAAGCCAATTTTTGATGAGAATACACTTTTTCCACGATTCTACAATTTAGATAATCCATGTGACTGCCAGCATAAAATCTCCAAGTGGCAAGATATTCCAAGTAAGCATTTAAATGCTGCTTGAATTAGTTTTGAATTAAGACCAAATGTTGCCCAAGCCCTGACTGTATTCCCTTGCTTGAGATCCATGGTACTACAAATAGAATCAAAATGCAGACCATCTGCAAACAAGCTTGTAGGAGCACTACACATGGGTTTGGAGTATTGTGCCACACAGGCTCTGTCATCTCAGTCTGCCAGAGGCAGAAAAGTGATTTACTAAAATTGTGTTTGATAATAACACTGAAAGACCTTGGAAGAGATAAAGACCATCTTTAGTTGAGGCCCCATGGAAATACATTGAAAACCAGATATCTACAGCTCATTAAAATGGATATGAGAAAGAAAAGGCAGACAGTGACAGCCCTTCAGCCAACCTTCTCTCCTGTTAGAGCAACAATATCACTGGTCCAGCTCTCCCTGCAACACATTATAACCCTCACAGGAGCTAAAGGAATACTACACTTCACAGGCAGCCTCGGAGAAGTCCAGAGGCTCTTTGTGAACCCTCATGCTTTTGTTATTTTCTAAGCCATACAATATTTGCAGTTCCTCTGAAGTGGTTTTGAAAAGGGTTTGGCTAAAACTGGCATGAGAGTGTTCGTAGCAACTCCCATTTTCTTGGTGTATGGGGAGGGCATTGGGATGGTGAAGCAGATGTTCCCATTTACTTCATGCAGTTAGTTATGATAGCACCAACCACAGCTCTTACACTGCTGAACTAGCTACAAACAGATGTTTGTGACTGGAATTACCCTTTTACTAAAAAACAAGCTAGTGGAGTGTATATGGAGAACTTGCTAATTTTAAAATTTGTGAATAAAGTAAGATCGCAACATATTCTCATTAAAAAATGCTTTCTAATCTGAACTAATATTAATGGCAATGTTGCCATTAATGACTAGAGGGTGAATTTCCAAGAGAATGGGGATATCACCACCTAGACTAGAATAAGAGACAACCCTAATTTTGCTCTTTGTCTCCCTGTCCCTAATCTGCTGTTCACACTACAGAAAGTCTCTCATGATGAAATCTTACGGGACTTGTTTTGAAATGCAAGATTAATCACTACACTTTAAATCATGGTGAGTGTACAAATTCAAACAAAACAGCACTGAAGATTTCTTTCCTAAGAAATGTTTGTTGTCTGCTACAATACTACTACAACATACGTACTCTTTTGATTTGTTCTAAATATTATTTCCATGCTTTTTATAAGATACACATGTTAAATTAATGGTTCAGAGGGTTTCAAACTGGCCCTCCACTCCCTAGCAATTATTAAAATATTTGAACCACATTGGATACCACAATTAAATGTCCTGAAACCTCATATGAATTGGGAAAGTTTGTTGGGTTTTATTACCTTTTAATTTTTCCTTCTCCATTTCCTTTCAAAACTCATGATGAACAGGCTTGAAAACTTGCTTATTGTCCTAGATTCATCCCTCACCCAATTTTTTTCTAAGTTATTTTTCTGAGTTTTTCTTCAGAAAAATGTAGGAGATGCTGCTAACAGAAGCATTTCTACCATGGTGTAAGACATTTTTGCAGTGAACAAAATGTCTCAACTTTTAATTAAACCACTTCTGTTCAACTATATTTATTTATTTAAAATGCTGTGAATTTAATTGAAGGCAATTAAAAGCACAAACTCCTATTGTCTCTCATAGACTCAGCTGTTATTACTGTTGAGGAGGGGCAAAAAAAAGGATTTCAGTTTTTGTTTCAAATTTAGTAAAACTTGGACCAGAAAGGTGAATGTGTTGAGTGATAGGGCTGTAAGATGAATCTACAGGATAAAGTTAACTCCTGACTGACCTGTTTTGACAGCTCCAGTTTTATAAATATGTTTGGAACCTTCTTTATAGATATTACATTGCTTTTAAGACAGGACAGCATTTGCTTCTAACCTGCAATACTAATTTCCATTAAATAAATCTGTGCCGCAGAGACTCAGATGACATTTTCCATCCCTCCTGAGAGAACAGAGCACTTTGCTCCATCTTCTCCTCTAAAAGTAAACAGAGGCTTCTCCCAGACTTCTCTAATGTGACAGTAGTCAAGAGGCTTGTTCAACCCAAACAAGAATTAGGACCACTAAAACTAAGTTTAAATTTGTACATAAGGAAACTGAAATAATCTCTTTAGTCACCCTCGCCTATAAAGTCTGATCTTCAACCCTTCTCTACGTCCCTTGTAACAGGTAGAACCCCAAACTTCCCTCCCTAAAAGACTTCAATATATTTCCATCAATCTAATTAGGATTTGCTTATCTACCACAGCAGGAGAATCAAAGCCCCAGTGTGCAGGATCAGACTCTCTTTCCAGCTCCCATCCACAGGACTCAGGCAGATTGAGAACAGCAACACAAATGGCTGGAGTACTGAAAAAGTGATCTGGTTCTAAACTTAAGGTACATGCTCATTTCTGCATCAACACACACACTCAAGGCTTCCATGGAATTGAAAAAACAGATTGTATGATTCCCATGTTAAGATCACAAAGCTCTGTGGTAATATTTTTTCCTGTTTCTTTTGATTTTCTGTTTTCTGGATGAGGAGTGGGGTGATGGGAGCTAAAAAAAAAAAAAAGTAATTTAATAAGTTGTGGAAGAAATTAATGGAAAAGCAAGATCATTCTCATTCTGTAGTCCTTGTCTAAGTTAACATTAACTTCATTTTTTAAAGTCCCCACTGTTCCTGATTTACTGGTTTTTTTTCTACCTGATTTATTTTCCAGACGGAGAACTGTAGAAGGCAGACAATTTTTCAGCATGGTGTCTTATTTCCTGCTGGGTTATTTTGTCTGCCCAAGGAGCTATTAGAGAAGAGAACAGAAAAATGGATTTATGTTGCTGTACCTGAAGAATACACATATAGCCACACACGAACTTTTCTTTTTTTTTAAAAGCTTTCACTGAAGATTTCACAGGAGACAACATGCTTCACTGCAACATTAATAACAGGCATTGCCTGCAGCAGTGTATAACAAAGTACCTCTATTTTCTCCTTCTGCCCTCCACTCCAGCACCCCCCATTTTGCAACCAGCCTGGTAGGGCATCTTACACACACACACACGCATACACACTTCACATTTTAATTTGTTTATGATGATCCTGACAACTGCGTTGGTAATACTCAGACTTTTAAAGCAGCAGCAATGATGTAAAATAATCCCAGTGAAAGGTATAGCAAATAGTTTCAACAGGTCATACCTGTTCTTTTCTTAGTGAAATTGCCCTAAAACTTATTAACCTTCCAAAACGAATAAAACCACGACCCAGTAATTTCTAAATTTTTAAGCACCCAATCAACCTTCTATTTTTCACCATACCCTACCTTGTATTTAATCACAACCTCTCAGAGATCTGCTCTGGTCTTGATCCACTTTCTTTTTTGCCTTACAAATGGCTTCAGACATTTGTATTCACAAAATGGACATAAGCACACTCTCACATGGAAACACTTCTGCCCAGAGAAGTTGTGGATGCCCCATCCCTGGCAGTGTTCAAGGCCAGGCTGGATTGCTACCTGGTATAATGGAAGGTGTTCCTGCTCACAGCAGATGATCTTTAAGGTCCCTTGCAACCCAAACCACTCTGTGATTCTAAGATTGCACTTGAATGTAACTGTACAATTACAGTCAGGAGTGAAGCCTTGCCTCTGCAACAAATAGCACCAGTCCTTTTCCCCAGAGAATTTACAAGTTTTACAAAGGCAAAGAGAGAAGCAGGAGGAACGGGATGCAATGAAGCAGTAGGAGAATAGAGACTATGTCATCAGGTGTAGAACCTTCTTCATTTGCCCAAAGACTTTTACTGTGGTTTGATTCTCTTCATTAATACGAGATTTAGTACCAGAAGTTTCATAAACTGAAAAATGAAAACATAACCACATTAGCCTATGAAAAATACCAAGAGTTAATACATAGCGTATGGGATACGTTTAAGTTAAGCATAAAAAAGTATGCATTTTTGTGAGTGTGTTTCAGCTGCAAAATCTTCTTCAGAGCATGGTGACACCACTGTCAAATTGCTCTTGTGGGCAATGCCACTGTATTTTTGGCAATTCATTTACTAAAAAGGGAGAGAAATTCTCAATTTATAAGTTACTTATATGTAGAAGACTGTGTGATGAATTAAAATACCATTGTTTACGAATCAAAACAATGTATCATGACAGTTACTGTGGCACTGAGTAGAGTTACACACCAGTCCATGGAATTAAAAAGCAACTGCATTGTTTTCCAAATGTTTCCTACTGATTTATGCAGGACTTAAATGAAAGCAGAATTTGAACTAAAACTGTGAGGAATGTATGAGACTGAGTGACATTTTGTGTGAAAAGTTTTATGAGATTAGGCAGCAGTGTCTAATTTTGAGTTATCTTGAGGATAATATGTTCCCAGCTTTTTCAAACTGTGATGCTATAGAAAATTAATATATGCAATTTTTTATTTCCTCCAAATATTATCTAAGGTTCTCTTTGGAAATAATTTTTCATTTCACATCATCACATGGTAAATCCAGACAGCTGATTCCCTAGAAGGAAGGCAATCTCTTGACATATTCTGATTTCTTTCCAAAAGAGTGGATGAAGAGGTAGGGTGTGGGACATCACCTACCCTCTTCCAGGAAACTTTATACAGAGCAGCAACAGCCACATAAAAACTTTCACTAAGCATCAAAAGTGTGTTTTACTTTGCATTATCTTAGGACTTAATTTAATATTAAAATATTAATCATTATTA
This sequence comes from Climacteris rufus, assembly GCA_013398175.1. Lineage (NCBI taxonomy): Eukaryota > Metazoa > Chordata > Aves > Passeriformes > Climacteridae > Climacteris > Climacteris rufus. The sequence continues at coordinate 1,895,925 of VZRZ01008454.1, read as the reverse complement.
TATTATATATTTGTATAATGATTATATTATTAATTATATTTCAATTTAATATTAGAACAGTTTCCCACATTCCCTTCTTGCAAAAAATCCTGATTGCTGCTTACCAAAAAAAAAAATCAATTTTGTCTTCTCTATGTTAAATATTTGAATTAAATAACTGCATCCACACATTTGTCAGTTTCTTTGTGCAGAACTGTCCTACTGAGATAGTTGCCACACCTGTATTAGACAGATTAGGGAGCTGAGATGATGGACAGAAAAAATTTTTTTGGATTGCTGGCATGTGAATCAGTATAATTATTCTAAGTATTATATAATACAGACACAGTGTAAATTAATACATAAT
>VZRZ01008454.1:1883612-1895563 GCA_013398175.1 Climacteris rufus | reverse complement strand
AAATTAATACATAATACATATAATATATAATACTATATTTTAAAAAGTATAATTATACTGATGCAGAGTATATACTAAGTGTCAAGTAGATTGTGAACCTTTAAAAAATTAACAAAGAGGTATTTCCTTAAAGCTGATTGATTCTCCTTAATAGTGGGGGAAGCTGCTGAATTTGCCATTCAACTTATGCCTACCTTGAATTATTCCAAAGAACAGGAATGGATATCAAAGCTTGATGTGGTTTTGAGTTCAGTATTTTCTATTTAGCTGTTATTTGGCACCATTTAAACCCACACAAAGCCCAGAAACAATATTCACTAGGACACAAACAACAAAATGCTGTTGGTATAGGAGTTTTACCCCAATTATAAAGGTGTTTACTCAATAAATTATATACAGTCCTTGTGTCTTTTTTTTAAATTAGTCAACACCTAAGAAAGTTGTGGTGCAAATATGAAAATGAAGTGCAAGAGTGATACTCTTTCTACTATTTTTACTAATACTCATTTGCAAGCAAGATGCTTAATCACACTGCCTATGTCTCCATCACATCAACATAAAAACAGATCAAACCCTGTACTGGAAATTTCACTCAGTTCCAAAGGGAAAAAACTGACTCCTTCCAAGCCACTTGTTTTCAAAACAGTATTAGTTCAAGCCTCATGTACAGCTGTGTTCCAATTTCTATATTATTATTTCCAGATTATTTCTATCTCATTTCTTCTCCACAGTTGTCAGTTCTCAGCTAGTTCTGTGTCATGGAGCTGTGCCTAGTCGTCATGTCTTAGGAAGAAAAATTATAAAGAAATATGCACATTGCAAAATGAATTCACCAATATTTAATGTAAACTCCAGTGGTCAGGAGGAATAGTCCTGTGAGGGGACCTTTGTCTTAGCATAATTAAATTACGAGGTTAGATAACATTTTGAGAGATAAGTGTCCTACAACTTGTCCTAGTTATAAAGCCAAGATTTACAGCCTGTGAAGAGTATTTGGGTCATAACTACAGATGCCTGTCAAGCCTACTGATGGAGCTGAGAACAGGCGTGGGGTTACAGCAACATGAATATTTTTGCACTGTGAGTGGTATCTGGACCCATCAGAAAATGTTTCCCCACACAGCACCAATATATGCAGCCACTTTTGGCTACCTGTTAAAAACTTGATTAGCCATGCCCTTCCTACAGCTCCAGTTCGGCATTTGATATCTTTTATTTTCCTTTCCTATGGAAAAAGAAGATAAAAGCATGAATTACTAACGCAGAGCCTGTTGGCAGGAGTTAGGCATCAGATCAGAAGTGCTGTTTCCAAGTCTTCACCCGCAGAGAAAGCCTACTCAAAAAGTAAATCTAAAAATGACTGCTGCCTCTCAGTTTTTCCTTCTCTCCTTTAAATAAAAAGCAAGTTAATGTTCCACAGATGTTACAGGGCAAAACAACACCAAAAATAAAACAACAAAAATGCTAATTAAAAAACAAAACAAAACAAAACCAACAAAAAACCCGAACCAACCAACCAAAAAGTACGCAAAAGAAGCAAAAGCAAAAAATCCTCTAACCAAAACAATCAGACTTTGAAGCAAACATGGGAAAAGCCAAACAGTAGTAAATAGATTATCCAAAAATTCAGCAGCTACTACTCTGCACTGGGTGTGGTATGTACAAGAAGCAGCAAGATGAGTTTGAGCTGCAAAAGCCAGAATGCTGAAAAGCCATTCCTGTCATCTGCATGTTGAAAATTCTTTCACAGTGAATTTATCAGACTGCTGACAGCAAGCGACTTACCCTGACTATTTAGTTGCCCTGTCACAGATTTAAAAGGAATCTAAAACAGAAGCAAAGTAATTGATCTATTCTCAAGCCTGCAGGAGACAGGCAAGATTTGCTTAACTTCTAAGTTTTCATTCCATCGAGACAGCATTGAATAAAGATGCAACAGAGAGGTGACCTGCTTACATTTACATAAAAGAAAACATTTACATAAAAGAAAATATAACAAAGGAGAAGTTTTTCTTCTTAGAGAGGTATGTTTAAAAAGCTCCATGGACCATGTGAGAACAAAAACCTCATCTCTTCTCAACCATATATACTGCACTAAAATTGCAGTTTTCCACCACAGGCCTTCATATACAGCAAAAATCAAGGTTTATAACTTATTGCTGAACATATATTGATTTACAATGTCCTTAATTTGGATGCCTAATTTACTACCATTCCTAGATAGTATCCTACTATCATAATATTTTTTTTTTACATGCTTAATTTCAGGGGTCAGCTTTCCAAACCAATTCAACATGTGCACTCAGGGTCAAGATTCCAAATGAGTAAATGACTCGGACTGAATAAAAATAACATTTCAATTCCCTGCAGCTTAAACAGAGAACCACCCCAAAGTATTTTGATATACAGGAAAAAAAGCAAAATCCCAAACAAAACCAACATGACTAATGGAAGAAGTAACACACATGAAATTTCTTGACCCCTGTAGTTCACAAACACACATGGGGTGCTAATAACACCAAGGCTGTGGCTTCAACCCCTGCACAGGCCATTCACTTGGACAGGACTTGGTGATCCTTGTGGGTCCCTTCCAACTCAGAACATTCTGTGAAGTGTGCACACAAAACCCCACAAAATTAAAGGACGACTAGGTAGCCATGAGGCAACCACATTTTATATCATGAGATGCAGGCATAATCACACAAAACATGATATTTCATAGAATCATAGAATTATTAAGGTTGGAAAAGACCTCCAAGATCGTCAAGTCCAACCACTGACCCAGCACTACCAAGTCCACCACCAAACCACGTCCCCATTCCCATGCTTTTTGAACATGCCAAGGTGCTGATTCCATCACTTCCCTGGTCAGCTTATTCTAGCCTTACAATCCTTTCAGTGAAGAAATCTGGGATATTTACCAGCATTTAACAAACTCATTTGAAATAAACAATGAAACAAAAACTTCTGTGATAGAAGATGTCACCTAGGCACAAGATTTATCTCCTTTTTCTATCACTTGTGAGAGAAAAGCTTCAGCAGGCAGGGAAATTAATGGCACAAAGGTACGCTAATTTTTGCTGTAAGTGGCTTTAATTTAAATTATGATTTTTCACATACTGAGTGATTGCAGCCCAAACCCTCACTGGTGGAATTTGGAGCTCCCAAGGCAAATCCCTGCTGACCCCATGTTCCAGTACCTATAGGCTGGGTGAGAGGCAACAGGCTGCAGTCACAGTCCCCTGCAAATGCTTCTTTGGGGCGTCAGGAAGACATTCACTTTTGAGCAGAGAGCGGTTATTTATATACTCCAAAAGGAAATAAAAAGGGCTGCTGATGTGTGCCTCCAGCTGTTTCATTTTGTTCACTGTGGTTCCTTCCTGATAGCTGGCCTGACCCAGAGATATTCCTTTAGCTTATCCTGTCAAAATCAGAAGGTGCTGCTGAGAGCTAGTGCTGCTATTCAAAGATGCTGTCTTGAGTCTGTGTCCACAAAGTAATCTGCTTTGCCTCTGTCCCCAGGCAAACAGGGCACAAATTTCCTTCAGTTATGCCTGAGTTACATCCCTGCTTTCTCAAAACAAGTAAAACTAAAGTGTCCCTGCTATCCTGGAGCAAACAGCACATGGACATTAAAAACTGACCAACTCATCAAAGAGAATCAACAGATGTGGGAGTAATATTTCACTTGAGCAAATTCCAGAGATATTTTTACAGCCTTTCACACTGTTATGACACCCCTTCACCTGATATCAAAGCAATTACTGTGGCAGCATCCCCTGCTTCACACAAGGTGCAGAGCTATGGAACAGGTAGATGTGGTATTGCACATGAACTTCCCCCATAGCCACTGTCCAGGGGCAAAGGCTGTTTTCCAAATATATTTTCTCCAATTCCTAATGTTTACTTTATGTTACAGTATTTTTTTTTTGTACCCTTTAGAAGTTTTCACCACCCATTCTTTTTACCACTTCTTATCCTCCTTCAGGAAGGATAAAAAGAGAATCATAAAATCATAAAATATACTGAGTTGGGAGGGACCCATCAGGATCACTGAGCACAACTTCTGGCCCTGCACAGGGCACCCCAAGAATCCCATTATGTGCCTGAGAGCATTGTCCAAACACTTCTTGGATTTTATCAGGTTTTGTGCTATGACCACTTCCCTGGGGATCCTCTTCCGGTGCTCAGTCACCCTTTGGGTGAAAAACCTTTTCCTGATATCCAACCTAAACCTCTCCTGACTCAGCTTCATGCCATCTCCTCAAATCCTGTCCCTGGTCACCAAGGTGAAGAGATTGGTGCCTGTCCCTCCTCTTCCCCTCGTGAGGATGTTGAAGAGCTCAGTGAGCTCTGACCTCAGTCTCCTCCTCTCCAGGCTGAACAGACCAAGTGCCCTCAGCCACTCCTCACACAGCTTCCCTTCCAGCCCTTTCACCATCCTGGTGGCCTCCTTTGGATGCTCTCTAATGGCTTAATGTCTTTTTTACATTGTGGTGCCCAAAACTGCATGCAGTACCCAAGATGATGCCACCCCAGCTCAGAGCAGAGCAGGACAATCCCCTCCCATGCCCGGCTGGCGATGCTGGGCCTGGTGCCCCCCAGGACAGGGTTGGCCCTCCTGGCTGCCAGGGCACTGCTGGCTCATGTTCAGCTTGCAGTGAGCAGGACCCCCAGGTCCCTTTGCACAGCCCTGCTCTCCAGCCTCTCATTCCCCAGTTTATACAGACAACCAGGGCTGCCCTACTGAGGCAGTATTTCTATGGCTTATTAACAATTGAAGATCAAATCAGATGACTTTGGTTTCTGAAGCTTTTAACTACACAGAAATAGTGCAACACACATTACTTTTTCATTCTCTTAAAGTATGTTCTGCTTCTTTAACCTTAAATCACCTGCAGTGAAATCTCAACTTCCTATTTCCTTCCCAGCTGCTACTACATTCTCCCCAAAGTGCTTTTTGATTCACGTAAAGTGCCTTACTATATCTGTGCCTTTCTCTCATTTTAACAAAAAGTCATGCTGCTGTTTTGTTAAGTCCTTGACTGCTGTCTTTTACTGAGATACACTGGGATCAAGATGGTTCCTTGATGGATCCTTCTGTCAGTCCACAAGTTTTATAACCTCTTGACTTGTTCAACAAATAAAAAAAAAAGTTTAACAGCCTTTAGCCTGCAAATCTGTAAGCCAAACAGAATTAAGTCATGTCTCAGAAATTTGTTATGTTTTCTCATATTATTAGTACTCTAATCCTCCCTGCAAGGATCTCAATTAGCCAATGCAGTATGAATTTCCCCAGTGCAGCCTAGCCTTGCCTTTCCTCAGTCAGTCTCCTTCCTTTCTCCCTGTTGTGCTCCCCCTCATGCATATTCCCTCTCTCTCATGCAGAGGATTCCATTGGCAAAGTCAGCGAAAAAACAGAGGTGACCAAAGGACAGCCTTATCTCCTTGGTCTGCACACCAGGAGCACAGCAGCCTTCCCACCTTGTTCTGTTTAGCAAGCAGAACTGCACCAGCTGTTTCACACCTTCACCCCACCCCAATCTGCTATGAGTGCTATTGCTTGGGCTGTGCAGCTTGTGGTCTGACTGCAGCAGCTGATCATTCATTTTGAGTGATAGTTGGGTAAAAACCTCTCTCTGCATCACATCTGTGCCATTTCTGGAAAATCATTCATTTGGTCATCTCTGTTATCCATGCAGACACTGTGGCAAGTACTTCTTGGAAGGTAGGACTGGGGGATGTCCCATCCTGTTTTGGAGCCTTCCCCAGTTACCACATCAGGATGCTTTCACCCGTGACCTGTCTCATACTTGCTCTGCCCTGATGTCCATCCACTGCTGCAAGTTTACAGGTTTCAGAGGAAGCTAGACCCTGCGTAGATAAGCAGGAAACTACTTTCCTATACGCTGCTTTTCCCTCTACAATAAAATTCAAGGGAACTGAAGGACTGGAGCCCGCCCCACATGCCGGGTGGCTGCTGTGGACCTCTGGGGAGAGGCAGCTGGGAAGATGTGAGGATGGCTCAGGGCCTTGGGAAACTGCAGCCACATAGTAGAGAGGTACCCTCATCCACTGCAGTATAGTTTTGGGGGGTAAATGATAACTGACATATGATTTTAAGCTGGTTTTGTTTTCATGATAGTATGACTATTCAAAATCCAGTGTTTCAGATTAAGTGCTTCCAGTTGTGCAACTTCCTAGCTATGTTTGTGGAAAAAAAACCAATTCTCAGTGTAAACCATTTTTCTCTTGAAAAATGCTCACAAAGTGAACAATTGGGTTTGCAGGTGACTGCACAAATTTCACATCCTACAATGAAAAATAGAGGGAAGCAGGAGGACTGGACGGGTCTTGCCCACTGACCACAGTTGCTGCTGGGTGCCCTGATGTGACCTGGCACTTCCAGGGAAAAACAATCCCATGAGAAGGACTCTGTGTCCCCAGAGAATGATCTGTTTTGAAACTCTAAGCAATACCTTCAGTTCCTCATACTACTGGACTATAATGATCTTTTTATAGATAAATGAGCATGTCTTTCTGAGGAAAGAGTAATCATTAAAGAAGAGCCTCTTAAGAAAAGTCAAAGTCCACTGTCAAGAAAAGATAATAACCCCTAAGTTTAACAGGATTTCTGGATTACACACTTTTGATTTTCCATGCATTTTTTTCTCCAGAAATTTACTTCTCCTCAATAAACTAGTTATTATTTCTTTTTCACATATCCAAACAAATGTGACTTAAATCCTCCAGTGCCTTTTTCTATGAATTTTTCACAGCTTGATATTGAAAAATATTGAAAAGGAATAAGAAAACACTTTGGTCAGGTATTAGGGTACAGTAAAACACTTGCTTATTATATAGCAAAATAAATAATTCACAGAATTTACTCTACCATCTGCATTATTAGAAGAAAACAAAATCCTTCAGTACTGCACAGTTATTTACCTGACAGTTGCACTTAAAATGATTTCTAGTGGAAAGCAAAAAGCAATTTTCTATAGAGAAGCTTTCTGACCTAGGTGTTAGAAACAACTGGCTTAGAGAAATACATGTAATATGCATCTTTTATAATAATATTAAGAGGCTGCTGCTTTTTATGAGCAAAATATACAACACATGAGGATACCTTAATCTTGCAAGTTAAATCAAGAATATTTTATATGTATAGACCTAAGAATTTAGAGTAGCACCAACAAATGGATATCAAATTTTACACGTGACTTGATATTATCTTACAGGATGACTCTTATGTTTATAACAACGGACAAATCTCAGACTCAAAGACTTGACTTTAGCATCAAAATAAGTGCAGAAGGTGTAAAAATGTCGTTTTAGAGTTCAAAACTCATTTTTACCTCTTCTCAGTACTAGTGTTCAGACAGTCTTGGATCAAGGGTCAGGTCCTGGATCTGTTACACGTAACAAAGGGTATGGAGCAGATTAACTTAGCTGAAGCCAGGACATTCATGATCTGATCATTGAGCATCAGATGACATGATTCTAGTCTGGCCTCAGAGAGGGATGACTTCTATCCTCTGAAACTGGTATTTATTCCAAAGGGAAAGCTCTCATTGCAAGGAAGAAAAGAAAAAAAAGAAAAAATGAGTGGACTATGTAGCTGTGGTGGTAAGAGCAACAGGCAGAGTTGTCCTCATCTTCCCTTAGTTCCTCCTAGGGAACTGCTTGCAAATATGCAGGGTGTGGCACATACAACAAAACTTTTTTGGAGGTTAGGATAAGGCAGGCACATCTGGCAAGCACAAGAAAAGAAATCTTAGGCTAATATAATGCTGAATTAAGCTTTGGGTTTTTCTAATCTCAAAGTGAAAGATGCAATGATATATAGCCATTCATTCAAACTATGTCTCCTCTCCCCCTTAGAAGGCTGTTCTTATTTTTCCCACAATCAGGGGCAGAAAGGTACATGGCACTTCATGGAATAGTGTATTCCTTGCAAGTTTTCCTGTCTGAATGCAGGAAGTTGGGCTGCAGGTCAATAGAGACACTCTAACCTTTGCTATCCTCAAGCACCTTTTTCAGGTGCTGAAATGAGGCCTGAAATAGAACCTCAGATGCAAACAGCCTGGAGTGGAAAAGCGAAACACTCAAGCTGGAATTTCTTGTCAGATTCATGGTCAGCTATTGAAAGAAGTATTGAAGTTTCAAAAAGTGAACCTTCTTCCTTGGGTTACCCTGGCTAAAAATTAGATTCACAAAGTTTGCATAAATAAATTAAAGAACTATTCTTATCGTTTCAGGGAAATAAAAATATTAGTTATGCCCAGATACAGAATAACATCATGACAGAATAACAAGTATTTTTGTACTGTTTAAAAATATTTTCTCTTCAGAAACTGTATTTCCAAGTTATATTATTTTTTTCTACATGAGATTTAGCCAAAATGGTTTTTCTGAACAACCTCATGAAGTGATGCTGAAAATGTGTCAGAAGGCTATGGCATCATAAATACAGGAATTTACATTTCTAACTTGATTTTTACTTTGTTATTCCATTAGTTTTTTTCTGCTCTGTGTAAAATGCTATAATTCAAAAACCCCACTTTTCTAATATAAAAAAAAATCATAATTAAAAAAAAATATTGCAGCAGGCTTACATTTATGCCAATAGGAATTTTTTACACTACACTTATTTTCCTAGAATCGATATTACAGGGATCTTCCACTTACAGTTTCTTTGGTAACATGACTAGCAGAGAAATCTTTTGCCCCAGGTGATTATTTTTTCATTTGCTTTATATTTTCATCTTGTATCCCAGGCTCTACAAACAGCTCTACACTCTCAACAATATAAGACTGATGCTGTCATACTTACATAGTGCAGTTCAACAGCTCAGATTTAAGAAGAAATACCCTCAAATTTGGTTTTTTGTATCTTTTTTGTGAATTCACTTGATGCCCCTGTGATCAAGCTACAGATCATCTATGATTTTCCTGGCCAGCCCCACAAGCTGCATACAAATCCCATTAAATTTTCCTCCTGCCAGCCTGGGTTGATGGTTGACCCCAGAACCTCCCTGTTGTAATGGCATAGCTTTTACCATTGCCAGAGACATTTAATAACAAAACCCTGTAGGTATGAATTAAAACATGCAGAAAACATCCATCTCCTCACTTACAAGGAGAAAGGAGAAAAAAAAAAGGTGTGGGGGGGGAATAGGCAAAAAAAAAACCCAAAAACCTCAAAGGCAGAGGAATGCCTGGCTGCTTTTTTTGAGTTTAACACCTTAAGGCATTTGTTCTGTACAAAAGAGAAATATTAACTAGTGATGGGTGTATACTTGGATAGAATTGTGTGAAAACTCTCAGAACACCACATATACTGACTCATTTTGACTGACCCACATAATGGAAAGAGTTTCATTACTGTTTCATCTGGCCCCTCCACCTCACACCCTCAGGTTACAGCACATAGCACAGTGTTATGGAACAGATGGAGCTTTAATCCATATGCTGGCTTTCACAGAGGGCTGGGTCATACATCCCAAACCTGCACTTCATATTTTTAACTTAGGTGGACTGAGAGGGTTTCAGCTATGGATGAAGCAGTACCTTTTAAGAAGTATCTTTGCATATTTGGGTTTTTTGTTTGTTTGACTTTTTCAGTTCACATTCTGCAATAGAAAGAGACCTTTCCACTCCCCCTTTTACACTCACTCTCACCAAAATCAACCACAAAAATCGCACAATCTCTACTGCAAACGCAGGCAGAAGAAGCCAATTCCCTTTCTCCCAGGCAATGGATGGGAATGCAAGACTTCAGGTCTGGATACTGGCACTGCAAAACCACCTCTTTTTACTGATGACTTCAGAAGGAGATGTGGGGATCCATCCCCAGCCAAGAGAAGGCTGAAGAAAAGGACTTCTGCTATTCAAATCTCTCCCAGGTTCATTTCTCTTTTTATTTTCTTCACAACACACCCTCCACCCTTCCCTCAGGGTTGTGACCACACACACTACCGCTTTGTACAGTTTAATCCTTCAGGATGACAAGTAATTTCCTACTTCTTTGGAAAATGTACTGTTATGGTATTGATGAAGACAAAATGAATATTCAATTATTTAAAACAAAACCACAAAAAGAAACCCTAATTAATTGAATTCGAAAAATTATGCCAAGAACATAGTTAAGAAAAATGTTGCTGTTTAAACTGCTTTTCTATGATTCTCTTGTCCTGTAAGTCCAACCAAGTTGTACATGGATAAATAAGACCCTTCTCACACAAACCCATACAACCTATATTGTCTTTAGTAGTAATCAGTTAAAAATTAGTTTCTAACTGAAATTCACCCTCAAACAGTGCAGCACAAACCACACTTCTGTTCATCTGGAGGTCCTTTGGGTTTCCAAACACACCAAGGCTGGGCTTTGGCAGGTGGCGGGAAGCACCATCGTTAGTTTTAACCATTGAACACTCCATTCCTTAGGGCCACCTCCAGAGAATCTACCAAGGAGCGCACTCAGAATGTCAAAGGACAACTCTAAACCCTATCACTGACGTTCCAGATCGGTTTTCAGCCATATGAGGAAATTGCTTCTCTGAAAAGAAACTCACTAGTGAGGCGACAGGTTTGTACACTGCGCTTTCCTTCGTTTCTCCCTGCTTTATTTTCTTCTCTACTGCCCTCATTGTATTATTTTAAAACGCTGAGGTGTTAGAAAAGAATTGGACCAAGTCAATGTGCCATGCTAATGTTTAATCTGAAATTCACACATCACAGATAAAAAGGGATTGTACTACAGATTTCACAGCTAAGTGGCTCCTTTCAGCCTGCCTGGCAGTAGCACTAGGGTCTAAGTGCATTCAGCACCTCCTTAACTCCTCCTTAGCTGCCTTTAACTTTCCTCCTTAGAACTGAACTGGATAAGAAAAAAGCCTTCAGGCTGAACAGTCTTTCAGTTTATTGTTTGTCATTGCTGAGCTACAGATAAACTTCAGCTTTGCTGTCAACAGAGTTAATCTGGTCATAGTAAACCAGAATCTCCCATCAGAGGATTGTACAATTGGAGCTATGCCAAACTTCGTAGCTCCAGAAGTCAAAAAATTTGTGTCTTGGGACTATGTTGTTTTTGCAGCACTATTTTTAGTCTGTGCCGGCATTGGAGTTTTTTTTGCAGTTAAAGAGAGGAAAAAGAAGACTTCAAAGGAATTTTTGGTGGGTGGCAAGCAGATGACATGTGGACCCATAGCTTTTTCCCTTACTACAAGCTTCATGTCAGCAGTAACTGTCCTGGGGACACCCTCCGAGGTTTATCGCTACGGGGCATCCTTTGTGCTCTTCTTCCTTTCGTATACTCTTGTCATAATTTTTACTGCTGAAATTTTTCTGCCTGTATTTTACAGATCTGGCATCACAAGCACTTATGAGGTAAGTAAAAACCACAAAATAAGGCTACTACTCTAGCATAACTCCGTATCACTCATCAATCTTTAGAGAAAAATCCTTGACAGAAAACTTCCTGCAGTGTTTTACAGAACAAATATGTTGATACAGTAATCATTTTTAGAAATCGTTTGCATTATTCAAACCAGTTATTTATATTGCATAAGTTGAAAGCAGTCTAAGGTCAGAGCTCCTGTTATGCACATATAGCACAGACAGGATATGGGTTTACACACCAGCACAAATGAAGTTACAGTTGGAAAATATTTGTGTATCCAAATGCTACTGGTCTTTTAAGTATTCTACTTTGGTTTAGAGAGATAGGCTTTCAAAATAACATTCGATACCATCCACTTCAAACAGTCTAGATGTGGCAATTTGGTCCAAGTTACTATATCTAAATAGCTGAGGTGGGAGTAAGAGAAAGAAGGTGGCAGGCCTGTTCCAAAAACAACAACAACAAAAAACCCAAACAAAACCCAAAACAAACAAACAACAACAAAAACAAACAAAAAAAAAAAAAAACCAAAAAAACCCACAAAAAA
>VZRZ01008454.1:1750555-1883566 GCA_013398175.1 Climacteris rufus | reverse complement strand
AAAAAAACCCAACAAAACAAACAAACAAACACACAACAACAAAAAAAGAAAGAAGTAAAAAAGCCTCAGGGCTGGAGAATGAATTCAAGCTTCTCTAGGAAAAGAAATAAATTACTTATGAATTTTGTAGGGTTTTTGCCTGGCATTTCCCTGAAACACCTTATTTTCTTCATAATACAGCTCAGTGGCAGCCCTTATAACCTGCACATGCACAGAACAGCTACTGACCCTTTGGGATGGCCTCTGACTCACTTCAATCCACTGCTGCAAATTTGGTCTCTCCTCATTGTGGGCAGTTTCAACTAAGCAAGAATTGGATGAAGGAACTGGGTTAGTTCACAAGGAACTTTCTGCTAACAGAAAGGCCACTTTTCTTCTCTGAGCCCTAAGCCAAGGAAGGGCTTTGGTCAAACACATCTGCCTGGGTATTTGGAAATGTTTTCAGAGGAGAGAAGCGTAAAATTGACCATTGCTGCAATGCATTGCATTGCATTTTCTAGCTGGTTTTGATCCAAAATCAGAGAATTAATTACTTTTATCATCTAAACAACCAAAGGTGCCATTGTAGCCAGAGAGACCCTTCAAGCATGCAGGAAAGATGGCTGGTGGCTTCATGAACTATTTTTAGAAACAGGTCAAGTTGCATGAATTAGCTGTGTATTTCTGGGGTTTATTATGCAAGATGAGCATGAGCAAAATTAACAAGAAAGAAGATGCTTTGGCAGTACACAGTGCATAGTTGGAATATTCTTTCATTTGAAGTTTAAATTTCTTTCCTTTGTAGCTCTTGGGCTCTTCCAGTTATTCCTGGTACAAAGCAGGCACTGATTACTGCAACCCAATATAGAACTTCAAGTACATGCTACAGATGAGAGGATATTTAAAATGTAATTATCACCATGTGTAATGACAATCCTGCTCTCCTGCTTGCTACTCATAAAAGCAGTGCCAGCTTCCAGTAAGTTGACTTGCACAGCAAGGTGTTACTTAGGGCAAACAGAAGAGTAACGTCTGTGTCACAGATGCTGCGTGTGCAATGTACTGAGATGACTCTTTTTCCCAGTATTTGGAGTTAAGGTTTAACAAGATTGTCCGTCTTGCTGCAACACTGATCTACATCCTGCAGACGGTAAGAAAACATTGACTCTTTCTTTATGCTGGTTTCACTCAGCATTGATTTTCACAGGCTAAGCTCACACAGCACAAATTTTATAATGAGATGTTTTAATGGGTACTCTATTTTTCTTAGTTTTCTCACTTGGGCTATGAATGCTAAAAAGAAAGTATGGTTACATTCCTAACTTTCTAACTTTCCTAACTTTTCCTGTTTAGTATTAAGAATGCCATTTTTGTTGTCTTTGACACTTGGATGTTGTGCTGTACTCTCACAGCATATTCTTGGTCTCCTTATGTTCACTTGAAGCCTCTCTCTCCCAAAGAAGGGGATTCTGTCTTTCTTGAGAAGCTGTTCAAGCTGTACTGTGTGCATTATTTGCCCATTTATGACACTGAGGTGAAGCTGTCCTGTTTGAAAGCTGTTGCACAGGGTATCCTGGGCAGATGCCGAGGTAGCTCCAGTTCAGTGATGGTCACTGCTGTGACCATCTCAAAAGGTTACATTAGTTGTGTATTTGATGGAAAGATGGGATTTGATGGGAGATTGGGAGACAGTTCTTTCTGTATTAATTCCATTTTATTAATTCCCAAACCTTTGGCAATAGATCTGAATGCTTATTGACTTTCATTTTTTGTTTCTCCATCAGTTCTGTCAGAACTTACATGTGAAGGGTATTGAGTCAGTTACTTTGAAAGGGATTGAATGGAAAAATTAAAATTTAATTTCTAAGAACATTGCAATTTATTTCAGTATCACTATTTGTGTTTTCTGGAGATACACTCTTTCTGTTTCATGAGGGTATTTTGTCATCTAGTCATTTTAGCAATGGTGAAATAAGTAATACCAAGACAGATAATGGTCCTTCCCTCAAAAAAGGAATTAAACACAAGATATTCATTTTTTTAAGAGCTAGAACAGAATGCCATATACAATACAAGCTGATCTAAAGAAACCCCTAGATCTGGTATTTTGCTCAGAGCCCTACTCCAAATAGAGGCCTTAACAACGAGCATTCAAAGATGTGATTTTTAATGAACTTTTCCTCCTTCAGATCCTTTACACAGGAATAGTGGTCTATGCTCCATCACTGGCACTCAACCAGGGTGAGTTCCTATGCTGCATTACTCTGCTACCCCAAATAACTACACCACAAGAAATGCTTGAGTAAATGAAGTAAGGAAAATAGAGAAGACAAAAATCCAATCCTCCTCAATAGTTCTTTAAGAAGGTTTTTTTATTCACCATGTAGCTCTGCATTTCTGACTCCCTCTCACACTCAAACATGAGCAGGAGCCTCATGGTTGCTGTTCTGCTCTCCTTTCCACTCAGTAACCACCTGAAGAGATTTGAAGCAGAGACTTATCCAAGACCATGACAAAGTTCACAGTACAAGCTGATGATCCAAGACCATACTCTGTACTTTGATTCCCCCATCCCTCTCTCCTGTATTCAGGTTTCCATGTGCATAACTCCTTTCCCTGTAGCCAGAGATGAATGCTGTGCTGCAGTCTGTCCACAGATTTCTTCAATTAATATTTGCAAACCAGGCATAGAGCATCCATCACCACAGATGGGATTCCTAATTTTACTGCCACAGGGCACAAGGAATCATCATGGCCCAAATCCTGATTGCATCAAAACTGACTGAGAAGCAATTGTGAGGCTCTTTTCACTGTTCATCATCTGAGTTGTATCCAGTTTGCCCACCTCTCTCACAGTGCCAAATTTCCTCTGACATGCAGCTGAACTTCATGTGAAAGTTCACGTTCATCATTACACCATAATAACTTTGCTAATAAGAGAACCTTTGCAAATAGATTTGACCTCACCAACTGCTGGGTGAGATTTCAATATCAGCCAAATCAAAATTTATACATGTTGCGCAAAGAAACTTTATGGAGCAAAATGAACACAAATTTTTTTTTTTTTATGACACACATTTTAACATTAAATTGTTCCTAGATGCAGATAATGGGATTTACTTAGGGGGTGGAGGTTTTTTTGTTTTAGAATTCTTTGGGAATCGCTAAAGAACTTGGTTTCTCCAGAGAAAGTTCTGGACTAAGAGCAGAAGTAAAGCCTTGCTTATAAAGCTGTCTCCCATCAGAATGCCATTTTTGCTTTATGCAAGCATTCTTACATGTTACTTTTGCTTGAAAATTAGTTAATTTCACTTTGAAATAAAACAATAATGCAAAACAGTATTTAGAAGTTCTAAATGCTTTCACAATCCAGCAAAGCTCCTTACAGACACAAAAGATTAAAATTAATAATTACTCCTATCCTTTGAAAGCTAAAGGATTGCAGCTCTTGCACTCCCTTCCACATGACTTACCTCCATTTTACTAACAGTTACGGTTTTTTTGCTTTCACAGTCACTGGATTTGATCTCTGGGGCTCTGTAGCTGCAACAGGAATTGTCTGCACTTTCTATTGCACTCTGGTACGTAATAGACATAACTGAACAGTTGGAACACAGATGGTTAATTCAACCATCCTTTAAACATGACAGACTATCACAGAAGGATGGCTCCCACTGAGAACATAGACATATTTCTGCTACACTCTGTTTTTTAAGTAAGTCTATTTGGAGGAAAAGAAAATACTCTCTAATCCTCTGCTGTATGTCTCAAGGTTTAAACCAGACATCTTGAGACACAGTCCAGATAAGCAGGTGATAAGCTTCCCCTGTCATCTTTTAAGAAGATGATTCTTATATTTTACAAATTATAAGCTGAAAAACACTGTAATAAAAATTATGCTCAAGAACACATCACTAAAAACTGGAAAAGACAATCAACAGGTCAGAGAGTTTTGCTTTTGAGTGGAAGCAACATGAGATTCCAAATTCCAAAGCAGATAAACATGGCAGTGCAGCAGCAGAGCCCTGGGGCTCAGGACAGAACCTGATTCCTGTTCTAATTGCCACTAATGATTTTTTCAATGTACCAGTCCACTCTTGTTGAAAACATTTATTATGTTCTTTGGTACAGATTTGATCAAATGTGAAAGTAGCTATGAAAGAAAGCTGAATGGCAAACTTTCTGGAGCTATTTTTCTGTGTTAGGCTAACTGTGGACCCTGAATGGCAAACTTTCTGGAGCTATTTTTCTGTGTTAGGCTAACTGTGGACCACTGGGCTCTGAGAATGTACAGAGACCTATGGGATGTAGGAACAGGCCAGAACTCCCTAAGCTTTTGTTCCACACCATAATATGTTCTTCAAATGCCTACA
Organism: Climacteris rufus; assembly: GCA_013398175.1. NCBI lineage: Eukaryota > Metazoa > Chordata > Aves > Passeriformes > Climacteridae > Climacteris > Climacteris rufus. Next base: position 1,879,214 of record VZRZ01008454.1, on the reverse strand, counting down.
AAGGAGGCAGAAAAAAGCATTTAACTAGAAGTCAAATATTTTCATGTGCCTGTGGACAAACTACTTAGGCGCTGAAATTTTGTGACCTGCAAAAATACACACTTTGTGAGAGAATGCAGAGAGCCCTGATTTGCTAGGGGCAATACACACAGCTCATGAAATAAGCTCATGGAATAAGGAATCTTTCTACATTTTTCAGTACTTGAGCAACAGGAAAAAATCACAGAATAAACCAGGTTGGAAGAAACCTTTGAGATCACCGCGTCCAACCTATAGCCTAACACCTCCTCATCAACTAAACCATGGCACTGAGCGCCAAGAAGATTGGGGGCATACAGTTTCTCTTTGTTTTAGGGAGGATTAAAAGCTGTTGTCTGGACAGATGCATTTCAAATGGTTGTCATGGTGGTTGGCTTCGTGACAGTTTTGATTCGAGGAACCAGCCTGCAGGGTGGACCGACAAAAGTCTGGGAAGTTGCCCATGAAGGATCACGGCTAGACATATTTGAGTAAGAAATAAATGATGCAAACCTTTCCTTTTTGTATGTTTAATGTTTAGAACCCCCACCCTCACTAAGCCAAAAATACTCAGACTTGTTATTAAACAACCTCCGTGACTCACAGAAGTCCATCCCTCATTTCTTCAGCTATTGGCAATGCACTTGACCTTTAGGAAGTCTTACCTCTTTCAAGAAATCAAAGGTCTGCTGAACTCAAGGGGAGCTTTGCCATTTTTCTCTCTCTAGCTACAAACACAGCCCAATTTTTCTTTCCAATTTTATACACAGAATATTCTGAGTTGGAAGGGATCCACAAGGATCATCAAGTACAAGCCCAGGTCTTAAGAAAATGGGTTCAAACACGCAACCTTGATGCCATTAGCACCACAGCCCAACCAACTGAGCTAATCTCAGTGGCTAATTGTGTATATCTTTCATTTTCTATTCAAAACACTGACGTTTTGTTTTACATGCACTCACCACAGCAGCTAGCAGTATTGCATCAGTGCACTGGGGTAGGAATCTGACCTTCCTTTGGCTGCTTGGGGCATTGACTAAAAAGCTCATTAATCAAGGCATGTCAGTGACAGAATCCAGAAGCAAGGTCAGATGCTATCTGCTGTCCCTACCAAGATAAGGAGATGCAAAGATGTCACATTCGAGACAGAAAGATATACTTGTACCAGGTAGATTTGCTGAGTAACAGAATTTCATTGTACAAAAGATAACACTGCAGCTGAAGTAATTTCTGGTAAAGGAAGTTAGAATATAATGATGTGCTATTAAAAGCTTGCTGGATGTTTCACAGATTGGTGAGGGACCTTGTTCCTTACAAAAGATGGGGTCCCAAGCAGGATGGACCATAGGTCTGTTGCTGCAACATGACACAGATCTGATATCTGAGTGTGAGCAGCCTTATAAATGTGACTAATCACAATTAAGTGGTCCTCTGACTGGGTCTGAATGACATTTGTTTATCCTGACTTGAAAACAACGTGTTCCAATATAAAAGTAAAAAAAATTCCAAACCTAACCACATCAGATGTTGCCTGTGCTGGAAAATAGTATTAGTGGTGCAGAGGTTTTGATTCAGATGGTAGGGCATGTCAGATAGTTCTGAAAAAATCACCTACCTCCTGCTGAAGAAAATGTGTTTAAATAAAAAAAAAAAAACTAAATGGCTTTTTTCTTTCTTCTAGCTTTGATGCTGATCCTTTGAGACGACACACCTTCTGGACAATAGTTATTGGAGGAACATTTACCTGGCTAGGGATCTATGGAGTCAATCAGTCCACAATACAGAGATGCATTTCTTGCAAATCAGAAAAGCATGCTAAACTGTAAGCTACTTGTCATTAACCTATTCCTGTAACCAAGCATACTGATGTAGAGTTACACTAAGTTTGTCAGCTATACCAAATAAATATCAGGATCCCATTGGGTTGTAGGAAGATAATTTTGCTCTGACAGTCTTACTGCTTCTGGCTCTAAGTTACTTAAGTAAATGCAGTAATGAAGAGAGATACCTATCTATCTATCTATCTATCTATCTAATCTCTCGCAGTTTATCAATTTATGATCAGGCTGACAAATTATTTCTCAGAAGCAGAGTATGGCAAAGATGCCATACTATATGCTATCTACAGCTTCATTGTAAAAATGTATTTATTGGTATATTATATTGGATTAAAAGTGGTTATTGATTTCGTGGGGCACTACATTACAAGATATTATCTAAACAAAATTAAATCAATAATATATTAAAATTCTACAGCATAAGAATAATCAGAATCAATGAAGAACCAAGTGAAACTTCACAACATGGACATACAGGTCTCCAGCTTTCTATCTTCCTCAACTTCAGCAATAGTATGTGCATAGCTAGACATATTTTACTAGACAAACAGATTTTTTTTCACATACCTAGGGCCAATTGCTTGACATGTGGCTAAAGGTAAAGGTGATAATTTTTTCCTTCTTCAGTTAGCTTTTTTTTGCTGGCTGTAAACACACTAGTTTTCCTTAAGGTCATGACTGTCTATATGAATCTATCCTGTAGAAAATTCAGTGCCAAAAATATTTGGAAGTCACACCAGTGAGAGCATCACTAGGAACAAGCTGGATCAACCTTTGGGTTCTGGTAGCACACTCTGAACTGGCCTTAGCCCAAATATGATGTGGACTCTATAAAATCTGGTAGCTCTCAGAAGCTGCAGGGTTACTGAACCACAGCCACACCACCTTCCTAGCAGACACTGTCACCCCCATCCATTTCATGGAATAGCAAAAAACAACCAAGGCTCTTATTTTGCTTGGCAACATTGGAAATAATATTCTGTGTGCCTTAAAAAGAGAACAGCAACAACTCCCAACAGGCCAAAATCTGGTCTTACAGGGGACAGGAGTGACAGAACCAGCACTCAGTGCAGCCCAATCTGTGTAGACTCTTCCAGGTGTATAGAGCTACATGGAAACTTTATCCTTGCCCTGTAGCATAAAGATGGTGTACTTTTCCTTTTTTTTTTTTTTTTAATCTTGCTTTGAATTATACAGCCAGCTTTGAATCATATAACCAGCTGTGATTAAGAGATCTCCCTAAAAAGCTCAGAATAAATATCTTGTGACAGCTTTTTAAGTTATCTTCCATTAAACATTTCTCTGTTTTGTTCCAGGGCACTTTACTTGAATTTATTGGGACTTTGGACAGTCCTAGCGTGTGCAGTATTTTGTGGATTGGTGATGTACTCACATTACAAGAGCTGTGACCCTTGGACTGCTGGTTTCATTTCAGCGCCTGATCAGGTACAGATGTCCATTATGATAATCAGGAGCTGCTTTGGGCTCAAATATAGCACATATCACGACAGTTTAAATTTTGTCTAATGCTTTCTTGTCCTTTCAGCACTCAGGCACTAAAGTGGTTGCCAAATCAGGGCTACAATAATACCTATTCTGGCACTCCTGCAGTACTAATCCAATTGAGCATTTTTGCTGAAAGACATTCCATTTGCTCAAAATCTGACACCATGTTATTTGGGACAATACCAGAATTTAGCAACATGCTCATAAACAGCTATTTCTGTTCCATTACCTAGGAAACACTAAATTAATTTCTTGTGTTGCTCTTGTGCTCCTTCTATCCCAGCTCATACCATACTTTGTTATGGACATTTTTTCTTCGATGCCAGGAGTCCCAGGACTGTTTGTTTCCTGTGCATTCAGTGGAACACTAAGGTCTGTGAATCTCAATTTACATTTTTGCTGCTTACGATAATTTCTTGAGGACCCAGGATGAGGTCAAAATATGAAACCCCAAGAAAAGCCCAGCTGTTTTTCTTAGAACAGTCTAGAAAGCAAGAGTAGTTCTTTACTGAATTAGGTTGCATCCCTGGAGATATTTAAAAGACATGTGGATGTAGCATTTAGGGACTCGGTTTAGTGGTGGACTTGACTGTGCTGGGCTAACAGTTGGACTCTGTGGTCTTAGATGTCTTTTCCAACCTGAATTATTCTATGATTGTATTTATGACAAAGTCTAACTCCGTGTGTCCAGTGTCTACTTACCACAAGTACATTTTAGAATCATTTTATCAATACAGACAAAGTGTAGAAAAACTGAGTTCAGCTTCCCAAATTACCCTTGGGAGCTGCTCATGGTGAAATTGTCTTCACTTAAGCTAACTGCCACAGTATCATAGTCAGGGGATATAAATCTTTACAGCAAGTGTATCTGTGACTATATTCACCAAAGATAGGCTCACTCACCTAACTAAAAGAGTTGGGCCATTGATGGAGGACCAGGGTGGCACTAGTGGTAACTGTACATACTTCAATTTGTCAGGGAGTAAAGTTTTAATTCTGGAACATGTCTATATTGTTAAGGTCTTTGCAAACTTGTAAATGGAAGTTGGTTGGTTAGGATGCTCCATCCCAGCATGATGCAGAGCCCCCAGCAATTGCAGAAGTAACAGAAAACTCCCCAGTTAAAGAAAAAATATGAATAACATTATAAAACATACAGTTCTTGAAGAGCATTAGTGCTGAACAAGAGGAAGCGTTTCTTTATAAATACAACTTGATTTCAGATTACATCGCTGCCTATTTACTTAATGTTCTTCTCCCTTTCTACAGCACAGTAGCTGCCAGCATCAATGCTTTAGCAACTGTTACCTTTGAAGACTTGGTCAAGAAAGGTTTTCCAAACGTCTCAGAGAAGATGAGCACGTGGATCAGCAAAGGCTTATGTAGGTACTCTAGATGAGATCCACTTCTTTAGCAGCAAAAGGCACTGCATAGAGAGCTTCTCTCAGAAACACTTGTGTTTGGAAAACTCCACAGCAATACAGCCCTTTATAAACTCTCCAGGTGAACATCAGCCTGATGCTTCAGTAACATCAAGTACCAGCATTATATGGTACAGAAACAAATATAGACTAGCATCAGCAGCCACCACTCAGAATCCTTGGAAAAGTTTGGTCTACTGAAAATACTGGAAAACACTCTTCATAACACAGAAAGAATATCAATGTAGTTATTACCACATTACTCTACAGCAGTATTGCTTATTGGTTTAGAGTAATACAGTAAGTATTTCTGTTCAAAATTAGAGTATTGCATAAGCAGGTTATTCAGCTTGTCAGAGAAAAAATATGCAAAAAAATAAGAAAAACCCCAAGAGACCATCAACATATCAAGCATCCAAAGTTATTTTAATTTTTAGGATATTTTTAACAATTATTGCAGTAACATCATAACCCTCTTAAGAATATCCTAATAATACAATAAGAATTTTATTAATATTCATAAATATAATGAAAGAGCCAAACCCACATATTTTCTCTTTCTGTAGCTGTTTCTAGTCTTCTGCATTTCTGTTTTTCCACTTACTACTTAGTTTTTTCACTTTGGACCTAGAAAGATAATTTTTACCTCCAAAACCAAGGTGTGCTAGCACATAAGTTTTGGCTGGCCTTACTCAAGACTGAGTACTGAACTCATACAGAGTTCTGCCTACCACAAAATTAAAAATGGTGTCAAAGGAAGAAAGCCATGCTGTTTATCATTTCTCAGCTCATTCATTAGATCATACTGTGATATTTAAAGACAACAGAAGCACTTTCTACATGAGGCATAACTTCTAAATTAGTTTGCCATTGTTCTACTTTGTAAAAAAACCAATGAACCAAAAACTCAAGACACTGCTGGGTGCATAATGGTCCACTCCAAACACCCAATAAGAAATCCAAATTCCTCCCATGCTGTCTGGTCATCTCAGACACTCCTGAACTAGAAACCATGCCCAAAAACCAGCACTATTAACCAGCACTGAGGAGCTCACTACCTGATCTTTTCCAGGTCTATTGTATGGTGTCCTGTGCACTTCAATGGCTGCAGCAGCATCACTGCTGGGAGGAGTTGTGCAGGTACTTCTTGCTTCAGAAATGCAATCAATAGAATAGGAATGAACAGAAAAGCAATGAACTGAACAAATAATGCTGCCAGCTCTGATGGCTTCTAGATTACCTAAACTGTTTTGGTGGATACTTTGCTGAGAAGAATAAGTAGGAGAAAAGAATTCATAAATCCCCTAACTCCTTCACTATTTACTCATTGCTAGGAAATGATACTGAGCATGATTCTCTTTCTAACTGTGCCCTGAATCACTTCTCATCCCCTCTCCCTCACCATTTTCCCACTGAAAATTACAAATCAAAATCGGAACCGTGCATGCTTCCTCTCAGCTGCTGCCTTGAACTCTTCTTTCTTCTCTGAACCCACAGGCTTCCCTCTCCATCCACGGGATGTGTGGGGGGCCCATGCTGGGATTATTTACTCTGGGAATTGTGTTTCCTTGTGCTAACTGGAAGGTAAGGGGATAAAAATCCTAATCTAAAAGAAAATCTCTTCGTGTTGTTCGGTTAAAACACCATTTTGAAAATTGTTTGGGTTTTTTCTTTGGGTTGCGTTTCATATTTAGTACTTGAGGATCTAAGATCTATTTAGATGTGCCTTTTTCCTGTCTAAATTTATCTTGTTGAATTTAAATTTACCCAACTGTGAAATAAGTGGTGATTGGATTCACATGAAGGTTTTCTCAAAAATTATTTTTGGTTTTGAGTTTCATTAAGAAATAAAAATAATTCAATTCTTGCCCCAGCCTTGGGATGCACAGAGTGATTTTAATTGCTTTGCCTTTGCCCTTTCACTTAAAACACAACATGAGCTCATTCCACATTGCCCCATCAGGGCTCCCATCAAGATTAGCAGAAATAAAAACTAAAATCTGTGTCACAGCTTTGATCACAGTTTTGCTTCAACTTTTATAAATAGAGGGCACTAAAACACGATATTTTGTACTTTGGTTGTCGGAGAACAGAATTTATTCACACTGAAACCCATTATCACCCACTCCTGCCTAATTCCCATGCCCAGAAAAGCACTTTCCACGCATCATCTTTAACATTATCTTTCTGTACTTGCCAAGGGTGCTCTCGGAGGCCTCTTAGCTGGGATCAGCTTGGCTTTTTGGGCTGGCACCGGCTCTTTCATTTACCCTGCACCACCAGCGAAGTCCATCCCGCTGCCGCTGGCGACGTGGAACTGCACTCTGGCTAACATCACCCAGCCCCTGGCGACAGCAGCCCCCACGGAGGTTCCAGACAGGTATTTTTCCTACTGTTGCCACTTAAGCCTGCGTTTTGCAGCCCCGGGAGTGCCGGCAGTGACCACAGAGCGGGCTGGCAGCACAGACTGAGGATCGCACCCCAAGAGCAGCGGGAGCTGCATTTTGCCAGCCCGGTCAGGCCGCTGTTGCTCATCTCCAGCTGCTTCTGTCACCTCTTCACAGGCCTTTGCTGGCAGACACCTGGTACTCCCTGTCCTACCTGTACTTCAGTGCCATCGGCTGCCTGGGCTGTGCCATCACAGGGTTGTTGATAAGCTTTATAACAGGTTGGTGTTCTATACATGCATAGACATCTATTCATCTATCTATACATATAAACAAACAAGCTTCTTTTCATAAGAAGCAGACTCAGCTGTTAAAAAAGCTTTTAAAAATCCAGCATCTGACTAGAGACACAAGCTCAGAAGAGGGCAGTGGGCTCTGATGATGTTTCTCCACCCAAGGCTCATACCTAGCTGTCCCTAGACTCACCTGTTGCTATTTGCTTTTTTCAGGCCCTACCAACGGAGAAGATATCCCACCAGTGCTAATTAAGCCAGTCTGCAACCTCTTTTGCTTTTGGTCCAAAAGACTCAAAATGCTCCTGTGGTGTGGTGTGCGGCACGACAGCCCAGAGGTGAGTGCCTGGCCCATCTGTCCCCGCTGTGGCCCAGGAACACGCACACTCCTACACGAGGGCAGGGGCTGAGCAGAGAACTAACCAGCTCTCAGCAGCCGCTTTTGAACTCATGCAAAGGATACTGCATAAGCACTGCAGGCTGGAAAGGAGATCAGCCAGACCCTGGTCAGTAATAAGTTACCTGTTTTTCCTGTTTGCATCACATATGGGGACTCAGGCTCTCCAAAGACAAGCAGCCAGGAGCCCATGAAACAGGGTCTGACCTCCCTCACCCTGCTCCAGCAGCCAAGTGGGGACAAAACTGCACTTTACACCCTAGAGAGTTCACCAAGCTATCACCTCCTCCCTCCACCAAGCTGACAGAGAAAGACTTTGGCACTCACATGTTCACGAAGCTCTCTTGCTGCTGCCATCCCCACCGTCAGAGCATCTGAGGTTTCTGCCCTCCAGAGCAGCCCCAGAGAGCAACAATCAGCCTGCAACCACCTGCTCCACAGCAACACGACCAACTCTCCAGCTCTCTCAAGGCTTTATTAGCTCATTAGTAGCTCATTAGTAGCTCATTAAAAAGGCATACGGAATTAACATCTTGTGTTCTTGCACCGTTTTAACAATTTTCCTTCAGTTGAAGGAGAAAAGCAGTGAATACAGGCGTCAAACTACAAGGGTATTTTCTTTCTTTTTTTTTTTTTTTTCAGGAGGACTTTGAGAAAAAACTGCCTAAAGTTGCTGCAAATAAAACCAGAACAGCTAACACCTTCAAGAATAATACCAACCAAGAAAGTAATCGCCAGATCCCTGGTTACAATCCTGAAGAAAAGTCTTATACAAATATGAGCAGAGAATCTCGCCTCTAGAATCTGAGGGACAAGGGACATTTAATCAAGCTTTAGTTCTTCAGCTTCAGAATTTAAACACTTTTTTTATCGCATTTACCAGCTTGTAGGTGAGCAAGAGGGAACAATTGTTCTCTATAGAAATCAAAGCCGTATTTTTATTTACTAATTTCTTGGCAGACCTGTGAAATGATCACATCGGGGTTTTGGAAGCACTGCTATTTCGGAAGAAATGGTTCATGAATTTTGTTGTGGAAGCTCCCATTCGGATGCAGCTGCAACACATCTGCATTACAAGCTCTGTTCAGTAACTGGTCATTGAAGGGAAATGTGCAAAGGTGAACTAGAGATAAATTAAGACTTTGGAGAAGTTTCTGAGATATCTCACTAAGGTGAGACTGTGAACTGCCCTCTAATGGAGGGAGAGGAAGGAGGTCAGAGGTTGAGTCTATTCCCAGGCATCAGAAAAAGTCTCATCACAGGAACCTTGTATAGACCAGACTGGTCTTTCAGTCACTGAGTTGTGTTTGCTTCCTCTGTGGAACTCAAGTTTTCTTTATAACTTCTTATTGTAAAAGCTATGTGAGAGAGTAAAAAATTTTACTTTGAATTCAGGATAGTTCTTTATCTGTGTTAGTTTTCAGCTCAAAAAGATCCACCTTTATGCAATAAAGAAAATAAACCAACATTTAATGACGATTATGCCTTCTAATTGGTAATTCCTGCTGAAATTTGAGAAAAAGACTCATAATTAGGCAAAAAAATCTATCTGGTACAGTATCTTGGGAGCAGAGCCCACTCAGCACTCTCTTTCAGTGAAACACATTTCCTCTAAAACTTGCTGGTTGTAAATCAAAGCCAACAGACCACCTCTCACCTTGATAAACTTCTGGATGGAGGTTTTGGATAAGTATATTTGTTTTTAAACAAAATTCACAATTGAATGAAACAGACTGAATGAAAATATCAAAGATGACCCATGGATCCAGCTGATACATTCAGCTCTTATTTCTTTGAAGAGCTCAGCTATTGCTTTTGCTTTATCAGTGAGCATCTTTGTGATGTAGAGATATGTCAGCCTGGTCCTCAAAGTTACTTTTTATGTCTGTGTTCATGCCTTACACCTAGAAGTGGTCCCAGGATATTTAACAGAGAACAGAAAAAGCAGTTTGTAAATGACACTGCCTTGCTTGCATGGAACAAACTGAGAATTAAGTCAATATTTGTGCTAATCCCTTTTACACTGCTTTTTAAATCTCATAAACGTTATAGCTGAGGCTGGCTATCTGCTTGTTGTCTCATGTGGCATACTTTCCCTTCCTGCTTCCATCCTTGGGAATGTTAGTAAGGCAAAGATGGAAATGCAGTAAATACTATTGTGTCCTTTATATCTCATGGCCACACCACCTTACTGATCAGGTTGTACTAATAAAATCTAACTATCATGCATGTAAAATAATTCCTGAGGGAAAGTGGTTGAAAACACCAATATGAAGCTATATAGTCAGCTGGAGGATGATAAAACCCTCTCTGCTCATAGTTGGAGGATATCTGATTCAGAGATCCGTAACTCCAAGTTACTCTGAATATTTTTTAAGGAACTTAAGGCAGTATCATTATGCTCTGCATGCACTTCACAAGTTTGGCAACATTGGATTCACTACACACAATATATTTTCAAGTCATTTGCAGCAAAAGAGAATCCATTCAATTTATCAATTTAATGTAAAAGAAAAAAAAAAGTTAGGTTGGCTAGAATTGCATTTTCTCCAAATGCTGTTGAAGAAATATCCTGAAGAATTTTTCTGCAACTTTGTATTTCCAGACTACTTTTAACTAAAGCTGCTCACAGAGCACAAGTGTTTTCTGTATTTGTAATGGAGCCAGTCACAGGGTTATACTAAGTCCAACACGTGGATTTACCTATGATGGCTAAAATCAGTAGCTCCTTATTCAGTCTTCTAGCAAGATTTAAGGATAAGTCCTACCAAAACTGGAATTCAGAGAAATTCCCATTCTGTTTAAACATTCATGCCAGTGTTGTTTAGTTATCTTCTCATTTCCTTCACATCCTGAGTCATTGTTCCTTCCAGAGGAAGAGATAGCCTGTTCACTTTGCTTGAAAAACTGAGATTATGAAACTAGGAACAGATAAATTCTAGAAGTTAAATTTGAGAAATCGTTAGTCACTGGGGAAATCAGTAGAACATAAGTGACTGAAAATTTGAAAACTGAGCCTAGCTGTGCCTTGAGACCAAGGTAATTGAATATTTAATTGTTAAAAATGCCTGAGCCAAGTACAACCCTGAAATTACTTTCTTACAGTACCATGGTTTGAAGCACTCATTTTTCAGTTATATAATTTTTTAATTAACTTTGAATATTTGGTATAATAAAGCTCAAAGCCTCTTTCAAAGATATCCAAGTTTATTACTGAAAAAATGTAATAATCAAATGTGCATGATACAGCAAGTAGTTGCATTTGTACATGTAAACCTTGATAAAGTAAACAGTATCCCAAAGACAAATTTATGCCAAAAGTGTCTTACAATAGTTAATCAGATCTACAACATTGCCCTCAGTGAATTCTTTTAGTTCTGGGGTACATAGCTGCTTGCAAAAGTAATCTTAAAACACAAAGAAACTAAAAGGTGACACACCAGAGGAACTTACAGCTTTTGCACAGAAAAGTAAATTTCTCTGAAACACTCTCTGATACTGTAAACTTGTTTTAAATATTACTTACAAAGTGTGGATTTATGAGTAGAAAAAATAGCTGAAATTTTACTCTTACTCCTTACTTAGAAATCAAGTTGTATTTAAATATTACATAGATTTCAAATATATACAGGTTTTAAGAAATCTCTTATGATCATGATATTGCAAGTTAGCCAGGACTATCAGAGTAAAAAATGTCTGAACTATCTTATTTAGTTAGATTTTACATGAGATTATTTCAAAGAACTGAAATTTCAGTGATACTACTCTAGATAAAAATTAGAGCCAACACTTTGGAAGATTTTTCAATACAAAACTCTGAGTCATTTAAATAGAACATGAAATAAAAATGTGATCTTACTTTTTTTCATTATTAACAGAAAAATCATCATGTTCTCACTGGTTAAAATGTCACTGGCTTTAGACTCCATTGGGTTTAATCCTAATTTCTCACCCAGTAGCATCCTAACAAGTAGCTCATGTCAGTAAAAATGCAAACTACAGAGAACATCTAGCAATACAGAGGTTGTATCAAGAAGTTAGAATGAGCCAGCAGAACTAACACAAGGCCATTTCCAGTGCAGTGAAAAGGGAATACACCATTAACATTTCAAGACTAACTCCAAATCCTGGCCTTAAAAAGTTCCTGTATACCATGGAATAGTGAAGTGAGTTCCCTACCATTCCCTGTTGTGCCATTAGAACTTTGTGCTGTTGTGGTGATATTGTGCTACCATGGTTATGGCCAAGATCATGACAATCCAAATTTCTGGTAAATGTGGCTGCAATTGGCAATATTAGGTAAAAATTGTCAAAATGAATCCATTATAGAAATTAAAAAATTATACATGTGTGCAGGGTATTTAGGATGCATGTAGGAAGGAACATAAGGAGAAAAAAATGTGGTGCTTGGGGAAGTGACTGAAAGGACAGATCCAAAAATGGCACATGTAGAGGTACCTACCCCATGCTGTCTAACACTGCTCCACCCAATGCTTTTTACTGGTTTGTAAAAAGCACCAGACAAACCTATATTTGTGCACTTTTTGCTTTGGCTTCTCAGTAAGGGACATCCAAAAACAGCCTGTAAAAAAATCTTCTTTTACAGAAAGGCCCTGGAAATTGGACTGTCACCCAGAAAGCAGCAAATAATAAAACACTGAGGATAAGTAAAGAATGAGCCAAAGGAGAGAAAAAGAAAAAAATCAGGAGGGCTGACCCCATGCTCCATCCTCAAACAGTTGTTTTTCAGAGCCTGTTGCAATTCTGGAGCACAACTTGCTGAAGTGAACATGAGCCCTTTGCTGCCTTCTGCTCATTCTCAGCCTCCACGTGCTGGTTGTTGCATTTTACCTCAGAAAAACATGGGGTTTGCCATGAGATTGAGCATGAACAGAATTAGGGGATTTTTTTAAGCTACTAGATTTTCCACCACAGGAATATAGGTTAGAAATTCACTTAAACACTTTCAAAAAGTGTCACTGCACGCATTTTAGTCAGACAAAATACGCATTGGAACAAAATAACAAGTCTACCTAGATGTGGAATTCTGTTTGAATTCTAAAATCAGTCTTAATACCAAATAAATATTATTGTAAAAGACTGCCCTTATATTTGTTTCAACCTTCACCCCTAAATAAACAATATCAGAACTTTATGAAGATTCCAAAAATTAAAATGCCTCTGGAAGTATTACTGCATTGTAAGTAATTTCTGATACCACTATTTTTATCTCTGTCCCTTTTTTAAGAGAAATAGAAACTTAATAGAAAATGTGATTTTATTTTCCATTAACTTTATTGCATTCATATTTAGCTGTTTTTATAAAATGAATTTTATTGATATGGCCATTGCCCAGTGTATGTAAAAAAATCTAGTTTATAATAGTTTTAATGAAAATTGGTGACATTTACAGGCTAACTATGTACAGACAGTTTATTATCAATTTACGGACATGGATGATTTTCAGTTAACCAAAATGATACGATGTTTCTAAATATGCATGTGTTAATTTGCCTCCAAGCAAACTGTGACATCATGCAAAAGATTACTAAGTCCCACAATGTCATGTAGGACTTTGCAGGTAACTCCATTGGATCCCATGGCTCCAGAAATTCTCTCTGGCAACACTCCCAGTTGGAATCTGCAGTGGAAGAAGCCGCAGCAAGGAAAGAGCAGATGTGCACTACGTACATGATTAGACTTAATGGCACATTAAGAATAAAACACCACCAAAATTCTTGATTTTCCCCATATTAATACTCACCCTAAAGCTGCGTTTCCCAAGATATTTTTCCTTCTGCAAAACTTTTAATGAAGGAAACTTCTGGAAATTTATGGATTTTTCCATTAATGTATGTACCTACTAACCTATTTTTACTAATGTGTCTAGACATTTTCCTTCTGAGCTTTCCACAGGACACAATTGAGCCTAACTGTTCCTCAGAACACAATTTATGACAAGTTGTTGGAAAAGGGCATAGCCACAGCTGATGTGTATTCTGTAGTAATGAAGATGTGTACTTCCAAAGAAACATCTAACAAAAAACAAAAACTCACTGATCATCCATCATCACTACCAAAATTTTAGCCTTGTCATCATTTTCTCTATAAATCCTTTAACAAAAAGGGTTGGGAAAGAAATAAATCATCAATGTTGGAAAAAGCTTTCAAGATCATCAAGTCCAAACTTTGGCCAAACATCACCATGACAAAACAATCAAAGCACTAAGTGCCACGTCCAGTTGTTTCTTGAACACTTCCAGGGATGATGAGTCCACCACATTGCAGGGCAGCCTGTTCCAATGCTTACAGTGAAAAAAATTATTCCTGATATCCAACCTGAACCTTACTGTGTGCAGCTTGAGGTTATGTTCCCTTGTCTTGTCACTAGATGCCTGTTAGAAGAAGCTGACTCCCACCCTGCTACAATCTCCTTTCAGGTAGTTGTAGAGAGTGATAGGGAGGGACTCCTCTGAGCCTCTTCTGACTAAACAACCCCAGCTCCCTCAGCTGCTCCCTATAAAATTTCTCTAGACCTCTCACCAGCTTCACTGCCCTTCTCTGGACACGCTCCAGCACCTCAATGTCTGTCTGGAACTGAGGGACCCAGAGCTGGACACAGTATTCAGTGTGTGGCCCCATCAGTGCTGAGTACAGATGGACAATCACCTCCCTGGTCCTGCTGGCCACACTACTGACACAGGCCAGGATGCTGCTGGCCTTTTTGCCCACCAGGACACACACTGGCTCATGTTCAGCTGCTGTTCACCAGCACCCCCAGGTCCTTTTCTGCAGGGCAGCTCTGCAGCCACTCTGCCCCCAGACTGTAGGCTGCAGCAGTTTGTTGTGACCCAGGGACAACTCGTCCCTTTGTCATATCAAACATTCTGCTGGCCTTGGCCCATGGATCCAACCTGTCCATACCCCTCTGCAGAGCCTTCCTGCCCTCCAGCAGATCAACAATGTCACCCAACTCTGTGTTGTCTGCAAGCTCACTGAGGGTGCCCTTGATCTCCTTGTCCAGATCACTGAAAAAGACATTAAACAGAGCTGGTCCCAACACTGAGCCTTGGGAAACAGCACCAGTGACCTGCTGCCAACTGGATAAATCCCACTCAGCAGCACTCTCTGGGCATGGCCATCCAGCCAGCTTTAATCCAGATAAGTGTGCACCTGCTGCCAGCTTCTCCAGGAGAATGTCATGGGGGACAGCTTCAAAGGCTTTACTGAAACAATCAGGAGGTTTGCCTTGTTTCTAAGTATCCATCCAAGGATGCTCAACCAGTGTGCTGTGTGAGCCTGGGCTCAACATTCAGGCAAGACTTAGAGTTCAGTTGTGAATACTGAGTTCTTAATGCCTCCCTCTTTGTGGAGACAAACTTGGAGCTACGAGAGGAAAGCTCTCATTAGGATGGCCAATAACACAGAATTCTTATTTTCCTTTTTTTATTCACCAAAATTCAGATCTCACACATTAGGCACAAATTTAGAATAAAAAGTCATAGGAAATGAGGTGTATTTCATGTATCTGGACTTTGTGCCATTTCTGAAATGGAAATTTCTTTTGTCTGAATCAAGATGCAGAATTTGGTTAGGAATAATTAAGACATTTCAAACTAATACTTTATATATAAAAATATCTAGTTGCTCATGCAGTCTCTCTGAGGGCGCATGCATAGAGCAAAGTTGTCATAGATTAGATCTGCAACGATCTAAAGCATTTTTGCACAAATTGAGGTTCTAAAGCTTTGTCAAATTTCACAAATGCAGCCTGCATGCACAGTCTAGTCATACTAGTCATTTGTTTGAAAAGACAATATTTAGAATATGAAAAGATCATTCACCATTCAAAAAATACATTATTCCTGAGGACAGTGTGTGCCTTATTCTTTAGGAAAATAACGTGCAGTCAATGAAAACAGCATACTAAACAAAGCCTAGCAAAAAGGTTTCTCAGCTTCAGCAAATGGCGAGATAGTGGCAAGACCTTTAGACATTGTTGATGTCCTCCAAAAGTAAAGGACACACAGAGTGTTTCTCCAAACTTCTTGTGCTTTTCCAGTGCATTAAAATGCACCATGTCAGATCTACATACTTGCCTTTCATATACTCCTATATAGCAGTGTTGAAAATAATTAGTAATATATATATATGTAAATCACAAATACAAAAAGATTTTCTTTTTTATGTGGTTTTTCAAGTCCAATTGGAATTTGCCCAAGTATGTATTGACATGTGCCAATATCCATAGCAGAAACAAGAAAGTAAAAAAATAACCAATATTTCTGATTTTTTCCTGATTTTACCCTGTATCTTTATACCTTGGGCCAGCCAAGACATTTCGTTTTTAGAGAAAACAAAAAGAGCTCATCTGTGACCTTCTGAAGAACTGAAGTATGATCACTATGTGGCACAGAAATAAAAACTGTGACACAGGGTTAATGCTGTCAAACTGTGCTTGATAATCTATAGAAGGAAACAGAGACAATAAATTAAATCAAATGGTGTGATTCTACTAGCACTGAGGAGAGTGCAATAATTTTTTTCTGGTAATTACTCCTGAGGAACTTGATGCACAACCCAGAATATGAAGGAACAAAACAGCCTTTCCAAACTATGGCCAGCTGAGTTCCATCAGCCCTTTATCACAGAACAAACGGGTAATGTATCTGACTGGACCAGATCTTCAAATTTCTTTCCTCCTTTTCTGCAACACTGTAGATACTCCTACAATTGCCTTGTCTGGTCACAGAGAGCTGGAATTAACCAAGACATCTCATGAATATGGTGAAACTACTGAAGAACTTCAAAGTCTGATGCTAGGCCCTCCGGATACAACAGATCCTATTTACCCACTTCAATGGGCTCTTGACTCTTGAAATTATTTTTATTATAATAAAATCAAAATTAAATTATTGTGCTAATACACACAAGTGAATACTGGAATCCCACTTTTTAGTTCAATAGGGTATTGTAAATAGTAAAAATTTAGGTCTTTTCATATCTGTCAGCAGTGATTTTGCTGCAGCTTTATCCCTAAAAATAATGTTAAAATTTGCAGACTTTGTAGTTACTGTGTTTTTCTGACTCTTTGTTTTTTAGATTTTTCTCATCCAATATAGAGAAGCATTATTTAAAATTGTACAAGAGAAACAGAACAATTGTAGTTCTGTTTCTCTGCAAGGTATCCCTTCAAACTTGTTAAAACATTTAAGTGCTTTTCCCATATTACGAAACATTAGTAACAGACAATTTCATCACCAAAATGTGACTATTAACCACAAGCAATACTGCAGTATGCTGTTTGCACATAAAAACTGAAATTGATTCTTACATGAACATCTACTTTTTATAGTGATTTTATCGAAAAATTCCCCCCCAAAATGTAAGAAGGCATACAAATAATAATAATAATAATAATAATAATGATAGTAAATCTAAAAGTAGCCACCATGTGTCTATGCATTTATATACAATCTGTATACATATCTGCCTGTATCTAACTCCAATGTTATGATATATTTAGGCCAATAAAAGAAGTGTACATTACTGGAACATTTACTATTACAATAAGAAGAGCATTGTTATAAATTGCTCTTCTCCTTCCCTGAACAAGCAAGTCACAATGTTATACTGCATGTCTGATATATATCTGCAGAAGCTTGCATACTGTAAAGATACAATTGCATTTTGAAGAGAAAGTCACTTGCGCTGCATGGGAATATTTCAATTTAGCATTCTGTGAAGTCATGGAATCACTGCCCAGACAGGTCAAGAGGAACAGTAACACAGTTAGCATGAAAATGACAGTTCTTTTATCCTGGAAGCATGTGGAGGTGGCCTTTCCACACAAAAGTGGAAAGACAACCCAACAGCTGTGTCATTTTCAAGCAGAGCTGCAATGTGGGCAATGCAATGTGTTCTCCTAGTGCTGCTGTTTTCTTTTTGAATTTGGAATTTTTGGTTTTCAACTAGATGGATAAATTAATGACACTGATGTGCAAATCTTAAACTGCATAGTATATATTTAGCAGCCACAGACCCCTTTTTTAGGGTAGGACCACATCCACAATCTCAACAAGAGACTAGGACAAACCTGACAAAACAGTAAGCCTGAAAGATCAAGTCATGGCCACAAAGGCAACAACTGCTCTTTTCTTTAGAGGCATTACAGATGGAGCTGAGCAATCAGAAGCTGTAGAAGTAGTGGATATCATGTAAGTTGGTTTTAGTCATGCCCTTACTCTATAAATTCACAGGTAATTTCCTGTTTTCATTATGCTGACAGTATCTTCATGGACAGCATGAAAATTAATTGCATTTTTTAAACCAGTGTCCAAATTTTTAATCTGTCAGCACATTCCTGAATGCCAATTCTTCTTGGAGCTCATCACACCAGTTACAGGTAAGGCTTTTCATTGTCATCATTGGAAACATCTACTTTTCAGTGCCCACCAAAGTCTGCAACTGTACTGCCCAGCAAGAACCACCACCAAATCTCACACACCGATGCCAGACTGACTTCATTTTGTAACTTCACTCTCCAATTTCAAAGTGTTTTTGTTGTAGCATGGTAGTGACTAAGGCCATTCATGGTGATACTGTTTCCCATTCTTTTTCCTTTCTCTTTGCAAATGTTCCAGTTCAGCCTCATACATCATTTCCTGGACTAAGTATTTCTCTCTTCTCATTCTGTCACACAAGTCTTTGGGTATGTCTGGAATCAGGTAGGCAATGAAAGACTTTATTCCAAAAACAAGGTGCTGAAAAGAAGAACAAAAATAATTGCTTAAAATATAGATAAATATTCTTTTGCAGGACTACAGTTTAGAACCTGTCTGTGGCAAGCCTGGGACTGAGATTCAATTCATGACTGAAAGGTAACTGTTTTGGTTTTTTTTTAATAAAACACTCCTATGGGAATAAATGAGTGATCAAGCAGAAATGGGCAAACGCTGAACTCTTCTAAAAAGTTAAAAAAAGGGTATAGTTAGTGACTTAAATGAAGGTGTGACTGCAGGATATGCTAGTTTGGTTAACAAATTCAAACACTACCTACAAGCAGTCTTTGTTAAGGGCTTATAATGGAAATAGGTAACCAGATTCCTGGATAGTATGCAATACATTCTTCAAATTTACTATATAGGTTTCTACTTTTATATTAGGCTAGAATCATGTACCATTTTCCTGACACAGATTTTATCTTGTAATAATTGTGCCTAATATACACAAAACTTTTTTTTTTCCCCAATCAAATATGGAAGATTGGGTTGGGAACCAACACAATGTATAAGATGACTGTTAAGGAACTATGATTTTAGAGGAGCTCTAAAATTAGTGCAGGCTCTGTCCATTCTGTTTGAAGCAGATGATAGACAACAGATTGGGGAGGCCAAGTTTTTTCCTTTCTCTTCATTGTAATGAACAAACAAAAATGACAATTTGCTTATAGGTGTACTGTAAAGAATCAACTGAGACTTTTAAGAGGAAGGAAGGAATTGTCCCTTTCCATGACCAACCTCAAACACTATTATGAAGGCCAGCCGTGCTGCCAGGACGTGCCAGAACTGCAAAGTGAATTCATAGGGAGTTGAACTCCACGGGGGGGCTCTGTAGTCTCTGTACCTGCAAAACAAAGAGAAACCCAGCAAGTTAGCCCGTGCTCAAAAACCTAAACTTGGTCAAGTGGTCTCCAGTTCACCCCTGAAGGATGAACTAGAGGGGAGAACCTGAAGTGAAAGCAGACTTGAGCAACTGTCCACAATACAGGCTATTAAACAGGGTAATGAGATGGTAATTTTTGCTTCCAAAAACTCAGAGCAAACAGTTTCTTTTATTGTTGCAAAGCTGGAGGGTTAAGTGTGCTGACTCTAAATTGGTTCTTGTCTTTGTTTATAAGCATTTGAGGCTCTCCAGACAAAGTCTGCATAAATGAAATATTATTCTAATTTAAACTAATGCTCACTGCAAAAGTAAGTCTGAAAATAGGAGCGCATTCATGTCATATTTCATTTTTATGCCGAATTTCTTGTATTCATCCTGCATAACCCAGGATACAATCTCAGCCTGGGTTAGAGTGATAAAAAATTTAATAATGTATTAATAGATTGTAGAATGCTTAACAAAATGGAAATGAGAAATTTTACCCTTCTTGGCAGCTGGTGAAACTTTAAAACTAAATAATTCATAGAGACATGAAAGATAATGGTTTGCAAGAGTCCTGGAAAAACTCTGAACACAGGTTTCCAATGTGTTAGTAGTGTGTCCTACCACACACTATTTGCACTGAAGCTTCCATGTTGAACAAACATGAACTCCAATGCTTTTACAAACAAAAAATAAACTGTTATGCCAGGAATTTAAGCACTTTCAATTTACTGTCTGCATTAATGTCCATGCCTGTGTTACAAGAAGGGGGAGCATCAAAACATACCGACAGTATCCTGAGTATCCCATCCCAAGCTCACTCAAATCAAATACTGATAAACTGCTGTTGACATATCCTTTTAAGCACCTGAAACAAAAAGCCAAATAGGTAGCACTTTCTTCATAAAGTGGTTATACAATAAAAATCCTGTATGTAACCATATTCTGCTATCACTATTTTATTTGCTTATCACGACAAAAGCAATTCTAAAATTTCATGCAGAGAAACAAAGATTATTGGAAAGAAAACAATAACATCTGTTTCAGATATAACACTGTTTAAAAATCTAATTTCAACACTTTTTACGATTTTGCTTATCTGCTGGGAGATATAAACCAAAAATTGTTGCTACAGTGTTTTTCACTGTTTCTTAAAATTACTGAATTTTGTAAGATGGATAGAGAGGCAGACAGCAGAATAATTTAACACCCTTGTAGAATCTGCCACCAATAATGCAGCATATACCAAAAAATAAAGGGGTTTATGACTTGAATCAAATAATTTTTGCCAACAGTAAAATAAACAGCGCATATATACCAAACAGTAATATTAAAGGCAAAAATGTATTACTATTAATTACAGAAATCATATAAATATATTAATTTATGACTTGTGAAGAAGTGAATTTTTGCTGTTGCTTGAAAACCACAGGCACACAAGACATCCCATCTTCTTTGAAATCTGTCTTGTAACTTAACTAAAGTTAAGTCAAAGAAGATTTAAGAAGAGACACATGAGGAATCATTTTATAATCTGAATCTTCAGGTTTCTTCCTCAAAGCACTACTGGCAAAAGAAGAAACAGAATTACACAGTTCTCAGTTAATTGGGTAGTGTGCATTAAGCAGTTACACTTTTCTGATACTGTCTCTTTTCATTCTATCCTCCCTCACTCTTTTTGCCCTTAAATTCTCCTTTCCTGTGACAGCTCAGGAAGAGTAAATATCTATTTTTGGGAGCATATATGTGTGTTTGGGAATGCACTGGGGAGGACGGTCTAGACCTATTGCAGAGAAGAAAAGCTTATCGAGAAAAGGTCTGAAAACTGATACAATGTACATTTCACTTTTCTGTTTGCATTCAGAAGACATGATTTTCCACTTATATAACTGTAGCTACTTTGCAAACTCTTTGGAATGGCTGAGTTACTTGAGCCTCACATTTGTGATGGTATGCACAGATGTAAAAGAGAAATTTATCTGAGATCTGTTATCATAGAAATAAAGCAGCAAATTGTGTTTCCACTGAAAAATACATGTATATATAAAGAATATCTTGATTACTTTTCTTGTCTGTACCCTTGATCTGTACAGGGACCATATTTGAATGCATAGACAAAACGTGGAATGTAATCAGAAGTAATGGCAATAACAAAGGCATTGGTGATGACAGCCAGAACTCCAATTCCTTCCAGTATTCCATACCAAATACCTAGAAACAGGAGAAATGACAACAAAGTTGTCAGTTTTTTATAGTCATATCAAGTAATATAAAGTCATACTAATGCTAATAAAGTCATTATTAGTCATACAGTTTTCCTTTCTTATTGAGAATTAATTATGAGGCAGAAAAACCAGTCAAGGTTAAGCCATGTCTTCACATTCCAGCCACCACCAGCTCCACCTGAATGAAATCTTACAGTAGGGCACACCCTGCTGAGAACATATAGCTAAGCAACAAAGCCATAATCATAATCTTTGGTTGTAAAGGCCAAATAGGAGATTCTGGAAAGAGATTTCTTACTTAATCCACTTTTAAATAAAAGGTAAATTCAGTACTTCTATTTAATTTCTAAATTCAATTGATTTTAGACCTGGAGTTCCACAAATCAGAACCATGAAATACTTTTAGCCTGTTTTCCACATTCAAACTGTTATGAATCCTTATTGGAAATGGAAAACAAATTTGAGGAATCCTCTTAGCAAAGCAAGTAGCTATCCTTTTGTTGCCTAACAGGAAAGTTGTCACTGAGATCTGTTAGTTATGTTATCATCTTGACACAGGACATACTGCAGGTTTTAAAGAGGAAAATAAAAAGAGATGGTACATGACAGTGACAGCCATTATGTTCTCTCACCTATATCTGTTGCTCTTGCAGGCATGGGTCTTCTCCACTGAGTGACAAACTTGTAGGCATCTAACCTGATCTCTATGATATTGTTCAGCAGTGCCAGGAGAGGGGCCAGTGGGAAGGCAGCAACAAAGATGGTGGTAAAGCCAAACTGTAAAACTGGACAGACATTTCTATGGTTAGAAATAGGAAATTCAAAAGATCTTTTAACATGCAACATAGTAATTCCACCTTCTGAAGAAAACCAACAGCTCCCTAAATTTGCTCACCCATCTCTAAATATTCATCCATTAAACCATGAAGATTCATAGGTTGCAGATTCCAATCTTTTTCCCACTGAGGTAGAGAAATTTTATTCTCCATTGATTGTCCTCTTCTCTTCATTTTGCGTCGTGACCACCAATTCTGTAATAAGCTTTATTAGATAAAGACAGTGTTATTGACTGTATCTGCTCAGACATAAAAAATACCTTCTGATACTGTTTTGAAATAAGTGGGCCTATTTTGAATAGCACTTGAATGATTACTTAGGTATTTTATGGAAAATTTTATAGTATCATTTAAGACACAATTCAAAGAATTCATAAAAATCTCAAAATTCTGCATTATGATTTTAGTTATATCTTTAGCATGTTCAGCATTGTCTAAATATATAAATAAGCTTTTCAGAATATGGAACACGCTTGCATAGATTTTTTTTTTTTATTTTAGGATTTACCTGAATGACTAAATTAAAAAAAAGAACAAGAAAAAAAATCCCTGCATAGCAAGAACATTAAAAATAAATAATGCTTTCTTTTCAATACTGTAAAAGACAAATCAAGTGGAACTCAGTAAGAACTCTATAATACACTGAATAGTAGAATACACATTTTTGAACAAACCTAAAGATCTAGATGCTCTATAAAAAATTTATTTTCTTGAAGAACGAAAAAGTTTAAAAAGGTGTTGCTGAATGCTGAAGGTGGAAATACTGAAGACTATTCCTCATAAAGCTGTGCAGAGATATTTTCACAAAGCAGTTATAAATATTAAGTAGATAATAGGCTCACAAATTCAACTGTTACACAAATGAAAAATATTATCCAGTAAAGACTAGTGTTCTAGATATTATGGAAAAGAGACTTAAAATGGGAAATAACTTTCTTGCAAGTATTTTATAAAGAGGCTGCTCTTTTCTCTCTGGCTAATTTAGTGTGTGTCTCTTGATCTCTCTTGTTACTGAAAGAGAAACTGTTGCCTAAGTTGCAAACAATGGTTTTGTCAAAACAAAACACTTCTTTCCACAACAGAATACAAGCATGTTCTAAAAGAAATTTTAGACAAAGTTAAGATCCTCCTTGGCTGAGAAAACATTCTCCAAACACAAAACAATTTCTCCCTATCACTGAATCATGCTAATAGGTATTTACTATTTTGAAAATAAACTTTAACACCTGAACTTACGGATAGCCTAGCTCCATGAAGTTGTTCCACATTTGTTTCAAAACCATAATAACTCCCATCTGCAAGCACAGGTCTATCAAGCAGCCACTAGGATGACACTGAAACAAAGTCGAAAAGATCAATAGCTAAAATCAGAGAATTCCTTTATTTTTATTTGTTCAGAGGGTAAATAAAATATATTAAATATATGTGGTGAAAACCACTAACCTCCACCTGCAGAACTAGTAAAAGAAATACTAATAAAAGACATATTAACAGACTTCAGCTGAACAACCTTTAGACATTATTAGATATTAGATCATATTACCTAGCTTAAAGGTATGTGTGCTAGATATATGGTAATTGATAGAGACCATTTCATTTAGACCAATAAATACTTGTTCATTTCAAAAGAATGGAGCAATATTTCGTTTGCAATAATATAAGTCTAAAGAGAGACTTACTGGCAGAATTTCTGGTACTGGTATCTTAACTATACAGAATGCCATATTAAAATGTTAAGTAATTACACAACCATTTTTTTAGATCATGCACCACAAAGTTATGATATTTTACTCTGTGGCTACCAAGTTTCAACAGAAGAAATCTGTTTTTCAGAGAAAAAAGAGAACTTCAGCATGCTGTTTAGTTTTTTAAAATATATATTTTTGTCTTTGAAATAACAGAATTATAGATTAGTTTGGGTGGGAAAGGACACCTTAAGATGATCTAATCCAAACTCCTGCAATAAGTATGGCCATTTTCAACTAAATGAGTCCCATCCAACCTGACCTTGAATGTTTCCAGGGATAGGGCATTCATCACTTCTCTAGGTAACCCATCCCAATGTTTCACCATCCTCATAACAACAAAAAACAAAACAAAACAAACAAAACCAACCAAACAAAAAGAACCCACACAAAACCCCCCACAACTCTTCCTTATACCTAGTCTAAATCTAGCTTCTCTTAGTTTAAAACCATTATCTCTTGTCCTGTCTCAACAGGCCCCACTAAAAGTTTGTCCCCATATTTTTTGTAAGCCCCTTTCAGTGCTGAAAGGCAGCAATAACATCTCCTTGGAGCCTTCTCTTCTTCAGGCTGAATATCTCCAATTCAGCCTGTCTTCAATAGGAGAGGTGCTCCAGTCCTCTGGCTCATTTTGTGGTCCTCCTATGGACCCACTCCAACAGATCCATGTTTTTTCTCTGCTGACAGAAATTTACGAAGTTGATAAAAATGCTGATGGCTTTATATTTATGTCCTCTATCCAAAAATTCCACATACCCAGATGATTTCAGTCTGGTAGGATTCATAGTGCTTGTGAGGTAAGGGACTATCACTGATGGCTTTTCCCAAAAACAGAGGCAGAAAGAACTTGTGTGTCTTGGACAGAGTCCAAGAGCACAGCGAAGAACACAAAAGGAAAAACACATCTCATATTTCCTATCCTTTGCTATAAATAAGAGTTTAGTATTTGCTGCACTTAGATGGAATAATAAATCTTTCAAACTAAGCATTCATGTTCTTCAGCCATTTCTTTTTTACTCATGGAAATATCACAGGAACAAAAAGTAGGATTGCTTACCTCTTCCAGCCTCCATCTGTTAAAAAGCTTGTTGTACTTTCCTGGGCGGCCTGCAAATCTGGAAAATAAGATTTCTGCTTTTCAGTGGACACTCCTGGAACCCCCTGTATCAGTAGTTGTTTCACAACATCCACTGAATAAATCCATTAAATACCAAGAGAATAAATCACACAGGCTTAAATCTGGTATCCATAGGACATGGAAGTTTCAGAATGCAAATAAGGACCATTATTTTGCAAGTGATCCTAAAATTTTACTATGTCCTGAACAAAAAGCCTAGCTTCAGAGATTTCAGATGTTAGATATTCAAACTCTAACATACTTCTGAGAAGATAAGCAAGCCATTGCAATGGAAAGGAATTTACTGCAGCACAGGGATCTGCTTGCCCACGAGAAGCATACACTTTATTTGCATAACAAATTGAATCACAATTCCTGATGACCTCAGTGGAAGTTATAAACAACAAAGAAACCCATGCCTGGTCCTACTAGAACAGGAGAGAGCAAGACACAAAGGAATTTTGATACTCTCTGGAAAATACACCACGGAATATAACAAAGAGATTATCATCAACAGTCTTTACTAGTGGTGTTTTGTTTCTTTGCTTGTTTGTTTTTTTTTAATTTCTTTTTTTGTTAGTTTTTTTCCAAACCATCTTGAACTGATATTATACTATAAAAACTTATCTGAAATATTCTGTAGGTTCTGCAGGAATAGTAAGTGTGACCATGAACAGAATTGAACTGAAGATGAAGCAAGGTTAGATCTGTACTGTATGTAATGCTCTCAGCTAAAGATACACACAAAAACTGGAGCCAGAATTTCTCCTTCCTATCCTTGTATAAGATTTGCCAGACAATATTTACTATTTATAGAAATAGACTCTTGGAAATGTAATTCAAGGAGAATAAAGAAGTAAAAATTAATAAAGCCTATTAGCACAGGGCCAAATACAGACCCACATTTAGGAAGTGGCAGCATTTCCAAAAGTTCTGAATTCTTACTTAGTAGGAAATTCACATACACCCACGTAAAAAATTGAATTTTTACTCTCTAGTTTCATGGGTAAACATTTCAAGGGTCCAACTCCCTCATACAGTTAAAAGTATTTAGTATTTTAATTATTCCCAGAAACCAACCCGTATCTGTTCCTTACAATTCAAACTGCCACTGTATTTTCTTCAAACCTACCAAATGAGAGAAAGTTTTGAGTTCTGTGCATGTTTTCCTTTAAGTGCAGGTGGCAAAGATAACTTACCTGCCAAGAAAAAAAGCGATGTAGAAGATGGAGCTGTTCAAGTTGACAAACTGGAAAAGGAACATTTTCAAGGCAAAGCTGTTTTCCCACTCAGATTCTGTTCTGGGATGCTCTTCAGAAAGACACAACATACATTACATAAACAAAAATGAAATTGAGTTATGCTTAAATATGCTCACACATCAATCAACACTAACAAAACAAGCAATGGTTTTAAGTCATGGTGCCCCATCAGGTTGCAATTAATTTCTTTTCATTGCTCCAGCTCAGATTACGTTTTTTCCATGTGGAAACAGAAGAGTGAAGCCCCTTGGTTCAGAGTAGATCATAATACTATGGGAAGATACCTGCTTCATTTCCATGAAGAAAATCTGAATCCAGTGTGAATTTTTTTTTCTTGAGATTAAAGGTATCTTAATTTAAAGAAAAAAACTCTACACAAAAAACCTCAAACAACAACCAAAAAAAAAAACCCACAAAGAAACCCCACAACTCTCTCCCCCCATACAAACAAAACCCAAACTAAACCAACCAGCCAACCAAAACCAATTCAAAAAAAAGCACAATAGCACTTGGAACCAGTAGAGCAATAGATGGGGGTTGCCAAGGAAAGCAGAGGTGAAGAAGTCAATAAAAGCCAGTTAATTTCTCACGCAAGCTTCTCACCTTTTAAATACTTCTGTAAGACTACTACTTCATCCTCAAGACTTCCCTATCATAATGTTTGTGGAGTGCCAAACAGTTCAATGAAGAAAAGATAGAAGTTCTTTTTTGCCTTCTTTTGGAAGGAAATGTAGAAATGTGTAGTAGGGCTACGAGTGTTCTGTGTGGGTCTGCACTGCCGTGGGTATTTTTCCTTAAGATTTGTCGAACATTGTTTATGCCTGAATTAGAACTTGGTGATAATGTTTAAAAATTTATTGTTACAAAATCCATCTTTGATGGATGTATCAAACTTGTAATATGGTACACTTGTAAAAGTTTTAAAGGACATATATGAGTTGTAAGTCTAAACTGCCTGGATTTGTCAGTTAAAATTTGCACTACCTAATTGCTCTGGTCTAATGATGACAAAATTTGGACAGAAATATACAGGATACTAGCTTTACATATGGACTGTCGTTTCCAGAAGTTAAGGTGTCCTTCTCTGATGTAAAACAGGAAGAAGGAGGAAGAAGAATGAGCTACTTAGCTCCAACATGTTCCATGCTGTTTAATTCAAGAAACCTTTTTTTAAAGAGTTCTTTCATATATTTTGGGAAAAAAACTGCTTATAAATTTAAACAATTCTTTTCTTTCCCATTCTCTGCTCTGTAACAATATAATATATTTTAAAAGGAATAGCACTTAGTTTGACATGAAAAAATACTTTAAAATATTTAATAGTTTCAGTAAGTTGACTATACAATCTGAATCTTTCTAGCTTGTTCAACTGCTTGTTACCTGAAGCAATACAGTTTTGAGCACATTGCTTAATACTTTAGCCAGAAGAGAGAGCTGTTGAATTTAAGCAGCCAGCTGACATTTAATCAAGACAAGCTCACTTGCATATTTTGACATGGGTTAAAAGTGAGTATGTAAAATGAAACACTAAATGGTAACACATTGACACAGCCAGGGATCTTAAATTCTGTCTTTGCTTTCTTGTTTTTTATAAGCTAGAAATTTTATCTCTGTGATTGAATCACGTCTAGAAGCTTCAATATAAAATTTTAATGTTACAGAATTAGAGCTACTTTAAAATTCATAGCTTAACATTTTTGTCCTGGACAACTTCATTTTATCTTAACCCATTTTTTTTCCATATGAAAATCAGTAAAAAAACCCCAAGCATTTGGAGAAAATGGAAAAAACCCTTTAGCATGCTAAGAAACAATATGTTTTGACTTTTTCTCCAAAATGAAATTACCGTTATTCAATGTATGCCATGAAACATTAGAAGTAGAAGAGTAAATTCCCTACTTTTCTACTATTTCCTCAGTGAAATAACAATTTATTTTCTTTCTCTGATATTGCTCACTTTGGTAGGGAAATACCAGAAAAGTACTTCATAGAGGAAGTTTTCCAAACACTTCTTTATGGAACTATAAAGGTATATTGCACAGCCAGCAAGAACTGTACCATTAGTAAAGACCTACATACCTAAGTCTGTCAGGAGATAGGCAACCTTTTCATAAACCTAAAACAGAAATGAGATTGTGTAAGCATAGCACATCCTGGCTGTTGTGATGTCAAATCCAGAATGAAAACAAGCATCAAAAGCAGGGTATTCTGTTGTTCTACAGCATCAAGGTATCTGGACAGATAAGGGAGGGCAATGCTGTAGCTACAAGTTTGTGTAGTTTCCTATAAAGACTTTATTGAACTTCTCCAGTACCATTCTCTATATCCATGTAGATGTATATAAATATGTATAAATGTACATTAAACACATAATAAAGTTCAAACAAAAGCAAACAGATCAAGAGTAATATTCAGATATCAACAGTTTTCTTAACAATAGTTAGATGTTTATTCTCTGATTTCAAGAACAGACTTATGTAATCTGAAAGTAGGCACAAGCCTTTACATAGCACAGTTTTCCTTTGCATGAGTATGGATACTGGTTGAGGATATCAGCCTTCTACAGAAAACTTCCTTATCTCTCTATATATTGACTATCTCCAGTCTTTATTTTAAATAACACTTAGCCCCAGGCAGTTGCCAACTCTGAAAAATACTTCCTAGAGTATTTATTATAAATAGCAAGTTATTTTTTATAGCTTTGCTTGTTCACTTGAATGCACTTTTTATGACCTGGAGTGACCATATATAATAAGAGAAATAAATACATGATTGGAAGAATTATTTCTTATTGCAGTGAGTGCACAATCTCCTTTAGAGAATTAAAAGGCAGTGTTTGCTGGGTTATTATTCCTTTTTATCTGTTTGTGCTTGCATGGGAACAGAAAGAGGATAAATAATATTGCAGCTGAAAAAACAGGGTTTCTATCCATGTAGTGCTATAACAGCAAATGATTAAACCCGTGCTGTTACATGAGAGAAAAAAGTGATTCTAGGACTGTGCAACACTGATATCACAGCTGCATTTTAAATAAGAAAGGGAAGAATCCAAAGTCATCAATTAAAAACAAGCTAGAAAGCAAATTCTCAGCCAAGAAAATGATGTCGTTCATTTAGAGATCTATTGTAAAAGGTAATATTTAAAAAAAAAAAGCAAATGTAGAAAGCAGCAATCTGTACCCCTGGAACTTGGTGGCATAAGCAAACATGTGCAGTTATAAATTACGGAAGAATTAGAGAAAAACACTGACAAACATTGTATCAGAAGAGGCAAATCCCCTGAAATACTAGCTTCAGACACTGCTACATGAATAAACATGAACATGTATATACCTAATATATGGTAAACTCAGTAAGCTTCTAAGAATTACTTTTTTTACATTAATTGCTCCTTTAAAAGAATAGAAGACTTACAACATTGAGTGACATGATGATCATAAAATTGATACAGACTCCAGTGCCAGATGTTGCAAACTGCCAATACTTCTTGATGAAATACCACTTGAAAGAAGCAAACTGTTCCATGGCTACCAGTCGATACACCACTACTGCAAACACTGCAGTAAGGACCAGGGAAATCTAGGGGTATGTATTTATGAGCAGAGGTATTAGAACAAAAGAAATCACAGCTGAAATAATATCCACTGCAATAATAAAACAAGTGTTTTAAAGATTGCTATTTGTTTTGGAGAGCAGAATTTGAGAGAACAAAAAAACTACATGAGTTTAAACATTTCTTTACTGTTCTTTTACAAGATAAATATATTCCATCTTGTGAAAGAATAAGACCCCTGAACAAACAGTAAAACTGAGACAATCAGTTTTGCCTAAATTATGTAAATCCACTAATCTGAATAAATGCACTCATGATGAGTTACTATTTACATCAGAATAAGATGAATTACAACACAATAATTCTAATAGTATTAAACATCACCATGAAGAATATTCCTGAGACAGACACCATCAGTCGACTGAGCTTATCAGGGAAAGGCTGAAAAGGTTCAGGTTTTCCTGTGATGGGATTCACTCTTTCCACTTGGGAATATTTAGCTTCAAACTGGGGACGCAGCTCTTCCTGGAATGACAGGGTGGATTGCATTTGTTGTATTATTTATTTCTCTCAAGAATCAGATATATATGTACTATAAAGTAGAAAATTATACTGATACAAATTGTTTTTTATAATGTTTAAACTTAAATACCTAAATAATTTGCTTTTTTGAAAATCCTTGGAAGCAGAGGCCAGAGACCAGCAAAGAACAGAAACTATAGGAGGGTATTAAAAAGAATCATGGGTCATATTGCTGACTTAGACACTAGATTGTCTGCAAAAATTGATAAGAAAACTATTTAGGGCCAGTTATAATGGTGCTTTTTGTGTTATGAGACGATTTATTAAAAGCCATCAGCTTCTATCTACCCATCTATGGAAAGCTACAAAACAAGTAATGGTAAAGTCAATTGACTTAAACTGCAATGAAATCACCAATATAGTTAAATTACAGCTATGTTGACTAGTGATTTAGGGAATAACAAAATTCTATTATTGCTGATAGTACAATGTTCAAGGATAAGCTATGCCTCTTAGGATACAAAATTTAGTTTCTGTCCCCTTGCTTGTCCTGGTGCTATTTTTATGCAGGATCAGGAATTTCCAGAACAAGTAACCATGGAAGTGAAAGGCATCTGTGCTGACTTCAGCAGTAGCTCCTGTCCTATGTACAGGAAGTACTTCCACTCAGATTTTCCAAGGATACTATTAATAAATGTAGATTTATATTTGGAATTAAGATGTTAGTTGCAAAAGGCAAAGTATCCTTGTATAGTCTCAAGCATACCTTTTCATTCTGCAACTGCTGTTATAAATACAAATATGATCTGGATGACAAACTTAGATGACTGGCATAGAGTATGGATTGATATTGAGATGTTAATCATACTGATAGCAAGTGTTACATGTTTATTTCTGTTTCTTCTTACCTCTTCATCTTCCCAGTCTATGAGGTCCCAGTCATAGGTTAGTACAGCTCTCCGCCTTTTCCAAAACTCCAGAAAGACTGTTGCTGTGGAAAACAACTGCACTTTAACTACAGGGAATAAAGAGGGCCAGACAGATCTCAAGAAAATCAGCAATGTAACACGTATTATTAGCCACTTCGACAGTTTTCCCCACAGACTCTGAAAAGTCTAAGTAGCTCCAGGATAATTACTGTTAAAATTGAAACACTATTTTACAGTGTTTATCTAAGACTCATTTTTTTTGTTGTCTGCAGTATCTGTACAGAGCTAGGTACCTGTCAATATGAGACACTGCCATCCCTTTTAATTCATCATTTTACTTTTAATTTTATTCAAAATATAAAATCTTTTCTTGAAGAAACAAGGATATGCATACACAATGGTATCTAGTAATAAAGAGCTAAAGCATGATCTCATTTTATTAAGTTCAAATCAAGACAACCTCATTTCTTTCCCAGCTATACGTTTTCTATTGCAGAAGTTTTACTACTAGGATAATTCTTCAGACAATTATTTCTAATCTAGGTGTGAGACCATAATCAGATTCTCCATGTTATGGTAAGACCATTACAACTAATAAATAACTCGAAATTCCCAAACACTGAGGGTTATATCCTCTGCCACTGAGGGTAAGACATCTTATTTAGGGTGGGATTTCTGACAAAACTTAGAATTGTCCAATTGTTCCTTGGAAAACAATGAGTTCAAATAGGATGTGAGAAAATTTGCTTCCTTCTAGAAAGCCAAGTGCTCAGAAGGAAGATTTCTAACTCAAACTGAACAGGATGGTATCACATTCCTACCTTTATCTATATTTCTGTACTAGGCTTAATAAGTTTTTGGGTTGATATACATACTAGATATAGCTATCATAATTTGTTATATATATTATATCTATATGATTTTTAATTGAACTGGAGGCTTTATGTCATGTGTGAACTTACAAGTGACCTAATACAGACTAAAACTAAAACTGACCCAAAACAGAAAATATATTTTTGAAATTATTCACTCTTTAATTCTATATTTAACAGTTCCCAGAGTGAGAGAACCTAGTGTTTACACTGGAGTGGACCTTCAAAGCACATGTGTATAAATTACATTTAAAACATACAGCACATCAACTTAATAAAGTTCAGAAACTTTTGCGACCAAAGATCACTTATAAAAGCACTTGCAAAGGAATTACTCATTGTGCATTTAATTACCAAGTTAAGTATGCGTGGGAAAACAATAGAACAGAAAACTGTCATGGCACTTTTCTATCCTGCTATTCTGAATCAGGTGCTCAGGAAAAGAAAAGGAAAGATTAGGAGGCACAGTAATTTCTTGCTATTAATTAGCTCTCAAGCTTTTAACACAGGACTAAAAGTACAGTTTGTACTAAGAACCGAAGGAGCATCAGACTTTCATGTTTCCCATTATAGTTCTTATAATTACACCATACGTGACTTTTCAATAAGATTGACTGAAAAGGAAGGAGGGTGGGAGAGCAAGTTCAGTTCCAAGAAAAACTGAATACCTTGAAGAAATTAAGAAGGTTTTAAGAAATTCGAGGAAAATCTTGAAGGACTGCAGTTATTCTGCTAATTGAACAGGTGCAAGCAGCATTACTGAATTTTTAATCTCACACACACAAAACTTGAAATTCAGAGGCTGCAATTTTAACTGCCGGCTTAAATGCTTTTAATAATTGCATTCGAAGAATGATTAGTGCTTATTTCTTCAATTTAAAAATAGTGGGTGATTCAGTAATTAAATCTGAAACCTTTTTATTTGACATTTAGCTGCTCTTGTTTTGTCCTAAACCCCCGTTATTCCCTCAACACTCAAGGATGGACATGTCTGTTTTCTTTTACAGAGGCAGAAAGTTTGTGCAGAGAGACTGGTTTAGTCATAGTTGGCAGAGTGTTTCAGATCCTTGGTGAAAAGCCTCACTCACTCTTATAGATTTATTATTCCCATTCAACTGTCTCATCTTTGTTTCTTTCTCTCCCAGACAAAACCAACAAAGGAGTAATAATTGGTGTAATTGTAGGAACCATTTTGGGATCTATATTAATCAGCCTGGTTGGATATTTCATATGTGATAAGAAAAGGTCTGAGTCATTTTCCCACAGACAGCTTTATGATGATACAAGGAGTGACCCAGGTAAGGAACAGTACAAGTATTTTGCATAAAAACACTTCTTATTTCTGCACAGCGTGCTTAAATAGTCTGGTCTTATTGAATTATTAGGATAGCATTGACTCCAGTCAAACCAGTTTGCAACTGACATTAATTTACTATTTTTTAATTTTAGCTTAACCAATACACCCCTTAACTCTATGTCTCCTTCTTACAAATTATTTTTTAACCTCTGAAATATCAAGAAAATTATATTGAGTACCAGTGAACCTGTTCAAAGGATTGTGGGCAAGTTCACAAGTATAGCGCAAAAGTTCTCCTAAACTTTGATTAACTGAAAAAAGGCTACACTCTTCAGTCATCCAATGTCAATTACAGAATTAAGGATGAAGCTATATCTGCTTTTAGAAGTAAAAATATTTTTAATAGGTTTAAAAAGATGATTGCTTTTGTCTTCTCCATGAGTATGTAAAAACTTGTATTAAAGTGAAATCAGACTCCCAACACTTGTATCAAGTTCCTGGACCTTATTTTTAAATGTTTAAACAAACGCTGAGAGGCTAAACACACCTTTTTCCTCATATAAAATAAAATCAAAATAAAATCTGGCAACATGCCCTTCCCAGCTCAAATGCAAGAGCTGAAAGCTGCCAGAACATCAGATTAGGAAGTAGTTTTGGAAGTGGAGCACCCATGTGGGTGCTGAATGGTGTTGCTGGGAGGACATCAGTTGTCTTCAGAAGATCGTGAATCAGGGTCCTCATCCTTTGCTCTCCCATATGTCAGATAGAGATTAACTGGACTTAAATGTAAGCAAATTAAATGCTGAACTAAACCATGAGGTACCCAGGGTATGGGGATACAAATCTTTCAAACAATATAGAAAGAAATTGTTAGGTTACTCCTTCAGTTCTTCACTTAGACAACTCTTTTGAACCATATGATCTGAGTTTCAGAGGTGCATCAGATGACAAAGCCAGCACAGCAGAGAAGGCAGAGGAAGACAATGCAGGGTGCCCATCTGATGGCATTCCTATGGCTGACATCACACCATCCCACACTTCATCATAATGCTTGCTTCAGATTATATTTTTGTCTGTTATCTACACCCTTTCATTTTTTTCAAAAAAACCTGGCAGCTGTTACCTTAAAGCCATTACTGTGCAAACAAGGTTTTGAAAAGTAAAGAAAAATCACAAGATACACTGATATACAAGAGGCAGGGGTCAGTAGCAGAGCATCACTCCTCTACTTGTAATGAAATTATCAACCTATGGTTTTCCTGGAAGGATATTAAACTTGCTTTCTTAGAAATAATATAGAGAAATAGCATCCAGGTAAGATTCTGCTTTGTGTAACTTTGGTCAACAAGGGAGACATTGTAATATAGAAAAATTTGACTAGGATTGCAATGATATTTTATTATCAATACAAAAAAAAAAACCCTCAGCTTAACTACCTTGAAATTAAACTGTTCTATCCAAACATAACTTCTATCTGATAAATGACTCAGGGTATTATTTTCCCAAATTTACATTTGCAGCTTCTTCAGTGAATATGACAAAATTTATTAGATTTACTTGGATTACTCAATTTAGATTACTTGAAGTTTGCTGGGGAGAATGAAACTACTGAGTAACACAGACTACATTTAACCTTGGACTATGATGACACACAATTAATATCACTATCAATGGAAAAAAAGAAGACAAGCTTCTATTCCTCTGTCAAACTGATCTGTTGCTTGAATTGCAAGCTAGATCTGTAGAAATGAAATAAAAGGTGTCAGTACAGACTAGACAGAAGAAATACTTAACATGAGAGGAAAGGAGTTATCTTTGATATGTATACAGATATCCTAAAAAGCATGGTCCAGTTCTGTCCAGCTAAAGAGTAAAACTATGGCAGTATAATGCAAATAATTACATGTCTACATGGATAGAAAGAGTATGAAAAAGAAAAAGTTGAAAAGGTATAGAATAAACAAATTAAAGTGTAGAGGAAACTACACACCTGGGATATGCCCTTGTTACTATGCTCTGCTAAAATGCTTTATTTAGTGTGGAGACTGTGGAGCATGTTGATGGAGTTATCTCACTAACTGCCTGTAAATGTTGCAATGAGGTTTTATTTAATATGTAAGTAAAATACAAAATACACCGCAGAGAGAAACTATGTCAGTCATGCTGAACATGGATAAAACAGGCATTTCTTTAAAATACTAAAGGTTTGAGTCCATACATGCAGTTTTGCCATTCTCTCCAAGTTCAGCCATAAAAACACCACATGCCTCATCAAAACCAGAACCTGATTTCTAACATTGTATCCAGCATGTTTGGGAGCAGACTGAAAATCTGAGACACGTTCACCTATATTATGTGAGAATATCACTGTGATGCTTGAAATGAAGAAAAATGTGATGCTCAGTTTTCACCTCCCTTAGCTCATAGAAGGCCATCTTTCCTGTGGTAAAGCAGTGTCATAC
This sequence comes from Climacteris rufus, assembly GCA_013398175.1. NCBI lineage: Eukaryota > Metazoa > Chordata > Aves > Passeriformes > Climacteridae > Climacteris > Climacteris rufus. The sequence continues at coordinate 1,842,888 of VZRZ01008454.1, read as the reverse complement.
AAGCAAATTGCAAACTCCTCCTTCCACTTGAACCTTGGCCTCAGCTGAAAATGGAAAGAGCTCTCTTGAAGGAGAAGTTGAGGACAAAGATGAAGAGAAGCTAAGTAGCTATCAGTGTTGTCTGCACTGGTAACCATCTAACTAAATGCACTGCATTTTAGGAATTTTTTTAAGAAATAACTAATAATTGCAAGGCTGTAATAGCAAGAGTAGAGGTAAATGAAGACATATTATTAGGCAAGTAATCAAAATGTGCCCTTTAGTTATATCATGTTAATTTTTAACAGTCCAATCAATTTTCTGATGTATGGGGATGTGCTTCTGTTGTCTATGTAACTCTTTGATGTTTTGCTGTTGTTCGTATATTGTTACTTGCTTTTACTGTGCCAGCCTCCAATATTTGTGACATTTGTTCTTCCTTCACTTTAATTTAGAATCATTAATACTTATTCATACATATTACATAAATAAAGCTGTTGTTTGCCATTTTATTCAAAACTGTGAAACTCTGCCTTGAATTCAGACAGCTGCACATGTGTGTACTGATGTAATTTTGTACACTGACAAACCTGTACATTGGTAAAATCAATTATCACTTGTTCTATTCTTCTTCCCTATTTCCCAGCAGCAAAATACTGCTAGCTTCAGTGAAAGCCAATTCTACCAAAAATTTCATGCTGGAACCATTAAATCTGTCTTTTATGACACTGCTACACTGACCTTCTACAAGAAGCAAGACTGTTCTTGGTAACTCCTGTTCAACAGTGGCCTCTGTGGATATCCCCCTGCTTGACTTTGAGCCCCATGACATGCTGTATGTGATGTCAGTGTGAACATAATGAGAGATTCAGATTAAGAATTTGAATGTAAATACTTTAATTGCTGTAAGCACTTAAAATCAAACCTTCCCTCTAGTTTCCTCTACTTAGCTCCCACAAAACCATTCTTTCATTCCATAAGAATCCTCTACAAGATGTGATTTTTATATTGACTCAAGATCAGAAAATTACCCTACATGTCTGCCTGTAAAAGGACTTTGGCCTGAATAATATAAAATTCAGGCTTAAAGATAATGAAGATGCTAAAGACAGTCATTAAATTAGCAATAAAAGCATTACTTTTACACACTACTGGCTTAGAAATTGAAGCTAATGAAAATGAAAAAAATTAGCTTGTGTGACAAAATCATAAAACTTCTTTAACTTTCCTCAAGAGCTATAATCTCCCTTTATCACGTAATCATATAAAAGGGTCAGGTCAACTTAAAAAAAAAAAAAACAACAAGAAATCCAAGTAAAAATGTACTTACCCCAAATTGCCATGAAAATTGCAAAGAAGACAGTTCCTCCATTATCAAACAAATGTGTAACCTGAATAAAAAATAAATACATCAGAAAAAAATAATACTGCCACCCCATCTTTTGCCTCAAATAATCCCAGAGCACATACCTGGTGGCAGAAGCTAAAAGCTAAGCATTCTAATAAGTAGTCCTACTAGCATGTTTCTTCTACCAAAGTTTATCACACTCTGTCTTTCAGTACAACTTGAAATCTGCTGTTCCAGACCATCACTTCATGTATCACCAGTCATTTTGTTTCACAGACACTAAGAACTGTTCTCTCCATGTCCAGACAGGCTGAAAATTCATCCAGAATTCTGGTCTTATGGTAGGTAAACCTTAACCTCAACCATTTCTATTTTAATGTTTTTATGAGCTCAAAAAAACTCTTCCCTTTTCTTCCTCTACATACTTAATGTCTCTTTTGATTCCATTTTATTCTTCTATCAAGTTATTTTGCAATTTCTCTGCAGATAAGAATAGCATGTATTCCTCCTTATCCAGACACCTCAGCCTCTCAAACTGTTGACATATTCTCCTTCTTAAAAGGCTTGTGCACCTAAATTCCAGCAAACATTGAGTAGTTTCTAAATATCACTCCCCAGAAGTCTCCATAATTCTAAACTGTGAACTTAATTTCTTCTCATGAATGCTCTTCTCTTCAATTTATCCCTTCTTCTTACTCTTTATTAGAAGATTTTTGGTCAGAACAGCTATTCAGCTGCAAAGTCTAAGGCTTATGGACTGCAAATAAGTCTTGGAATAGAAGGTAGTTATTTGTTTATATTTAGTTACATTTATTTGTTCATACATATTGAAAACAAATATTGATTGAAGATTAGGTTTTGCGCTATTTTAAACATCTGAGTGGGTGAATTTGATGTCTCATTTATGAAAACACCACAATTTATATTACAAAAATCTGAATTTTCCAATATTAAAGCCATAATATGAAACAGGATTCAGGAAGCTGATACCAAGATCAATATACTTTCAGTAGATTTAAGGTTGCCGATTAATAGCAATGTAATTTATCCAGGGATAATGGCCCTACATTTCTTCCAAAAAAAGGTGGCTTAAGATGTTGCTGGCAATTACTAAGCAGAGGCTTCAAATTCCTATTTGGAAAAAAAAAAAGCACAAATCACTGTAAAATACTAGAGGCAAACCAACTTATCATCAACAGCCCTCTGTTAAAAGAGGATCTGAAGAGAGAGGAAAAAGGAATGAAAAAGTGCCTCTGAAACGTATTGCCCTAAACCATACAGAAAATTCCTGGTGATTTCCCACTCTTTTCAATAATATTCCATTTCAAGACAGTCTTCTTATTTCAAAGACTTTCCTTTCACTGGTGCTGACTCTCTTGCTGCCTGAAGGACAAATTTTTCAGCTTTCATCATGAAAACAAACCTGTCCTTTTGCCCACGGAAGGGTGCAGGTAACCAGACTGAGTTTTGCTGTCCTGTGACCTTCTCTGACATCTGAAGTTACTGCAGCCAGCAGGAATGTTCTGTACAGGTGTGCCAGGATTCTGGGGCTGACAGCCTGCCTCAGGCAGGTTACCCAACCTGCTTCTGGGAGAGCTGCCTGCTGCAAGGAGAACTCATCCTGCAGATAGATTTTCCTTCTTCTAGAAAAGGCTGGCATTACTATTCTTCCTCAGAAATCAAAACTAACTCATGAAAACAAAAGACATTAATAGAAACTGTGTTTCTTTCCTCTATTTTTTTTTCTTATTGAGTAAGATTATGATAATATAGTGAGAATTTATTAAAAACACATTTTATCTGTATGTCAGTTTTGTTTTTTATTTTAAGGTTCTGAAATAGGAATTGACTATTTGGTATTGGAGATCAATAAACCCAGTATATTGCCTGCCAGGATCATACAGTGGGATCACCTGTCAATCAAATATGTATTTTGCTTTCTTTTTCTTTTGCTTCCATAAAGGAACACACAAACGTAATGGATATGAGACTGAAAATGTGAGAGGTGAACAAAAGCAGCACAATAAATATGATTAATATTATTGGTTTTGAATGTGGATCTGTGTGAGGATGTGACCTTGGATATTCTGCTCAGGAAAGAGTGCATCTTTACAAGAAAACCCAAAATGAAACAACAAACCAACCAACCCTAACCCAGCGTAATTAATGTTGCTAAGAGTAGAAAATAAATACTAGGATCCTGATTTGGCATTGTCTTCATACAGAGCATTTGGGTGAAGGTTTTACAGCATGACACTCGAAATTAAGACTTCTTAAAGGCTAAATGCACAGTCTGAGACCCTAAACAGAGATTAAATATTGTAGAAGACTGTCCTCCTTAGTCAACATGCCTGACTGATGTTGTCATCACCAGATAAGACTTCAGGCACTTCAAACCCACCCTCAATCAGCATCCTGCCCCGAGGTCAAGCCCAAGGTGTGCAGGACCAGCCCCAATGCCATGCAAACCACCATGGATCAAAGAGTCCACTTAATGTGGATGAGACTGACAGCCTGGTCATCCAGCAATCCAACTATTATTCAGGTATTACCTGCCTTTCCCTTAAATTACAAATTTCACTTCAGTGTGGCATTTTTAAATGGAAGTGGGAGGGGGTGAAAGAAATGGGCAGGAACAAGAAGGAAAAAGGCATCTTCTGTATTTTGTCTCTAGCTTTACAAAACCTTGGCAGAAAAAGCATTTGAAGTAAATTATTTTTTCCAGCATTAATTTGTTCTGTCCAAAGTGATCCTCTGCAGGGCAACCTGGCAGATATTTAAGAAAGAACCCCTGACAGTAAGTTTAATAACCTGAAACATGAGCACAGGCCTTGCATAAATGAGGCAGCCACCAGGACATAAGCAGGTTTGGGGAGATGAACATCACTTAGAGGAACTCACTGTTCCTAATTAACTCAATGTTTATGTACTTTACAACAAGCTACTTGAATGAGTAAGGATTAAAACACTTATTCCAGAATAAGGGTGCTGATGCCTGGAATTAATCAGGAATAGCTTTCCTTTCTTATTAGTTCTTTGGTTATGTAGAAGGTAGCCAGAGAAGTAAGTTATGTTCCCACAACCACAAAACCAGATGAAAAATGCTGACAAGTTCCATCTCAGGAACAAGAAGGAAGCAGGAAATGCCATTTTCTTTTCCAAAGAACAGATCCTATGCTTTATTTTTAAATGGTAGTTCCACTTATAGCACTAACAGCACTTCAGAAAGTACAAAGGAGCATTTGATTTGAAATCTGAAATCACTTTAGTTTTCCAGCATTACAGATTGTTTTCATCAACTAATTTGGGTGCAAACACAGTGGAAATGCTGACACATGTTTAGGTATTTGTTGCTCAACTTGACCAACACAGTGGCAACCAGCAGAATCACAATTCCTGCAAGAAGCCAGACAGTCCACAGTGAGAGGCAATGACTGAAGCTGCTGGGAACTTCTCTTTAAAGACATCACAGTGAGCAAAGGCATTACAGTTATAACCTTTAGAAAAAGCTTCACTGAGCTATTTTTTTTCCTGCCATTTGAGCAGCCAGATGGTAATCCTATTCCCTCCCAAAGAGAATTCTCTCTCTCACCCAATTGAGGGAGATCCAGAACAGACAATTTATTTGTTTTCGGTGCTCTAATCCAAGGCTGATCAGTTTTGCAGAGCAAAAGCATTGGCAGGAAAAGCTGGGAGCTTACATGAATTTCCATAATTGTAGACATGAGAAAAGAGTGCCTGCAACGATGGAATACTGGATGGAGTGGTTACTGCTTGCCTCCTCTGGTTGTCAGCTCATTTTTTTTTCAAAAGGATTGATTTGAAAATAAATGAAGTATGGATAGACTGCCACACTTTTTCTGCTGCAATGACTTATTCATAATGTGACATTAAATGTGAGATTCACATGATTTAAGCACATGATGTCAGTGTAAATATAAATAAGAGACAAAACCTGCTTGTTACTAACTGGGGATGTTAAAATAACAGGATCTAAAGTTAAAGGGATACCACAACACCAAATGTATTAATTTCCCACTAAACTGCAGTGGATTGCTGAAAAACCACCTTCTAAAAAGAGGCATTTCTGGGATGGATTGTATAGCTTACATAATGAAATTTCAATAAAGAAATCTTTTACCTTCAGTACACATTAAAAAAAAAGAAATTAGTAAAATAAAAGTTACAAAAATCCCACATACAGCCGTTTTTCTGCTATATAGTTACAGCAGTATTTAAAAACAAAATCTGCTTTTTCTGTAAATACATTTCCAGCGGTATTTATTGCTGTTGTTACAAAACAACTTTTTAACTTCTGCATTCTAAAAGAGAAAGTTAACTTTCTAAATGGTAAATATAAATAATTTTTAAAAATATCTTTACAGGTAGGTTTGAAATGTCGAGTTTCACTCTACATTGGTCCTATCTATAATAAATTTTGAAATCTACTACAAAATAGATTTTCTCTTTGACACTGCTGGAGTTTTGTTGTAATGTCATGGCAAAAAGACAATCATATTTTATAAATGCAGTCTTCTGAGAAAGATTTATTTTATGGGATAAAGAATATCAAGATAAAGGCCAAGGCTGCTTTTCCAGCATTATGAACATACCACACTTCAAAATATATTGCCCACTTGCAAACACTGCATGTATACAGAGGTCCTTGTGAGTATTTAAGTTTGAAGAATAGCTTCTTGCAGCAAAATATTAATTGTGTAAAATCTGTGCACTAGTTTGACAGAGCAAAGCAGGAGCAAAAATTCAATTACAAAGTAAAGGAAGCAGTAAGATATAGGGGAAAGTAGGAAAAACCTTACAAAAACTTTTATTATTCACTAGGGACTTAAGTTGATGAAAATAACAAGGATTCATTAATAAGGAAATGCTCACAGAAACCAATTTTAGGCAATTCTCTGATCACTTCAGAAAGATGAATCACAAAGGCTGAAAAACACATCTGTAGAGAAACAACACGTTTTTCAGGAATCTTGGTCAGAAAAAGGGCAGCCATTACACAATGAAGGAGGATCTTCAGACAAAAATTACCTTGATAGCAACAATAGCAGAATTACCTTGGCATAGATGCAGCTCTCGTTGAGTTTCTGGAGCGTGCAGTTGCGCTCACACATAGGGCACATGATGGTTTCATTTGCCTCACAGATCTCTTTGCTGCAGTTTGAGAAAGGAAAATAAGGGTTATAAAAAGACTCCCAGCATCCCCAGGATTTTCTGAGGCTATGCCCTTGGTGCTCTGTAACAGCTCCTACACCACAAAACCAGACCAATAAAATAAATTAAAAGTGAGTATTTGGCCTGAAAAGCCTAATGCCAAAGCAGGAACCTGAACACTGAGCCCTAGGGTAGTATACAACATTTTTAGGCATCATGTTACTCTTCTCACATTAGCAAATTCTCTCCCAAATATCACAAACTGAAGAAATTACGTATAGGACTGTTAGAAAATTCCACTTTAATAGCCTGTTTTGGGGATCAGTATCTTCAAGCCACATTCTGATGTTTAAGAATCCTATGATTTAAGAAGATGGAGTCACTGTTTTCACTGGGACCATTTGTATTCAAAGCATAGTACATAACTGTCTCAACAAAGGCAAAACAGAGCCAACAGTTGTGCAAAAATGAATTTTTAAGCAAATGTTAACTGCAGTGAGTAAGCTTCCTGAAGAATCTCAACAATTGCCTTTCCTTAGCCTTTAGCAAAGATGACATGCCTGAAATGATCCTATGGCACACTAGGGAGGTAGCAGTATAAAAAAAATGCCAGGAAATCCCTACTGATTTGTTTTAATAAACATTGCACTTTCATCTCTTCTTCTCATAAAAGCTGTATTTACACTTCTAATACTGATTATGCTTATTTCCAAGTGAATGCATCTATTACATACTTTCTGGCATAACAGTAAATATAAATAAAAGATTAAATATAAATATCAATATTTGGTCATATTTCACATAACACCAGAATCACCAATTTACTGAAACACTAAGCAAAATGTGGGCATCACAAAGAAATCACCCTGAGTAAATGTTAAGCCAGCATGAGCACAACCAGTCATTAAAGAGCTGCAGAGCAACAGAAATTTCAGTGTGTGTCACAGGAGAGAATTTTCTTGCTTACATTTTCACTCAAATTATTAAGCGCAGAAAAAACACATTTTAACCATGTTATAATGGTTTGACAATAATGGAAACTGCTATCAAATATAAGGCCAAAACATACTGTACTTAAATTCAAGACGAAAAATATTAAATTTTCTATACTATATATCTTGAGTTAAAGTGTTGCTTTATTTTCAGTAACACATGAAGCTTCACAAAATTATACTGATGGTGATAGGTCACATATTTGCAAAAGCAATAACATTGGTTACACGAGTGTTTGTGACAGGTGCCATTTAATTGTTACTGCAACTCCAATCTTCAGTGTAAGAGCAAAGTAAGCTGCTTTGTTCTGTTCTCACCCATATATCTGAAATCTTTGCACATGGTGCAGACAGCTCAAGCTATGTTGTGCTCATGCCTGGCATTTCTGTTTGACTGACAATAAAGGGACAATTTACAGCAGTGATAATTAACAGTCTCTATAAACACATCAAAACCAAACTCTTTAAAACCATCGAATTTATTTTTATAGAGACTAACCAACTTGACATTTAACATGAGAACAAAGATAGGTGACAGATATGGCACCTAATTTGTAGAAAGAACCCAAATGAAGGGACTGCTATAGGGCTATTTAAGCCTTTCCACTTGACTAACCACTTCATATTTCCTCCAGTTTAGCTCAAGGAGGGCACTTGGATCAAAATCTATTTAAAAATGTAAGAAACAAGAAATACAAGGTCACGTTCTGCATTTTTGTTTCTGCATGTCAGTTCTATGAATATAATCCAAATGCTCTGGGAGCTACTATGGAGTTTCTTCTACAGAAATTCTCTGGATTTTTCTCTTGGCTACCTTCTTTTCACAGTGAAATCCTGCAACGAGCTGCCAGCACTATAAACTCAGTACCCCGGGGAACCTCAGTGCTGCCTCATGGCAACCATAGCATTACTCAGCTTGATTCCAAACCCATGCAAGACAAAGAACATCTTCCATTTCAATGCCCCTTTCAGTAACACTGACCACCTTACGCAATTATTTTGTGACAGAAAAGAGAAATGTCCCTAACTGTGTAGAAAGGAGAAACTTCTGCTTCTAAACATGGGACAGACACGCATATTCTTTTATCATACTGTCTAGGCCCTGATACCACAACGTGTGTTCAGGGTTTTTGTCTTGCCTTCTCATTTCATGTTCCTTCTCACTGTACAATACATTAAAATCATTGAATTATTCAATCAGATCTGAAAGTTTACTGTTTCCCTAAAACTGTAGCTGAGAAAAGAAGAGAAACACTATGGCAAGAGGCAAAAGTCAGTGTGAGAGGAACATATTTGCTCCTTTTTGGTGGTACCCTTCCTTCTTTTCCATTTCCAACTTGCCCATGGCAGCCAGAGATGAACTACACAGAGAATCTTTCCTTTACAGAGAGGGAAGAGACTGATGGCCCTGTGCTGAGCTGAGCTGGGCTCCTAACATAGGCTGATGTATACACAATACATAAAAATACATATTTATGCAATATTTTTATATTTATATATAAAGAGCCAGCTGGTAGCAGACCCTGAGCACGGAGCAGAGGCAGGCACTTGGAGAAGTCATAAACAAGACAAACTAGGTTCCTAGGTGTTACATCATTGAATTCTTGCTGCAACATTTGGTTCTATGGTAATCCTTATGGTAATCCTGTATTTCCTCATTACTTCTCTGCTCAAACTGCGCTGGATATCTGGAAAAAGAAGAAAACTCTTGTTTCCTGCCTGCTGCCGCTAGAGGGGGGCTGACGGCAGCTCCCTGCACCTGAGAGGTGAAGGCGAATCTCTTCGGAAAGCATCCTTCTGCAAAACTGATTTGATCATTTGCTAAATTCAGATTTTGTGGTATTCAACACAGATAAAAAAATAGGGGGTTTTGACAGAATTTGTCACACTTTAAATCAACATTCCTGACATCCACGGATTCCTCATAAGAGGTGTAATAAATCTGTTTCACATGAAATAGTGTTCACTGAGTAATACTGAATCTAGGGAAACATAGCAGTTCTGACATTGCCATAATGCCCTAGCACTATGTTTAAATTTCTAGTTTCCACTGGGTTTCTTGTGTCTAGTTTTTTTTAGAGTAATATATCCATTTCTGTTTCTTCCAGATTGCTGCTGAACACTGCATTTGCATACGGTGGTAGCAGCAGTACTTCAAATCAAATGATGGATTTTAAAACTCTTACAGATGTTTATCTAGAAATTTTCTTTAAATGACTGCAGAAACTCTAGATAGTTACTCTCACACTCCCAGACTACAGCAAGAATAAGAACAGGCGTGCAAGTCCATCTACCTGCTAATGGATGACTCCTGTCTGCTCTAGGTAGGAAGTTTCTGTCTAATCCTCACCAACACCTTTCAGGCTAAGTAAACAAATATGGCAAGGAGCAGCATCTGTTATCAGTGGCTTTGAGAATTGCCTAAGTACACAAGGTGATACAGAAAACATCTGTATCAGGCCAGGCCTAATCAGCTTGAGTTGCACCTTTCACAGCTGTTCTTACTAACACAGTCACAGCACTGTACTGACATGACAGTATTGTGTCAGGACTAACCAGAGGGACTGCACAGATTCACACAATCAAAGCCAGATAGAACCTTCTGCCCAGAATTAACACATCCAGATTACAGATGTGGGACAGCCAGAGCACACGGTTAGGACTTCTGCAACAACCCACCCTCTGACAATATTTTGAAATGAACACTGGTTTATGACAGTTATAATAAATAGATGAATATTTGCCTCCCCCTGTAGGCATATAAGGCTTATATGGTGGTTTACCTAACTTTCAGTCTCTTGTTACTGGAAAAGAGCCCAGAGACCTGGGGTACCCTGGCACTCTGTGAAGCACAGCATGACACTGAGGTACCTCAGGCTGGGACCCAATACAACCAGCTCCCATGGGGACAAACTCAAATCTGTGTGTTTTGTCTGCAGCTACTCAGCAGCAGCCAAGAGAAAAAACTGAGAACAGGAAACCTCAAAAGCTAGCCTCCCTCTGTGCTCATGTGATTTATAATAGCCTGCAATCTTCAGCAAGGAAGATAACTGCATCTTTCTGTTAAACAGGAGTTGTATCTGCAAGTCTTCCTGGGAGGAGTGCATGACACAGACGTGAATGTCCTGCTCTGTTCTGTGCTGGTGCAGCCTCACCTTGAGTACAGTGTGCAGTTTTGGGTGCCACAACATAGGAAAGATAAAAAGCTCTTAAAGAGTGTCCAAAGGAGGGCTATGAAGATGGTGAACAGCCTAGAGGGGAAGCCATATGAGGAGCAGCTGAAATCACTGGGCTTGTTCATCCTGGAGGAGACTGAGGGGAGACCTCATAGCAGTTTTACAGCTTCCTCTTCTCTCCTCTGACCAGTGACAGGACCAGAGGGAATGGCATGAAGCTGTGCCAGAGGAGGTTTAGGTTAGGTGTTAGAAAAAGGTTTTACAATCAGAGGGCAGCTGGGCACTGGAACAGGCTGCCCAGGAAAGTGGTCACAGCAATAAGCCTGACAGAGATCAAAAAGTATTTGGACAATGCTCTCAGGCACATGGTGTGATTCCAGGGGCTATCCTATGCAGGGCCAGGAGCTGGACTTCAATGATCCTTGTGGGTCCCTTCCAATCCAGATTTTCTACGATTCTATGATATAAAAGCACAGAATAACTTACAGTTTGAAAGAATGAAATGATTAGAAATTTTGCTCTTTCTCTTGGGGTGCCAAAGGGGTGCCAATGCCACACCTTTCTCTTCCCCAAGAAGGAAATACTAAGCCATACCTTGATAATAGTAGATTATGGCCCCTTGTTCCCCCTTTGTTGAAAAGGTGCAATTGTACATGTGACAAATACAAGATTGCCAGTTCAACAGCTGTGGTCCCTGTGCTCTAAGAACAGGCTGATCCTCAACTTTACACCTATTGCATTTTGCAGACATTTATGGTGAAAAATAATCCTGATACAGAGAACAGTATCTTAAAGATAGCATAGTTTCCTGGCTGATACATTTATTACATTTAACTTCTTTTAAAGCTGTTTGAATTCATACAGTTTCTCAGGAGTTTGCTGTACAAAGCAAGTTTAAGAAAAAGTGTTAATTACAGCTCTGTAAAATATAGTAACTCACTGTGAAATAGAAGTTAAAGAAAATTCCTTAGATAAAACTTAAATATAGTCTTGCTCAGCCAGAGAAACAACACTTTCTATGAAATCTGACTCCAAGTCAGATTTCATGCAGCCTAAGCAACCAAACTGCTTGGAGCAACAACTGCAACAGTAAGAGCACTTATACTGATGTTTCTGATAACATCTAATGGAAAACTTTGTAATAAAAGTGCATCCTCTGAAACAGTTCCTAAAAGTACAGTCAGCACTCGAGCATCCTCATCACAACATCTAAATTGACACCGTCACAGAGCAAAATCACAACAATGGAAAACTTGGAAACTTGCTTCATTTCATGTGGTTGTATTCTCCCTGAAGCTGAGTCTCCTGGCTGCAAGTTACATTGACACAGATAAGAATTTTGCTAGACTCCAAGTTTGCCACTATCAATGGAGAAAAAAAAGGCATAAGCAAAAGTTGAAGTTTGGTAACTGTACTACACTCTGGAAGCTATAGCAAGATGGAGGTAATGAGGGAATATGTCTGGTTTTTCACCCTTTGGCCTTAATTAGATTTGGCAGCTATTGCAGTATCTGTGACATGGGAGTTGGTCCTTACAGCCAGACTGGTCTGTTCCTCCCTAAAGGGAATCACTGCAGCTGCAGTGGTGAGAAGGGTCACTGTCAGTGGTACACGGCTGGCCTGATGCAAAACAGATATACAAAGTGTATAGACTTGGCCAATATTCTATTTGGATATTTTTACATGATTACCATATCTGCAAAACATTTAAAAGCATAACAATTTACATTGTGCCAGACTGTGCCTTATTTTCAACAGGCTATTACATATTATTAAATAAGATTTTACCTTACTTGGCTGGAATCCATTGTAAATAATCCATAGAGGAAAACAAAGAGCCCAACCAGGGCAGCAGGAATAAGCATTCCAGTATACCATCCCAGCCAGGCAAAATACAGTCCAATTTTTTCACCAAAATATCGCCTACAGGAAAAGGAAACACAGACATTGTTTACAATTAAAACTTATGGTGACTTCTATCTATCTCTACTATCACAGTAGCAGAATAATTCTAATAAGGAACTACCATTACAAGCTTATGGCAAAATTGGCAGTTTAGCAGATAGGTTTTTTTCTGGCTAATGTTATGTTTTTCCGTAATATTTTAGTGACACTAATTGCAAATTTATGAGAACATACAAGGATATAACTGAAGTGCCTCTGTAATTTTCATGTCCTTGCAATGACTAAGTAGGTGTCCTAGTATCAACATTATTAAATGTTGGACAGTTTAGTTAAGAGAGAGAGAGAGAGAGACAGAGAGATGGATGTACACAGACTCAAAAAATATCTGGAAAGGGATAAACTAAGTTGGTTTGACCTAATTATTCCATTAAAAAAACATTTATTATAGATAATCACGTAGTATGATATATTTCAAACTATTATTAATGAAAACAGGGGTCCAAAAACACAAGCTGAAGACTGAGCTTTAATTCTTCAAAACTTGGGTATCAGTTGCTAGAACAGATGAAATAGCATGATCAGAAAGTCAATCAAGGATGATACAGCATAAAATTGTTCCATGGCACATGCTTAGCTCCACCAATAATTGGTTCTGACTCTCAGATCAGAATTAAAACTGACAGCAAGGAAAGTGAATTACTGGTATTTAATGTCAGAGGAGGAAACTATGAAACCCAAATATCACCATTCTTTAACTTCAATTATACATATTTCTCTGCTTTACATTTAATAACATCTGACATTAAGACATATAAAAAAGAGTTTATTAAACCCACATGAAAAGGTTACAATTGGGTGGCATTTTAGGTTCTCTGTATCTGGTAATTCTGACTGTCCAGGTGAGTAACAGTCTGTACTCAAAGGTGCTCTCAAAAGGGGCAAGTGTCTTTGATCAGCAGACCACATTATGAGTTTGCATTTTAAGTTTCACACTGCAAATTCCTGAGCAGTTGGAAATAGAGGTCTTTTTTATGCAGACTCATCTGAAATTAACAGCCCTACATAAAAAAACAGCCAAAAGAAGCAACTTAGAGAATTCCAGTCTTATCCCATACCAGTGAATAGCTAAATGTTATATGAAAGCACAAGGAATCTATGAATATAGCTAGCACACTGTTGCCAGGCTGTTTGTATCACAGAAAATCTTCAAAGTACTAATACCTGATTAAATCAAGAGGTTGGTATTTGTACCACATCCCCCACCGTGCCCAACGCTCATATAAGAGGTGTCTGTGGTTCTGTGCTCCATGTGTTTTGATGGGATGTCTGCTTTTGTGGCTTCCCTGAAAAAAAAACCACAAAAAAATATAAGCATATTATTAAGCACTATGGAAAATGTGTTGCTTAGGTATTCTTGAATATAATTTTAATAGAAATGTTCTTTATATTTAAAAAATAAGCCTCTCATTCTGGGCACATCCAGAACATGTCATCTGGAGCCAATGTAAGCCTGACATAAGAGGCAGGGTTACATATGCTTCTGAAATGGCAAGCTTCTTTAATAATTAATGACTGAAACATATTCATAAAAGACTATAAAGAAGTACTCAACTCTTTATGTGACCTCAACATTGTTTCTATTTCACTAATATATGACTATTTTTATGCTTTCACCTATTTCAGTTTTTCAAAATTTTTCAAGAGATGCTTGTGGTATCTTTTTATTTCTCCTGTAAGATTTTAGAAATTTCTGGTATTGTCAGCTCAGTTCTCTTCGTCTAGACATTTTCTGTGACTTTCTTTCACTATTGTTTGAAGGTACAGAAAAATCTATTCTTTCTGTGGTACATATTTTCTAGGATGGTGGAAACAACAGAAATGGCATTATTTTGAAGCTACATAGGACTCTCAAGGCATGAAAAGCAGAACGGACTCGGCCTGACCCAAAAGGAGCCCTTCCAGGCCATGCCTGACATTTACAGACCACCTAACAGATTAAAAGAATAGCCTCATTCTTGGCAGTCAAAAGGTAACACACAGATTTGGTAGAACAACCTTGAGCAGAATCTCTTGCATTTGCCATTTTGCTCCAATTCTGAAGTAGGAGATATCCCTTAGCTAAACTTTTTCTCCAAAAAACTCCCATCACTCAGCTGTGGTAAAGAAAATATTTCATCAATTAACTGCAAGTGAGACAAGTCATTTCTTGTGAGGAGAGCCAGGCACCCCAGAGCAGTACTTCAGTTTGTGATCAGACAGATTCTTGACCCTGGCAGATCTATGTCATTTAGCCATTTCGATTTTTATCATGTATTTGAAACCTTGAGCATTCCCTGCAATTCAAAGAATACCATTTATTTGTTGCAATCTGCTGATCCTCTGGCTTAAGGATGAGGAGCATCCTTAAGCACACCAAAGAAGTCAACACTGAGTGTGACCTTTGCAACATCTAGGAACAGAACATCAACTATTCTCACAGCCAGCTGGATAAATGACTGCAAAGCATTACCAAGTATTTCATGTTTCATTTTTTTTTCATGCTTCTTTCTGCACTGTTTGTACATAAAAGAGTTCATGTCTCAGTATTCCCAGTGGGATTGAATCTTCACTCTTTTTTGTTCATGTGGCAAAGAAAATAAATAAACAAATAAATAAACTGTTCAACCACTAGTCCTTAGCATCAGTCAAGCAGCAATTAAGGTAAGAGTGTCTTAAAAATGTGATTTCACTAATTTTAACTGAAATGTGGAAAAAGTAGCTTATGTCATAATAAGGGAACATAGAAAATAGATATGACAGCACGGCTTTGATGCCAGAGAAAGCTTCACAGGCTTTTCTAGTAGTACAGCCAGCTTTTCCCTGAAGTAATGCACAGCTGAAGCATTAACAATGATGTTTAATTATTTATCTAAAATACTCCTTCTCTATATTCCTAGTATTTAATTATTAATACCATATTAAAAACTTACTCTCAGCCATTTGTAAAGCCTAGTCCTTTGAAACACGAAACTAAGTCACAATATTCAGATGAAACACTCACAGAGTTCAGAGCTACAATTACCATGCTCCTGAGAGCATTTCTAATGACTGAAGATGTGTGGGCTGCTTCTTCTTTTCAATATAAAAAGATTTTCTGAAAACCTTCTTAAGTTATACACAGGTTTTTTATTTACTTCATGGGTTTACAGATTTTAGTAGACTTTAAAAGGTATCATCAAGTAGAAATTATCCAGAACTATTCTGAAAATACTAAATGGGAAATAATTAAGCAGTCTCCCTAACTGTGATCAAGTGCCCAGGCTGTTAGGAAAATAAAACCTTTTGTAGGTGGCAAGCAAAACTAATTTAATACAACTAACTGGAATGATTTGGAACAACTGATACTCTCATTAAGAACTCCACAGGCATTGTCCAGTTCATAAAAAGCAGAGAAGAATTAAAATATCCTGGTTCAACAAGAAAATATTCTGGGATGTTATTACAATATCCAATGTAAGGAAAATTTTAAAAGCCAATATCAAAGCAAGAGCTATAAATAAAAGAAGCATCAATAGATTACAAAGAGAAATTAAAGTCTGCAGGACAGAATTAAAGTAAGATCCCAAACTACCAGTGCAAGCTTTAATGTAAATATAAAACTAAAAATCAAATTAACCAGGTTACCTCATGTGGTGGAAATGCTGCTTCATATGTTCCATTATTTAGTAACCTATTAATACCTAAAAAAACCAAAAAGCATTAGTTCAGATATCAATTTTTACACACATTTTTCAAGTAGTGTGAATCTGCAAGTTCCAATTGGAGAATGTAACTTAGTGTTAGATAATGTTAGATGATGCTAAAGATGACAACTAATCAGTAATCCCACCAACTACTTGAGCAGGTCTTGCTGATCCTTCAAGATTTCTAGGCAGCCACTTGCCAAAGGGCCAAAGTCTGCAACTTTTCTCTCAGGGTTGGGTGCTTGTACCAGATGGAGTGTGAGAAGATAGTTACACTCACATTGCATTCACCAGAGCATATGATCCAGATTTTATGGGTGACCAGAAGATCTGACATACACAGAGTGCTATGGACAGACAATTCTTGAGGCAGTGAAACCCCTGCAGGGTTAAAAGCTAACCTGGTATTTTTAAATATAAGCCTGCTGAGAACTTCCTATCAGAGCAGTGCTCTGTGCCAGACTGACTATTGCATTTTGGATCAGTTCCTAGAGTCTTCCCAAAACCAGATTTGTTGTACTATCACAGTACATTACAAAAAATGAAAAACAAATAACAATTGATAGTTACAATAAAAAGATTCAATAGCCTGTAAGAGCAGATCTGTAGCCAAGAGTTTCCCTAAGAAACAGGTACATATGATGGAATTCAGCTTTGCCTGTTCAAATATACAAATTATACTAAGCTGATCTCATAATGAAATCTGCCATCATCAACTGCAAAGGTGTTAGACACGAACGCTTACTCCCCCTGTTTTTCTTACTACTGCTTTTGATCAGAAACTCAAGGAAGAACTTTTGTATCATCTTCATAAGCCTCTGCATATTTAATCCTTAATTTAATTCCTGCAGAAAAAAACAGAAAATCATGCATACATCCCCTGGTCACTGAAAATGAAAATTGATAGTCAGGCATTCTAAAATGCAATACTGTATTATGAGTGTTGATGTAAACTGAATTTAGTCTTCAGATCAACTGTCTCTGAGCTGCACAGAGACCTCAAATAAACCAAGTGTAGCACACACTGATTGTGCTGGACTGGAACTACTGGAGAGTAGCTGACATACTAGGATCAGCCTTTGAAAACACTGTCAGTTTTCTGAGGTATATGTTACCTTTATTGTGGCTCTTGATAATGTGAAGTTATGATAATCTGTCCATTTTATTTTAAGGAATGAGTAACTAAGTGAGAAATATTGCAAATTTTCACTGAGTTACATAGGTAGAAAATGATGGGACATTGCTTCAATTCTGTTACTGAGTGAATGAAAAGATTTCAAGGAGAGGGAAAGATGGAGTTTACTCAAATGATACGTTTTCAGGCAAGTAAAGATGTAAAATTTTATTGCTTTGGGTTAGGTAAAAAAATACAGCATTCTCACCCATTTTGGATTTTCCATCTTCATACTTAGTTCTCTGTAGCACATGATGCACAATTCTACTTCTTGTGGAATTGCTGAAGAAGCTGTCTTTGTTGTTTATTGTAAAACTATTAAAATAATTAATGTCTTTTAATATTCAAAACAATGCACACATGTTAAAACATAGATGCTCAAGTGCTTTCTTCTTACAATGATTTACTGGATCGTTACATTCCTTGGACATAAGATTTTACACCCCTAGAGCAGGTCCAATAAAGTTATACTTATCTCAGATTATTCTTGGGAAAACAGAACTAAATCTAAAATCAAAAATATCCTACTATCTAGTTAATTTCTGTTCTGGATATAATTAATTAAATCAAGATCTTCAGTAGCAGCGGTGGCCTTAAATTCAAATTACTTATGAGTTGACAGAATTCTGTGTAGTGGAAACAACAAAGGTACCACTTAAAAAAAAATAAAAATCCATGACTCCATGACTGGATTTTCCCTTAGAGGATCCTAGGATGGAGCCAAGTAAAGCATCCTTGCCCAGATGGCTCCATTCCAGACACCAGAAATCTGATATGCAGGAGCTTTTTCCTGCTCAGCTGTGCCAAAAAGGATACTATTACAATTAATTACATCAGCTGAGCTGGTTGAGAAGAAAACACCAAAACCACAGGATTGATCCAGTATAGTATAGTAAGTTACTAAAAAAAAAAAAGAGACTATAATGCAATTACTCTGTTTTTCTGGGGTGAAGTCAGTTCACTAGCATAGAGCTTCTTTACTGAGCAGAAAAATCCAGTTTATCCTAATTCATATTTCTACTTTAAATTAACTCTTTGCTCCTATAACAGCTATCACAAAATAACTTTAAAATTAAGAAACAGAATTTTATAATCTTTTAAAATACTGAAAAAGTCTATGTCATAATTTAACTACATCACTGTCAACATGCTGTTTTGAACACATGCAGTTTTGGTGTGTATACATTTGTATTTTCAGAGGCAAAAGATCTTTTCAAATGCAGATCTGATAAGAGAGGAAAAAATCATCACTGGATTTAGCTTGCTTCCATATGTTCCCAGTTTTAACAGCTGCATCAGGTTTTGCCTAGGTAAAATATGTAACTAAGCAAAGCAAACCTGAGCAAGGATTTCCATTTTGCAACACAATGAACAGAAAAAACTGAAAAACTTCTAAACCAAAATGGCAATATCCATTTTTCAGTGAAATTTCAGACTGTGTTACTGAGTGACCACCAAATAGCAAGTAACACAGAGCAGATTTTTGCTTTAAGAGAAAAACATCCAATATGATACCAGGCACTGCCAGTGACCATCTGTTAGCAGCTACCTCTGTGCACTTGCTTAGAAGTGAGAAAACAGAAAATGCTGGTGGTCCCTGGCCCTGCTTTTGCCATGCCAGCACTCACTGGTGGATGCGAGCCCGGCTGAAGGGTGCTGTGTAGCAATCTGTTTCTTCCAGGTCAGGCAGGGCCTCCTTATCCAGCTTCATTGGATTCCTGGGCAGCCAACTTTTCAGCTCTCTCATATTCCTCTGCAAACTGAGACAATAGGAAGTCAGAATTATGTGCTCTAAATTCCTTGTCATTTCTATCTCCAGCATTGAATATTTAGTGACATAGTACTTGGAATGAAATGAAGTGAAATGAAAGCAGAAAATTTCCACATTAAGTAACTAAAAGAAAGAAAGGAGTTAAAAGCAAAATGAACAACATTTATTTGTGATCCATCTTGAACACTTTACTTGAGTAAAAGTCATGCTAAAATTAGTGGGATTATGGCTTGAAATGGGAGTGCAGTATTGAGTCTGGAGAAATTAATTTTCCAAGGTAGTTCATCTGTCAGAACTGTGGATACTTATGATTTACTCAAGAACACACCTAATTACTTTTTCTCTAGCCCCACTGAACAAAGTGAAACTCCTCCCTGCTCTCTTGCCTGGCAACATGGACATTCAAATTCATAAAATTTTAAAGCAAATATGAGAGTGCTAAGGACCAGATTATGGTCTTCTAATTTCAACAAAGTTTTCCCCTGCAAAATTTTCTTAAAAATCCAAGAGCTGATATTGCCTTACAAAGCAGTATACATAAACATGAAATAAAGGGTACTGAAATGGTTATGCAGTATTTGGGAAAAAAAGACCCCTATAGATGGTTTCCTCCAGATTCCTAAAAATTGATCTTGCAAAACACAAACAGAACATCAATGCTGTATCTTCAATTAGAATATACACTGGCAACAAAAACATCTTTTTTTTTTCTACTGGTATCTTGCCTAAATTATGTCTCAGGACATCATTTATACAGGGGTAAATCTAGTCAAGTGCAGTTAATTTACAAGCAAATGCTCACTTCAATTTTGTGCTCCTTGCTGACCCATATCTTTTCATATTCAACTGCAGTGCAACATGGTTCTTAAAGGAGTAGATCTCATATTAAACAAGTGCTATATAATGACACAATGAGCAAATCAAATTCAGGAAAAGTCTACATTTCAGAAAAACATTCCCTAAACAGCACTTTTTTTAGTGGGCTTTGGGCTCTACTCAATGAATATGTATGCATGATATCTAAAGCATATATATCTCATACCCACAAGAAGTGTAAAGCTAAGCAACGAATTTTTTTCTCTGAGGTGAATACTTCATTGCCTGTGCTAAGCAGAAGCACAGCTACCCATTTCATAATGTTAATAAAAACTTAAATTTCATAGAGTTAATGTTCATTCACATTATGAAATATTATTATTTCATAATGTTCATAACAAAGAGTAATCAGTAAATTGCTCTCAGGCAACAAAGTGTCCCATGTGACAATGTAGCTCTTATTATCAACATCAGCAAAAACATTCTACCCCTATTTCACACAGTATCAGACAGAAATTTCAGCCAAATGTGGGAGCAGGATTTTACAGTTACATTTAAAATTCTCCAAATTTTCTTGCTATATTTTGCAAGATATTGGTGCACATTATGTTGTAACTGATACTGCACTTGAGGGACACCACTTGTGTTTGACACCAACCATTAAAAGACAAAGAACAGAATATGTTCATGAAATTGGAACACAGAATACAGTTCACAGGCAGGTGGATCCCTTAAGTGTCTCCTTAACAATACCTTAGTGCATGAGTTGATTATCTTTATTAGTTCCAGTGAAGTTCTCTTAGTACAGTGTAAATAAGTTTCCCCTTTATTTTCTTAAACTTTTTTTCCTGTTGTACCCATGTTGATTTTTCAGTCAAAATTCAGAGTTTTTTTAATGAGGAAAATATGCATCAGAAAGAAAAGAAAAACAGCGCATATAATTTCAGATTTTTTATTATTAAATTATTTTAAAATTGATTATGGGAAAAATCTTGACCATTTCTCCTACACAAAAATATAAAAAGACAGTAAATAAATACTATGTTAAAGAAACTAGCTATTGTTTAAAATTCATCTCTGCTTCTTTTAACATGAAAAACAACATTGGAATAAATTAATACTTGAGTGCACATTACATTTGCAGTTTCTCTTCTGAGAAAAAATTTAGTGTCTTCAGATAGCATAGAATATTGCAACTGAAAAGAACATCACCCCCTGTATAAAAATAATCCAACAAGAGAGACACCTTTGATTTATGTTACTGTTGAAGAAAAAACTGATTTTTTATGGAGCATTCCTTTAAATACAAATTTTTGCCTAAATCACGGGACTAAGTATCAGCATTTTTACTCAGAGTGGCTTTCTAGGTCAAAAGCAGCAGTTTAAACAGATTCCTGACTTAATCTATTCAATGTTGTCTATTTAGTAAGAGTAAAAGCAGACAGAGCTGGTCTGGGGACGTCAATAGTTCAGGCAGTGAGATAAAAAATGTCCCAGCGGAATGGTGCTGCAAAGTGATGGGCTACTGCTTCAGGCGTGGCTTTTACTGAAACCACTCCAGCTGGTGCTACTGCAACACTATGCCCCTTGGACCAGGGGTTAGCGTTCTGAAATACATGTGCTTTTCACTCTTAGCTATACAAAATTTAATATTTTATGAAGATACTTGTAATTTCAGTTTAACTCATCTTCCATGCTCAGCTGTACTACTCTGATTGATTTGGTTAATCTTTTCATCAATTAATCTTTTTTTGCAGAACTAGTTAATCCAAAAATCCTTGCAGATTACATTTACTCAACAGACTGCAACGCAAAGGAACACAGTATATAGATGAGTTTAGCATTATCTGATCAAACTCATGGAACAAGATACCAGAATTAAACAACTTCACCAGGCATGTTAGGCTGACAGCAATCACCACCCAGTAGTTTGCTCCCTGTTTGTGCCCCTCAAGTCTGGCCAGAAGTGTCAACTATATGCCACCAAGTTACATGGGCATGCTGTGTTTCCAGGTACTGTAATGGGAAATATAGTTGACACATTCAACATATGGACACAATCATCACTAAAAAAAGGAAAAAAATTATGTGTTTGTTTAATGGAATTATATCAACAATTTCACTTCAATGTGCAGACTGAAATCCAAAATATTTTAAAAGTCCTTTTGCAAAACAAACTTATTGCAGTTGCTAAACAAAGTCATTTTTCATTCTCTATCCTTAGAAGTATTAAGTGATTTTAACATTTCAGTGAGCAGAGCAAAGCTGAAACACTATCTAAGCTAAGACAATTATCTTCTCATTTTCTCTTTCTTGATGCCATTCTTTACCAGCATGAAATCAGCATGTCCAACATGGCAATTACAAGACTGTTGTACTAGATTATTCAGCCTTCAATCTGAGAGTTCAGACAATTTCTGATACCTACCCTATTTATATGCATATGCCTTTCCTTTGAGAAGATTTTTTGAAGGCTTTCCAAATATTGCTCTTAATGAAAAAATTATTTCTACAGGGTGATTCTATGAATAGAAATCAAGCTTCATAGGATTAAATACAATGTTAAGGGCTTTTTAAAAGGTTTTTAAATAAATCAAGACACACCACATAGATACCACATAAAAGAAATTAAGTATTACATTTATCTTGTCCTTTCATTCATGCATCTAATAATCTTTTGCAGACTTTTTAAAGAACATTTATAGACACATACACCTATCATATAAACATGCCAATAAAGTTAGAGAATTGTACATGTCACAGAAGGGACTAATACACTAAGTGTTGCTATCTGTTCTTAAATTATAGAAACTCTATAGCCTTAATATTTTGATATACAAGGATTTTAATATAGTTCTTCATTATAGCTCTTACAAACTCTACTTACTAACTTAGAAATATTAAAAAGAGATTTAATAAATTACAGAGAAGCAGTTAAGTTTGAAAAGTTGTAAGATGCAAGATAACAATGACAGTGGTGGAAGTTAAAGTATGCATGAGACGTGTATGTCAGCAATTTTAGAGTTAACTTTCAATTTTAGATACAGCTTCTTTCTTTTTTTCCTTTGTTTCACACAATTCCTTTGTGCACTGAATTATATGACGTGCCAGAAAATATATTTAGAAAAATATTCATCTCCAAATCCTCACAAAGTAAATCATAGGTAAAAGCATTTGTCTCAAATGAAAAACTGATTTGGCATGAAAATTACTTATTGCTTGATTCACAGGTACTGTGCAACTTCAGTTGCATATTTCAGACATCTGTCCTTCTAAATAAGGAAAACAAATTTGTATAATATCCAGGACTCACCAGATGGATTATAGGTGGAATGACACAATTTTGAAGTAAAGCCTGTTGATTTTGCCTTTGTATTAAAAGCGTATCATTTACACTTGGCATAATGCACGCTACAATGGAGCAAGCATGCAAGCTGGGAAGAGGACAAAATGCAGTTGTAAATTTATGTTATAAATTTGTTCATTTTGATATATTTCATCTGCTTAGGTGTTTCAAGTTTTTGCACTTTACCATTCAATAGTGCTTTGTTGTTGTCAGCTGATTGTCTTAGAAACTATAATCATGAGACTAAATTGTTCCAGAGAAATACTGAGAGCTTTTCACCATCTAAAGTAACAATAAAAGAAGCTAAATCAAAAGTAATCTCATCTCAAGATTCATCTTGAGAAAAGTTTTGATAG
Source organism: Climacteris rufus (assembly GCA_013398175.1). Classification (NCBI taxonomy): domain Eukaryota; kingdom Metazoa; phylum Chordata; class Aves; order Passeriformes; family Climacteridae; genus Climacteris; species Climacteris rufus. Next base: position 1,819,131 of record VZRZ01008454.1, on the reverse strand, counting down.
GGAAGCCTTTCAGGAGATTTCCCTCATGTAAAATATTTTCATGTATCTTTTCCATTGGTGATTAGGATTTGCAAGAGATAATTATGTCTGACTAGAGTAATGTGGAGTAACTACAGCTCAGTGTCCCCCATTCTCACTCCCTAGTGCTCTCAGGCTTCTTTCACCTGCCCCTATGGCCTCTTCTACCCTTCTTCTGGCTGACAAAAACACCAACAACAGCAGCAGCTACGGTGGAGTTTTGCCAGTTATTCTGTCAGCCAGCAAATAAAAATTCAAAGCAGCCTTTGGTATGTGGCATTGGTTTGTTCCTGATCATGAGGACACACAGGAGAGAAACTATGTTTGCATATCCTAGGAAGCAGCTGACTGCCAGAATGTGAGATACAATCAAAAGGATCCTTCATGCTTAAGAAGTATGCCTTGGTGTCAGCAGACATAAAGGCAGAGATAGATCCAGTATTAAATCTTTGCTGCCAGGATAAAGAGTTTTTTTTGTTTCCCTGGCATAAACGTTTTTACATTTCTAAAATGAGAACTGGCAAAGCTTTAAAGTACTGCACACCTTGTTACAGATGAATATTTTAACACTTTGAGGTGACATATTTTGAGTTTTTAGGAAAACAAACTAATTTTCCATATTTCACGGATAAATTTACAACTGCAAATGAATTTTCTTTTTACAGGGTGACTATCTGACAAAATTAGAAGCTACACATCACCCACCAACCTGCCCATGGTTTTGCTCCTCCAGTCAGTGTAATAACATTTTTTCCTGAAAGAACAGCAAAAATCAGCTGAGATTAATCAAGTAGGAGATAGCTGAAAAGGACACATACATTATAAACAAACACTGGACACTTTAAAACATGCATTTGCATAGACAGAAAGGTGAAAAACTTTTAAAAGACAACTGAAACAGAGTAAGTCATTAAAATGATGCAGTTTTACATTTTTCAAGTTTTAAATTTTTTCATCTTAGATTTGTAGCTAATGACAATAATAATAGCTAATCAAGAAGTCACTTTACAGTTCTTTGCTGTCCACCCTTCACTGGTTACAGATTGAGAAACAGGACCAGAAATTCTCAGTAAAGTCTTCTGAGAACAGTTATTTTGAAACCAAATGGAGATGTAGTTGTTGCACTGTAATATTTTGCACATCTAGGTTCAGCTTTGCAGGCTTTCTTTTGGTCTTCTACTATAATTTCATGTCCCATTTCAATCATACAAAGGCCTTGATATTGCAGGTTTGTCAGAAGTTAACAAGATCTGCAAGTGCACATCTGGGCAGTATCTGAGATTGATTAAATACATTACTTACATTGAAGAACCACTGAAATTAATACATTAAAAACAGGGTGAAAGATACCTTGCCTGGAAATTCTGTGGCCATTGGAAAATTGTGTATCTACCAATCTGCAGACTGACACTTGGTACTACTAGGCAGAATTGTAAATGAAGCAGTCAAGAGTTATTAAATTTTTTAACAAAGCCCTTCTTTAATTCCCTTTAGTGACCCTTAGCTGTTTTGCACTGATGGAGCTCAGCTAAGTTACAGATACAAATAATTTATTCCTTACAGACAAAAATAATTATGTGTCATGAGATACTTGTAGACACAAATGAAATTGAAGTTTTGCCTCAGTTCTGGAAACATATAACAGTTTCATTTTTACTGACAGACCATATTAACAAAAATATCTATAAAAGTAAAAACATTGTAACTCAATCATGATCTAACCTTGATGCTCATATAAATCCTGTTTGAATCCAAATAAAGTAGCATTGCAAAGTCAGCCTTATATACAAGACAATAATGATCACTACAGACTGTCTATTGAAATGTTAGAAAAATTTCCTTCTGCAATTGAAACACTGAGATTCCATCTATATTACATATATGATATATACTATATATCTGCCAACACATTTCAGTATAATGCCATGCTAAAACAGTTCCAGGACTCTGGGTGAACCTCAAAAGTATTTTTACTTTTCAGAAATAGAGAGAAATAACCTGTGTAATAATAATTCTATTGATTTTGTTTAGTTTCTTGGATTGAGCAAAATGAACCCAGAAGTATGAATTTCATTCTTCGCATGTTACTTATATATTATATTGAAATATGGTATATTTTAGTGACCTTAACCAAAAGCCAAAATTTGGCAAGACTGTGCAGGAGAAAAAGGCTATACTGCATTAAAATACTGCAGGGAAGGTTACCCCTCTTCTTTAACTAGATACTAAAACTGGACAGTCAGAAACCACTGGAAAAATAGATAATGGCTAAGAAATAATCTGCTTTTTAGAATCACAGAATATCTCAAGTAGGAAGGGACTCACAAGGATCATCAAGTCCAACTCCCTTCTCCTCTCAGGCCCACTTAAAACTACCTAAGGATGACCTAAAATGTTTAGGGAGGAAGCTACGCTAGTTCACTGTAATTGTGGGAGAACCGTATGATTTCAGGTTCCTTTGTCCATGGAGTGGTTACCTCAGGAAAACCATATACACCATCCAGTTAGGAAAGGTTTCATTTAAAAAAGCAAGCTCAACACTTGAAACAAACAAGGGTTTTTGACAGAACATGTAACTAAATTATAAAACGAATGGTTGCAGGATTTGTGTAGACTTATATTTTACAGGAGTGTAGATTTATATTTTTGCATCCATGAAAAAGCCATCAGGGGCACATATAAACAAAGATGAGGACGTGAACTCTGCCTCAGCAATTCTCTAAAGCACAGTCTTCTATAAATGGAGAAGGCATCATGAAAAACTGCTCATCTCCTGTAGGGGACACTTTAGAGAGGCTGCTGGCAAAGCAGGGCAGACCTTTGTCCCATTCTGCTACATCCAGTTTGTGTTCAGAACAGAACTGTGTTCAGTCTTCTGTTTTAAAAAGTATGGAAATTCAAGAAATAGACTGAAACATTCACACAATTTAAATTCCTATTAAAATATATTTAAAGAGAAATGTTGACCAATTTACTATTTCTTACAGTTCTATTATGGAGGTAGAGATGGAAGAATTTCTTACCAAACATATGTATTTCATTCTAGCAAAACTACCAACAAGGTGAAATTGCAAAATTTAGCATTTCATCTACTTTTGGTTAACTGAAATGAAGAGGATAAAAATAAGCTAAAGCAACAGTCCAGGAATAAAGACACTTTGGGGAAGTAATAAAAAGAATATATTTACATGTCAGTTAATAATATAACAAATGAACATGACCTAAAATGCCTTTCAAATAAAGTAGGATTACAACAGTCAGCCTCTTTTTTTTTTCTGGGAGCACGATGGGTCTGCAAAGTAACTAAAATTATGAATAATTCAAACCATTGCTAAAACACAACTTAACATTGTGAATTCATGTATCAAAAGTAGGAAAGTGTTATTTTTAAATTGAAATTGCGATCATTTATGTGTCTATACACACATATGTAAACACTTCTATATTTAAAATATTGACACGTATTTTTCAAACTAGAGAAGCTCAAATAGCACTTTAATAATATTCTTAAACATATGGAAGATGACTGTTACACAAAACATTTTTTTATGGAAAGGCCTTTGAAGGCTTAATGAGATGATGTGAAAACTCATTACAGAACTGGGTATGGGAAGCAAGACTTGAGCAAAAGGATGACTGTTTCTGGCTCAGGACCAATGCAGGAGAGCCACGTTACCACAGCATGAAAGACTGAGCACTTGGCAGTTTGAGAGAGAAGGGAGTGCTGTACGGGCATCTAGTTACCACTTTGACTCCTGAGGAGGTTTACAGCACACTATGTGCTCTCCTCTCTTTCTAAGAGCATTATTAATCAATTTGAAAAGGCACGTTTTCTCCTTTAAATAGTTCTGTATTATTGCAGGACATATTATCCTGCAATATTGCAAATTGCAAATTTGTCCCACAAATAAGTAACAAATGCTTATTGCAAACACATATGATAGAACTTGTTTAGCATACAGACAAGGAATTCAGTTCAGTCTATTATTCTGCCTAAAAATAGCTACTGGACCTCATTTTACTCATTCTGACAATGTGTTATATTGGAGACGTGGAAGAGACCAGATTTTTCTGCCATTTTACTTGCCTTTGGGTAAGACTTCAGAAAAACCCTAAAATCACAGAGAATACTCAAGCTCAGATGGATAATATCTGAAACCCTGCCAAGAACACCCAAAACAATGTGTGAACTATTAACAGTATTTTCTAAAGACATACGCTCAATTTGACTTGGAAGGTAAATTTGAAAACAAGTACCACAGAGTACTGTGTAAAAATGTGGAAAGAACAGGACTTATTAGTTGTGTCTCCTCTCCCTATCACCTCACTGAATTAAATACCAGCATACCTGCCTACAGAGCAGTAAAGACTGCATTTTAGACTTAAGTAAGTGATGAATTTTCAAAATTAAGCACTAAATTATAGGTTTCTTAAAATAGTTTCTACAATACCTGAAAGGCATCCTGATGTTCATTCTTTCTGCATATTTGCACAATGTCTCCCATGGACAGTGAATTTTAACAAACATGATATCACTGTTGGTAATAGCTGGCTGTAAAGAGCAGTAACAAAAAATACATATTAATAATTTAAACCTTTGTGAAAACCACCTTTCTAGCGGAATTCTTCAGGGTCAAACTCTGATTTTAGGCCTGAATTGGGCATGTAACTCTGAAAATAAGTGCTCTTCTAGATAAAGGAAAATTAATACATTTTTTTCTCTTACAAACTCTGTAGTATGTGTAGATTAGTGTGGAAAAAGGAATCTGTAGGGACAGATCTTTGGTCATAAACATATGACTTCATGCATCACCTTTTTCCATGGAATAATTGAATTAATTTTAAATCTCCACAAAATCACCTTAGATAAGCAGATGGAAGACTATTCTGTGTGTCTCCCATTAAAGGAAAAGAATGCTCAGCTGCTAGAGACATAAGAACAGATGAGAGAAGAAGCCAGTTGGCACCCTGCCCAAAATGGTAACTCCAGGGAATGGTTAAGTAATTGAGATATCTGCTGGGAACTTCTAAATGTGATACCTGTATTAACTGAGATTTTTTTGTTGTTGTTGAAAGTACAATGTACGCTCTTCACAAATGTTTTTCAGCACTAATTTATTTGTACATAAAACATGAGTTTCAGCCTTACAGGTTTCTATATTCACCTTCTCTTATGAACACTTCAGTTCCAAACCTTTCTCCCAGATTTATTTGCTTGAGATTTTATAAGCAGATATTTTGATATTTGAGTTGAGTCTGATTAAAGCCTCCAAACTCTTGAGTTTGCAAGATTTGATAAGTAAAGGTAAAAGAAAATGTAGTTAAAGGGTTAATAACACTTAAAATGTTCACAATTTTACCTACCAGTTCCATAAAACTATATCACAGTTCCATACTACTACCTCAAGGATTTTACTATCTCAAAAGATGTGGATAAAATAAAATACTAGTAAAAACCAATTTAAAACATTTTATATCTTATAAAACCTTATTTTTCTGAATGTCAATAATCCTGAATTGACAACAGCTGAGATTTTACTATTTATTTAAACTGGAACAACTACTAGACTATAACAATTCTTAAAAGCCTTAAAATCAAATTTTAGTCAGATTAATTATTTATGATTGTGAGCTATAACTTGCAAGCTCATTGCTTAAACACAGAACAGGTACTACAATTCTATTGAGCTGAAAAATCAGAATGAAAGATACATGAACAATTGGAGCTTACTTTAGAATAGACTAAATATATACCTGTTCTGTAGGTAATTCATGAGACAGCAAAAATCCAATTTCCCTGGCTCCATTTTCTTTCATTTTTATATTAATACTACTATTACTACCCATGGATTAACCAGAATAGTGACAACCTTAACCCCTTGAAAAACAGTGAGACATCATGCATTCTGCTGAAAGACTTGGAGGTTATACATTAAAGCCACGACATGGGTTACTGAAGATTCTTCTGGTGTGCAAGCATAAGCTGGACTTTTTCCCTTTGTACTGCACTACACTTCTGTGCACAAGCATGTATCCCCAAATCATTTAAATACACATCATCAAACAATTCTTCTTATGAGCTTAATACATTTAAGCAGATGATGGGAACAGTGTGACTGGAAAGGTTTGTAATACTGTCAGGAATCTTTTATCAGTTAAGTATGATAAAAAACCCCTTTATAATACTATGTCATATAAGTTACATATAAGTTACATATGCCATATAAGTTACAAGTTACAAGTAAGTTACAAGTTACAAGACTCACCTCCCGTTCTAACATTAGACCCTCTGCTCTCAAATTCTTCTCAAATGTGCTTCTTTTTTCCACCTGTGGACTTGATTTCTTGTAGACCAAGATGTAATCAATGCGCTTTTTGCCATCTTTGAAGAAGAGTCCTGATGACGCCATGGCATCACTCTAGCAAAGATAAATTAAAAATACTCTAGATATGGCATCTAGAAAGATAAAGAGCTCCATCATGAATTGCATATAACACAGCATTTCCTAAACCATGGAAAAGTTCACCTCTCTGAAGGATGAATATGTAGCAAAGTCAGAAGAACAAAAAAGTTGATATGCATCAATTGCTCAGGATTTCAAATTAATTAGAACAAAACAAAATAAAATAGCTTCACAAAACCCATATTCTAGTTATTTAGCTGTGCAAAAGCTTAAAAACTCTTATGTGGTGTGTATTGATATGAACTTCTGTTAATCCCTACTTTCAAGTCGGAATCAAAAAGAAAAAATAAAGGCAAGTTAATTAAAGCAATTTTCTCAGTTTTGTACCTGTGCAAACTTTATAGACCAAACATACTTGTATTTTCTCCAAGACAAAAAAAAAATTTAAAAAGAAATGCTACTGATTAGAATGGTTGCATGGATAGTCTAGCTGAAGTGCTTTTTCAACACTACATTAGCAATGTTTAAATCTTGACTAGTTCCTTCCCACCATGCTTGCAAACAGAAGGAATTATCTGACATTGATATGGAAAACCCTGCTTTACATGCTGCTCCTAATGTGAACTATTTTTGCATTCTGCACTTTGCATGATTCAGAACAGAGACTCCACCAACTGGTGACAGACTATGGAATCATAGAATCATTAGGTTAGAAAGGGCCTTCAAGATCACTGAGTCCAACAAAACACCACCTTGACAACCAAACCACAGCACTAAGTGCCATATGCAGTTGTTTCTTGAACACTTCCACAGATGGTGACTCTACCACCTCCCAGGGCAGCCTGTGCCAATGCTTAACCACCCTTTCAGGAAAAAAATTCTTCCTGATGTCCAACCTGAGTGTCCCCAGTGCAATTTGAGGCCATTTCCTCTTGTCCTGTTGACTGGGAGAAGAGGCTGATTCCCATCTTGCTACAATCTCCTTTCAGGTAGTTGTAGAGTGTGATAAGGGCTCCTCTGAGCCTCCTCTTCTGACTAAACAACTCCAGGTCCCCCAGTCACTCCTCATATGACTTAATCTCTCTAGACTCCTCACTAGTTCCACTGACCTTCTCTGGACATGCTCCAGCACCTCAATATCTGTCTGGAAATGAGGGGCCCTGAACTGGACACAGTACTCAATGTGTGGCCCCATCAGTGCAGATTACAGAAGGACAATCACAGCCCTGATGTACTTCTGATACAGGCCAGAATGTCATTGGTCTTCTTGGCCAGCTGGGCACACTGCTGGCTCATTTTCAAGCACCCCCAGGTCCTGAAGACTTTGAAATCTGAAAAGATAAACTGAGAACCTATCATCATCTTCTGGAGAATGCAGCACTGATTTAAACACAAACTGTCCAGAACAAGTATGTTAGTTTCAAGTAGGACACATTATACCCCTTTATGTGGGATCAAAAGTTTATGAATGCTACATCTTCTAAACAACAGGGTGTTGGTCTTAGAAATCAATCCTACTTGGATTATTTGGATATGAAATTTATAATACTCAGTGTTATATCCAAAAGTTACACTCTCTATTCATAAATAGAACCATGTATTAGCACATGATATCAGCACTATAAATACTGGATACCAGCTCACTTGTTTCTATGTGAAACATTTTTCTTACACCCACATCTCTCACTGCCAGCTTTCTACACATTTAGCGCTTGAGAACTCCCAGTCTGCAAAACCTAAAGCACTCGAACAAGATTCTTCCTCTTTCTCTGCTTTTTTAACTCCCAAAATAAAAAACAAGGAACAGTCTTTCTCAGACAATTTGCTGTTACAAAGGAGTGCATCATCTTACACCTGGGAACACTATTTAAGTACATTAAGCTTCAATTTAGAATCACAGACCTTTAAGATCATTGAGTCTAACCATTAACCCAGCACTGCCAAGCCCACCACTAAACCATGTCCCCAGGGGTCACATCACACATTTATTAAATACCTCCAGGGATGGTGATTCCACCACTTCCCTGTGTAGCCTGTTCCATTGCTTGACCACCCTTTCAGTGAAGAAATTTTCCCAAATATCCAAATTAACATCCCCTGAATTTAACTCGAGGATGTTTTATCTTGTCCTGTCACTTGTTACTTGGAAGAGGCAGACCCCCACATGACTGCAACCTCCTTTCAAGTAGCTGAAGAGAGCTGTAACATTGCCCTTGAGCTTCCCTTCCTCTAAACTAAACAACTCCAGCTTCCTCAGCTGCTCCTCATAAGACTTGTACCATGGATTCCTCTCAGAATACACTGGAGCATCTCAGTATCTTTCTTCATATTTAGATAAATAGTATCTGAAATCCAAATTAAGGTAGTCAAGTGTGTCAACCAAGATTGTTAGCACAGTAAATATAGGGTCTGTCACCCCTTCTAAGAGTTCTGCATGAAGATGGTAATAAAAACTTTTTTTTTAAATTTTATGCTATAGATTTAACGATCTAAATCTATAAGATGCAGAGGTTTGAAGGTGGGGTAGTACACTAAAGGTTTAACAGTGCAAGTTTTAATATGCAAGTTTTTAAAACCCAAATTTTTTCAGGTTCAAGACATGAGCAATGAATCTGCTCTTCAACAGTGAAGGATTCCTGCACAAGTATGTTACAAAACCAGACTGGGGCTGCTTTTATGGTTCATGAAGCAGGGAAAATCAGATACAAAAAGCCTCCCAAAATTCCCCCAAAGGGGAGATCTGAAACTTCTCTTACACATTTTCTGCTCATGCAATTTCTAAACAAACATGTTCCAAGTTACATCTATCTTTTTGCAATATACATCTACTACCTTTCTTTGGATTATTATTTCTAGCCTTTCTTGCCTCATTTCTAAAACCTCTGATTTTCTTCAGTCTTAGAAAAAAATGTTTTATTTCTCAGATTAATGACAGTAACCAAATACGAGCTCAGATTCATCAACACCAAAGAGAACTATTTGGGGGCAATTTAAAGAAATAATGAGCAGTGATGATAGTAGAAAGAAATCTTCCATCTGTTTATCCCAGACTGCTTTCAGAGAACTACAACCACAGGTTGAGAGTGCAATAGTGAAGCTACTCACCACATTCATGCATTGGACCTGGCCTATACTATACTGATTTCAGGACTGATTCACTTTAATGCTACTGGCACCATTAATTTCACTTTAGTGCAATGCACAAGCAATGCTGAACACCTATATCAGCATAATAAGGTAATTACGTAAGTAATCAAGTGCCAGTAAAAGAATTTATATGGTGATTAAGTTGGGTTTTTCAGTTGACCTGAAGGAGCTCCACAAAACATAAGGAGAACAGGGAGCAGTAATTTCAATTAAACATATAAGTCAGGCTATACTATCTAGACCTAGCAGTGAATCAGCTGTTAGTACAGTGGGCATTCAAGCACAGCTCATTTATTATTTGTCTGCTGGTTTGGACCAATAAATCTCTGATTCATTCTTTCACCTTTTTCAACAGAAAAAAGGATCAGAAAAGGAGAAAAGCATCAGAAGAAATATTTTGTGCAAAGACCTTACTCTCCTCTATTCTGCTTAAGAGTTCCCATTTCACCTGAAAAATGTGTATAAAAAGGACTAATCAACATTCGCTAATCCTCTTCCATCCTCTCCACTTTCTTACTCCTCCAGTTCCTTGTTTTTATTATGTGTCAACATTTTTGGTTGCTTCATAGCTTGTGATCAGTATAACAAACAACATGATACACTGCTTTGAAATCTGAAAGTGCAAAATTCAAAATATTGCCATTATGATTCAACTGAAGTTTACACAAGGCAAAACACACTGATCAATTTATCCTAGAAAAAGGAGTTTTGGCTCAAGCAAAAAAAAAAAAAGATGGAAGTATAATGCAAATATTTAGCAAAGCTATAAAATAAAAAGAGTTTACATTTCCATTCAAATGTACAAAAATAACTTCCTTGGATTTAGCCAACATGGAGGGATTTTTCAACAAACTATTTTTCAGATTCTAATTAATTAGCTTTTAACAAAGTGGGAACATCTGGTTTACTGGCTGTTCCTCTCCCCACTTAAGTAGTACAATTCACAGTAATTGTAACTATTTCAAATTATTTCACTCTAGTGTTCTGCTCTGTAAATTACACTTTTATCATTTTTTTACCCCATACATACAAACAAATATTTCTAAAGAGTGGCTTGGAACCACTCTCAAAACAGGTGCGAATTTTAGATTCATGTAAGAGTAAATTACATGGTATGCACTATATCCTAATATAGTTGTATGTTTTCTTTGTTTTCCATCTTATACTGGTAAAAAGTTTAAGATAGTGAATAATATACACCAGTTAGGTAAATTCAGAGATTAATGAGAACCGCACACAGGTACAACATATACGGTATAACCATTTATTTCACCTTCATTTCACCACTGACAACTCTCAACAAAACCACCACAACAGCAAGGCTTAAAGACTGACAAAATCTCTATAGGTGTTTACATTTTAATAAATTTTAAGAAAATTCCCATTCACGTGTCCAAGTATTTGCAGTTTAAGCTGTGCAACAGATAAATGTCAAGTACATTCAAACCACTCTGAAAGGTTCTCTCTAATTTGTTTATACATCAAAGGAACAGCAAGAAACCTGCCTAGGAGAGGGTATGTACTAGGAAAAGTGATATTTCCCTCTATCACCTGCCCAGTGTTCAGCCAATGTCAGCTCAGGTTTCTATGTATTTGGTAACTTTCTATAACATTGTCCAACTGCCCCTAAATCCATATAATCTTTTAAAACTCAGAAGACCTCTGATAAGGATTTCTACAGCTCATTTCTGGGAGAGCCACTTGCTCTTCTTTGTTTTGAATTCAGGACAAATTGGCTTTATTTGATCCTTCATGGCTATAATTCTACAAAGAGATATGTATAGTTTAACTGTGTAGAGATTTATCACTACTTTAATACAATTAATGGAACTATTTGACTCTAATATCCCCTTAAATTTACTGTGCCCCTAATGTATAAATGAAAAATCATTATGTTTAAAGCAACCACTCTCCTTCTTTGCCCAAAAAAGTACAGTCCTCCTTCTTACAACAGATGTTCTTCCTAAAATTGACAATTAGCTAGTCAGACACGAATATTAACATAAAATATCAATGTAGATGAAATATTATTGTGTAAAAAACACATTAATATACTACCATGCATATGCTATATATTGCAATAGGATAATATTTTACTGTATTAACAATATAAAATATTGACTATTTTGTAGATCAAAGTCAGATTTTAACACTCAACCACACTTAACAGCACTCAAGTCAATGTAAAAAGGTAAATTACCATAACATTCACCTTCACAATACAAAGAGACTCTTTACACGCATTTCCACTTTGTTCTGCAATGTCAATTGCTACTTTTCTGACCACTAACCAATTTTTGAAAACAGCCTTTAGCAGTTTGTGTTGCATTAATTATCCTAGGGGACTTGTTAAATAGCCACTTGAGGAATCTTAAATTATGTTGGCATTGTTTTGCACAGTGAAAACTACAGACAACTGAGGTCCCAACCTGTGATTCTTTACTTCAACCTATTTGACTGACCAACTTGATTTGACTGATCAACTTCTTAAATGCACATCATTATTGACTGTGGCTGGAATAGTGACATGGATGTTTTAAATCAGGAAAAAAATAAAAGTACTTCAGTATGAATTTAGCCTAGGAAAAACTGCATAATTAGATTATACGTGTGTTTATTTTAATAAATGAATTTATTCTAACTTACTATCAACATCCAGTAAATCCCACCTGACATGAAAGAAATGGTATAACTTGTTTATCTCATGTATAAAATTTTCATTACCATTATTTCACATATAAATGTGAATGAATGTGTTCCCAGCTAAATAAAAAGCTGGGAACAAGACCTTTAATAATTGTATTTTATTATTTGCTTTACAGTTTCCTGAAGTTTGCCAGAGAAGGCAATGAAAATGAGCATGATTTCTATGTATTTTATACACATGTACACAAACACAGAGGCTGACAACTATATTTTCATGTCATTTCTTAGTAGTTTCTTGCAAATGTACTTTGTTAGTTGCTTTAGAGTATATCTAAAAATAGTTACATCTACTACCCTTGTGTTCAGTGTTAAAAATAAAACATCAATAAAAGCACAACACGAGTGCTAGTCTGGCAGGAGGCACAGAGCCCATGGGACTCAGCTCAGAGCAGGTTGTTCTGACCCAAGAGACCCAGAACAGGGAGAAATAACTTTTACACTGGGGTGTAGCTCAGGCAGTGAGAAGAGTCTGTGTTTCAGCTTCTGACTTCAAGGAATGTTGTTCACTTCGCAAAAAGAATACACCAAAGTTTCACATTTATATGAACATAGAGAAAACATCAATTGTCAGTCATAACCAGCAACAGGAGCATTCACTTCAATAAGTGACAATTCACACAGTACACAAGAATTCAGCTCCCACAGCAAAATATGTTTATTTTGTCTCCAGAGCATAGAGGATGAAGTTCAGCTTTCCTCCATGTGGGTGGTGTCATTTGGATTACATTTGCAAAATTATGTAAAGGAAAGTAAATATACCAACAGATTAGTGTCTGGGAACAAAAAGATAAACAGGTACACACAGCTGGATCTCAGGATTCTTCTTTTACAATTGCACCCTAAATCTGCTTAATTTCTCTCCCCAAAATTTTTTATGTCATGGTGATGTTTGGAACAGAATTAATTTCCTCCCTAAGACAGCTCATTAATTCTGATGTTAAATGTGCTAGAGAAAAATAATTTTACTAAACCCTTACCAACAGTGAAGCAACATACTAAAGAGACATACTCAAATGTCTTGTTTTTTTTCCCAAGGTCTGAAAAGGGAGGAATCCACCAGTGGAAAAAGTGGTGCTACCCCTGGAAATGCAAGTACTGAATCCAAGCACTGAGTCTCAACTCCACCACTCCATAACGGCACCACCTCACCAGTAGCATTTTTTAGTGACAAACACACATGGAAAATTTGTAGAATCAGAAAACAGTGGAGGAAGAATCAAAGACAAGTAAGCAGACTTTGAAATGTATTTGCTTCCTCATGGAAACAACACCGCTGACATACTGCTGACACTTGGAACATTTGTAAATAGCACCATAAAGTGATGTTTACATGTTGGCATGGTGCCTTAGAGCCCAAAAAGGAGAGTATGGATTGTCAGATGCATGCACATATACATAAGCTCTCAAACACACAGATATGTATACACACACATGCACTATCACTTTGTACACTTGCAAGGAAAATCAGCTTGGACCAGAGGAGTAAAAACAGGAGAAAGACACTTAAAATGCAAAAACACACTGGTTACCAGAGGAGTGTCAAGGAAAAGCAGTTTTCTGTACCTATTCATGTCTTGGCTTTTAAGAGATCTTTCAGAGACAACAATGTATGAATTCAGGGCTATTAAACCATGTATAATCAGAAGTAGCCATGGAAACCATTTGAAGAACTGGGGCTGGAATTTTGACAGAGGTAAAGTCTGATCTGCTAACTTGTTCAGCATGGCAACTACCTGAAGCAGAAAAATCTACATGAACAGCATTCCTGTTCTATCTCTGAGTAGAATGATTCTCTCTAATAAAGGAAAACTTTCTTCCAATATAATTTATTGTTCTTCATAAGATGCTATTAGGTAGAATGATTACTGTCTGATTGATGAAAACCAGCTCTTTTATTTAGATTACTACTTGTCCCTGATACTGTAACCATGAACTTGGCGTTAACATCTTCAGTAATATTCATGCCAAAGAACACCACCATTTCAGTGGTCAGTGTCCACATTTAGAGCTGCTGACTCAACTCATACCTTTAAGTACTTTCTGGAAGTAAATACATCTCTGATGCTAACTACAGTGGGTTTGTTCCCATGAACAAAAGTGGGGTACCTAAAAAATGTTTGCTTTGTTTCAGCATGTTTAAAAATCAAAGCTGGGACCTCAATCAGCTTATAGATTTAAGCTATATGGAATTAGCTGTGAAATATTTTTAAATAGTACTAGACCCATTTGTTACATTTCAAAAACAGACTCTGATTAAGAATAATTTAAGGTGTGCTTTCTGTGAAATTGTCTAAGCACTCATCTTGTGGTTTTAGGAATGGATAAATCAGAAACAGATTTATTAAATCATCCTTTCAATTCCTTAATTTCAAAAATAGATTGATGATTTTAAGTGTATATTGGTTTAGGGTAATTCTTGTGCAAATGACCTAGGAAAGAAAGTTGGGAACATATATGCATATGCAAAGACATCCAAACCACCTTGGGCATCAAAGACAACATGACAGGCTGCCATAGTTACCCCTGCTATTGTATTTCTGTGTGACTACACTGCACTGTGCAGAACACAGCTTTTTTTCTAAATGGAGAGGAGCACTTGCAGAAATATCTGACCTTCCTAATTAAACTGCAGTTTAACTTTCCAGGAGCAACCTAAAGGATTACCGATTATTTTAGCTTCTTCACAGAGGGCATCTTTTTCTATTTACATTCTATACAGACTTAAAGAAAGAGCATGAAAAATACATTTGTATATAAAAAACACATTTGACTTCAGGAAAAGAGTGGTTTAGTTGATATGCAAAATTTTGAAAGGAAGTCTGTTCGGTATTACCATATGAGGGAGCAGCAGTGGAGGATGTTTGGAGATAGGAGGAGGCTTTTTAATATTTAACCTCTTCTATTTGCTCTGGAAGTCTAATTGTGAGGTCTTAAGACGAATACTAACATGACCAATGAATATTTTTCTTTACATGCTTATTTTTAAAAATTTTCATCTTTATGATAAAATCACTTACTACTTTCCCTGCATTTTCTGAAATACTTTCTGAGCTTTTTTTTTCTTCTTTTCTAAACAAAATCTCACAGGAGATGAGAGCCAAGCACTAACAGCATAAATATGAAGTTAACTTTCATTGTACTTTACCATGACATTCCATTCAGGGATAATGATTTTATCTGCCATCATTCCTTTTAAGCTTTATTTACTTCTGTATTATTAGACTGCATTTGTGGACAGCCAGAAGAAGGCAGCAAATTAGGCTATTGTATAGGCAGCATTTCAGATTATCATCACCCATAGTGATAATAATGTGGACTTTGTTCTAAAAATGAATTCTTTACCTTGCTGGATAGCAAAATTAACTACCTAGAAAATAATTAGTTAGATCAAAGACAGTAACAGTGATGCAGCAAATAAAAGGAAATGGAAGTATAATTTCTCAAACAGTCCTACCTTACTACTATACCTATAATAGCAATAAATAAATAAAATAATTCACTGCTACTGATTTCACCACTTCTCTGGACAAATGTTGCCTTCCACTCAAGTGATAAAGTCTATTTAAGCCTGCTTCCCTTTCCTAAGGAAACTAGTGCATTTCAAATCTCAACTTTCCAGTCTGGGACCTTCTAATTTCCCACATTTCACTTGCAATAGCAGATACTACTCATTTTTGCCCAGCAGGCACTTGTTGGCCTCATTCCTCTTTGTGAGACCCCTTGGCAGACCCCCATACATGCTGTGGTACTTTCTGTGCCATCTCAAGAGCAGTTTGTGATGAAAAGCTGGCAGAGGTGGATGACAGCTTTTTCATGGGACTGAGCAACTCACAGTTTTTCAAGATGAAATCGTAGATTTTGAAATGATACCAACCTACACTATAGGAAATTACCAGTTATAAATCATCATCACAGAAACAAGAAAAATAGATGAATACATTGGCATCTGGTTGCCATAAGAAAATTATCTGATGTTTCCAAAGCTTTAAAGTGTAGCAATAAGAATCAGATTTATGGAACAGAACGCATGATGTATGTAATCTGAAACATTAAACAATTCCTGAAAAAAAAGTGCATTGGCTTTCATCATGTCAGCAAGACAAGTTCATTAATGCTGAAGTATTCAAGTAGCTCATCACTGAGAAAGATAATGGGACCAAGAAGTAATTGCAAACAACTTTTTTAGCAATTTTCCCTCTGGGTCTCTCAGGTATACAACAACCCTTCCAAAACAAGCCAAAATTAGAAACATTAAAAAGAAGAAAAGAATAATATGCTTTTATCCTTGTACTCTTGGCCAATACAGTGTTTCTCATTTTCCTTATCTGGTCAGACTGAGGAAACTTTATTGTGACAGATCAGTTTACTTTTCAAATATATGAGTTATTACCAGCTGTAAAGCTGTACTGCAGTATTCTGTGCTTTCAGCAGTCTCAAAGAATAACAAGCCTTCTTTTGCTAGTTTTATATCCATTTTGGGAAGAAGTTCCCCTTAGATATTTTCAACTGATTACCACAAAGACTTCTACAAAAATCCAAAGGCAAAACAGTAGTGTTCTTTTCTAATACAAGACTAATCTAAACTCCTTCTGCCTTTTTCCTGTGGAAGCAGGCAAAGAGTAAAGGGAAGGAGAATCCTGCCTGGTTGCTTCAGGTGCTGATTTTTGGCTGGGATAGAGTTCATTTTCTTCATAGTAGCTGGTAAGGGGCTGTGTTTTGGATTTTGGGTTTAACGCAGCTGGGATTAAACCAAGACACCTCATTTGCAAAAGCAGTATAAACGCAGAAGGAAGTTTGCTGAAAATACTCCTACACCCTCCTATATATAAATTAATTTTCTTTCATTCGATGTGCCTACATATCAAAATGATAGATCTAGATCACTCTCTACTGACCATTTGCTACATGAACATATGTTGCCCATTTTTCACTGTAAAATAGCTAGTTTTCTCTGTTAGACAGTCTCAAGGACGATTTCTGTAAACATAGCTATGTTGTTGTAAAAATTATCTTTTTACATTCCTTTCCCATGGACACAGATCCTTTTGACGGACACTTCTTGTAACCAATATAGTTAGAGACGGAAGTGTTAACTTTCTCCAATGATCTGTGATTTCTAAAAGTGTATATAAGAATTAAACGAAAGGGGTTCCCCCCCCCTTTCCGCCCTTGCTCTGAACACAGCCCGAAGTCCAGCTCTCATTATTTCTGCGTCTTCGACTGATTACCGGGATAAGCCGTAATAACGGGGCTGCCCGGTAATAAACATAGTTCTCCTAAACTCTCAGAATTTCTTGAGGACTCCGAGATAACACGAATTCCACTCCATGCTCAGAATCCTATATCCTAAATTCTGTGCAATATAAATGTATTGCAAGAAGGCTACTGCCTCTTAGATGAGTCAATAAAAAAATATTACAATCCTTGATCTCATATAATTTTGGTTGATTTTGGTACAGAGAATCCATTCACTGATTCTGTGGGCCAAACTATAATATTGTTAACAACATCCTCTGAAATCATTAGGATAAAATAAACCCTCTAACACTGTCTTCTTAGTGTTAGCAAGTAAGGCATTACTTTATTCTTGGCCAGTAGGTGTGTGTGTGGCCAACAAAACTCCAGCCTCCACAGACACTGATACAAAACTTTTATATTTATTCATGCACTTATAGAAAACAAAGAAACTAATGTTCATTGGTTCTAAACGACATAATCCTCCTCCATTAATTAGTATTCTATCCTCTATTGGTTATTGATTTCCCTCTGCACACCCTAATTAGTCCACATTTTTAATCTTCTTAGTATCTTCTTCCAGTAGGGACCTTCCAGCACACATACTGAGTCTCTTCTTTAACTTCTGGTTTCTGCAAAATGTCTTTGTGACCTATAAACTATGCACTCCTTGTATCCAATTTCAACAATACATCTCTCTTCTCCCAGGCTTTGTTCATTGAAGCCTATCAACTTTAGTTTAACAAAACTTAAAGTTACAGTGATTTTACCAAGCTGTGTTTTCACAACAGTAGGTTATGACAACTTTGCTAAATGCTAACTAAAAGTGATTTAAGACTTAACACACTGTTTTTATGATTAATTAAAACAATTACTTAAAAATTAATTTAAACCATTATCTAAAACTATTTTTAAAGTTCTATCATTTCCAGCAATGTGGGAGCCATCTAAATTTCTTACCACGCAATGCCAATTTATTTAGGCTGCAACTTCTGTAGTCCCTTAAAAATTGCATTTTAAAAATATTCATCACATTCTGACAGTTGATACAGTTTAACAAAGTTTTGTGTCCCTTACCTTTCGAGTGGATTTAGTTCGAGGTTCTGTTTTCTGCCTGGTGAGCTTGTTTTGAATAAGCAATGACTGATCTGTACGAGCATCATAATTCCCATGTTCTGAATCATCTGTATATGTATCTTTGTCCTTTCCTGAAGGAAAACCAGAAGGAAACCATGGGCTCATTTTAGATTATAGTGGATAGAAACAAACAACATTATTACAGCCACAGTTGAATATTCACTTTATGTATACACTTTTCAATAACATTCTATCCTTTCCTGTGAAAGCTTTATACTTGAAAACTTTTCATGTTTATCTTAAAATAGAAGTGACTGCTACTTTTAGTAGAAGGCTTATAGAAATGGCTTTTTATTAGCATTCAAATAAAAAAGTCCATAACCTACTTTACAATACTTTAAAAAAAACACAAGAAGTGATATGAATATTCAAATGCTTGACTAACAATTGTTGAGACTCAATGTTTCACCAAATAGGCAGGGGCACCATGGACACCAGAGTAACATCTCGTGTTTTAAATCTAAACAAGCAATCAAAATGCCCAATTCCCCTCCAAGCATGCAGATTTAGCATTTGAAAATTTGCACATTCAGATAGTGCAATAAGCACTTCAGAACACATTTTAAGAGGTGCACCTGATGGTGGTAGAAGGTAGAAGGACATGATGAAGAAAGTGTTCTCCTTTTCATTGGATTTAGTTTTAATTGCTTGGCAAAAGTTTTTATGAAAACTTAACTGAGCACCCAAAGAGAACTGCAGGAAACTGAGGACCTTCATCAAAACTCACCCATATTATCCACCAAAGAACTATGACAATAATTGCCCTACACACCCAGCAGGAGTAAAATGCAGGGCACTGCCTGTACAGCGTTGGACTGTAAAGTCTTAACGAATGTTGGAAAATGGCTAGTCTTGAAAAAGTATTTTAAAGATTAAAAGATGGAATAATTATTCCCACATGATATTGCCTTGGACAAATTGGAAATAGAAACATATTCAGACAAAAAAGTTACCCACAAATTCCAGTCAAGTTCCCATCTCAGCTTTCATATCAACATGGGAAAAGTCAGGTGGACTAGGAAAAGCATTTACCCCAGTAATTCAAAACCCTAAATAGAAGCCAAAACACATTGTGATTGCTGTGGGAACCACCAGTGTGAATTTCATTAATTTTAAATTCATAAAAGCTCATCTGCAACAACTAAGTATTTTTCATTAAGTTGTTCAGTTAAATTCTCCATACTAAGTATCACCGAAATTTAAAAAAAAATAACCACAATTATCTAATGTAGCCTAAACATTTTGCATTTCTAAGAGAGAATATTAAAAACTAGAATATTTACTGAGCACTACTTTTTCTTCAATTTAGTTACTACATAATGATTACACAAAACATTCCCATGGTAATTTCTGAAATTGATATTAACCTTGGTAAATCTGTGATGGGATTTCTTAATGTACAAATTAGCTTGTTTTAATTGTCAAAGTGCCTAACTCAGGGATTTTATTTATTTTAAACAACGTTTTAACTTAATATACAAATTACTCTGGTCAACAAAAACGAATGGAGCAAATAGAATGTTTCAGGGGGTAAGTAGACAAAGTAGGAAACAGGGTACCCAGCAACTCTGCAGATTTGAGTCATGCCTAGGTGTGATGAGCTCTTAGTTTTACTAAAGACCAAGAGCTTGCAACAGAAGCCAGTAAAATGAAGAGACAGGCCTATGAAACCTACACTAGGTCATTCAAGCTGAAAGGAAGAGTATACTTATATTAAGAAATGTATTTTTATGAGGGAAGTTTTAGAGGATTAGTCATTATGAGTACACCTAATACTAAAAAGAAAACCTTTTGCAAAACTTTTGCAACTTTTTTTATTTAAGCAATTTGAAGTTTTAAGTTTTCCTTCTGTGCTCAACACACTTTACCTGCTTAAAATTTTTATGCTTTCAAGGACTTGTATTTTAAATTGCAGCATCTCTCTTCTGTAAAAAAAATTACCTTTCATGTAGAGATACCTGCTATCTTGTCTGAAATGTAGTCAAAATTTGCTTTAGCAAAACAAAAACTGAAAACAACCCTTAAAAAATTCAAGAAATTTATAATTTAAAAGTAACATTTCTTATATAAAACTTAAAGATATTTGCCATTCTACCTTTCAGCAGTTGATTACTTATTTTATGCATATAAAGCTCTCTCCCACTATGTAATGCTACTAATACAGTAAAAAGGGGAAGAATATATAGCATTTAAAGCTTCCACTTGAATAAGCATTTGTTACACCCGTCTGAAAAAATGTAAGGCTGAGACAAATACCATATAATCCATATTTCAGACATATATTCAAAAGTGTGCCTTATCCTTAACATTCGTGTAGTTTTGAACACCAATGTCAAAAAACCACCTAAAATATACTCTGTAGATTCTTTGAACAGACTAGTAGTCCCATTTACCTCTTTTGCAGCATATATTAAAAAAAAACTTTAATACTTTAATTATGCTCAAAGAAAACTTCAATGGAATGCATCATATTTCTATAGCAGTACGGGTTAGAAAGAAAAATTATAACAACTATGTGTGCTTTGGGTGGCTCATTTTTTTTCTGAAATTGAGCTTTTCACAAATTTATTTTTATTATTTTTAATGCTTTTAAAGAAAAGAGAATAAAATAGGTTGGGTTTAGTAAAAGGATTTGAGATAAGATAACAGCAACTAACCTTTGCTACTAATAGCATTGGCTATGTTTTTCTCTTTTTTATGACCAGGTGCTTTTTCTATAATAAGATATCTACAACTTTTATTAAAAAAGAAAAATCTTGTTCCTGTATTTTCCCACCCAGTAAGCCAAAATTACATTTACTTAAGGATCAACTAGCATACTAAACACACAGTGATTTTACTCCTTGAGACTTTCTTCAATAACTTCAGTTTCTAGCTCTTATGACATTTTTATATAATGTTTGTCTGTAAAGTAACACTATTTTCTGTCATTCTTTCCTCCACATTCTATATTATTTAGTTGTGCATTTTATCTTTCATATGGGATTGCCACAATGCAAACCAAGATAGCATCCCTGAATGTTGTGTCTGGAGTTGTACTGCTCAAGGACATTTTTAATGTAACTTACCCCAAAAGCAATGATATGGACTAACAGCCTTTCTATTTGATTTGCAGTATAAGTACCCATCTTTAAATTTAAACCTGGATCTTTATTTGGCTGCAGCTCCACAACACATCATGAGAAAAGCTTGGCTGCCTGAAGGTCTCTCCCTCAGCACTGCAGGAAAGCTGCTGTTTACTGAATTTTTATTTTCCATCTTGCCTTCCCTGGCCTATGACAACCCATTTGGTTGTGACTGTCGAGATCAGCTGCCAACACTCCCTGTTCTTGTACTTCTTGGATAGGCTCTAATGCCAACCATTGCAATTAGTCTCCTTGACTTTGGAAGGAAGATGGTAGGCAAGAAGCCATAGGAGGAAAAAAAAAAATCCAGTGAATATTGCTTTAGAAGCTCAGGTTTTTTACACCAATTGACAGAAAGAGAAGTCCTGAACAGACCTCAGCAGTTACTCGCCTGCCCAAGCCCAGAGAGGCTGTGGACTCCCCATCCCTGCAGGTGTTCAAGGCCAGGCTGGATGGGAAACCTGGTCTAGGGGAAGCTGTCCCAGCTCCTCCATGAGCTGCCAGTGGGTCTCTGCTCCACCATGAACCTCCCTGGACTGCAGGGGCACGGTCTGCCTCACCATGGTCTTCACCACAGGCTGCAAGAGAATCTCTGCTCCAGCTGAAGTTGCCCTTGTGAATTTTTGTCCTCCCTTCTTAAATCTGTTATCCCAGAGGCATTTCCACTGTCACTGATGTGTTCAGCCTTGCCCAGCAGCAGGTCTGTCTTGGAGCCTACTGGCACTGGCTCTACTGGACATAGGGGTAGCTTCTAGCAGCTTCTCTCAGAAGCCACCCTTGTAGCACCCCCTTCAGCTACCACACAAACCCAGTACAGCTGTTCAGGTAAAATATTATCACTAATGCAAACAGATTGTCCGTGACCCTTTACATGACCTCTTTATGTGGGTTTTCAGAGTATCTACTAACAAGAGAAAAATTTAAAGATCAGTCTTACAAAATCTTACATTTAAAAGTCTATGTGCTTGCAGTATTACAATACAAAGCACCTATAATGCATTTTTAAATTAGTACAGCCAACTAACAGCATCTGACTGATATATTTGACTTGTTCAATTATGTTAATTAAAACTTATGTGGTGGTGGTGAACTTTTGGAACTGCTGTCACAAAGAAAGTTTTAGGAAAAAAAATTACTAAAATTATGTATACAATTGGTAATTCCCAAGTGACCTGTTACAGAAGGGAAAACAAACACACCATTAAGACTTTGAGTCAGAAAAGTTTCTGTATGAAATGGTTTAGCTTTCGCCAATACTGCAAAAATAAGACAGAAAAAAATAGGCTGAATTGCAAGCAAAGAGAAGGGTATCATATCAGAGAAAAGGGTGACAGCTTCTAATTCTACCGGTAGAATAAAGTTGGTGGGAATTTCAGTATTTAATTCAGTATGTCAAGGACTTCTCTTTAATCAAGTACATACTTGAAGAGGATACATCCATATAATTGTTAGAACGACGGAACACGTAACTAAGTAATGTCACCTTGGATTCACAGTCAAGTATAAAGTGATTTGAAAAAGATTCAAGCATTAATGAAGCAGATAATAGATCTCTTCATCCTTGCAGTTGCTTTGTTTTGCTATATTGTTATATAGAGACAGGATGAATAACTTCAGTCTTCATACATCACAAAAACCTATCAATGCTTCCTGACGTATAATTTTGCAACACTTAATGCATGACAGTAAGACTTGACCTATAAGGTCACTTACATGATGAAACATTGGAGACACCTTCATTTCTGAAAATCTTTTACATAATAATGCAGAAGGATTTTGTTTAGAAATACACATCTAAGTTCACATTTTGCAGCTTCTTTTTTTGGGTCTTCTTAACTGCTTGGCTATCTTACTATCATACTTTTCTGAAGGGCCAAGAGTACATTTCAATTTTATGACAGGAGATAAAAAGCACTTGTCCTGATTTCTCTGTAACATGCAATCCACCAACATATTTTATGTAACTGTAGTGTATTAAAACAAAAGTTTTTCAATTGAAATGCGGCATAGTTATGGAAAGGAACATTAATATAAATATTATTCCTAAATAATTTCTGTTTCACAAACTTTGACAAGATGGCTCTTTATTCAATCCTTTGAGGCTTTACACATTTAAGGATAGGCTTTGCAAAGCTTTAGTAAGAGCAAGATTATTGGTCAAGAAAATAATCCCCTTTTGTCCTAATTTTAGCCCTAGGAAAAACAAATAATTTGGAGAACATCACTAGATACCTCAATTAATGACATTGTAGTGGATTTAGGTCTTACTTTATTTTGCTGGGCACCTGGGCTACTATATTACACACATAACAGAAAGGTTTTCAGCTATCTGTGTATGTATATTTAGATATTAAAAACTATCACAGCAGACAAACAGACTTTTCTTAATGTACAGTTTCTTACAAACTTTCAGACAGCAGTAACCATTACACAGACTATTGCTCATTTTTTAAAAAGGGAGTCAGGCGCGTATTATTGATGTTTAGAGGAGTTAAGATGGTGTACAGAACTGGTAGGGGCAGATTAAATGCCTAAAGCACATCAATATTTCAGCCTCAATACTAAGTACAAAGACTAAGTCTTATTTATGTTTCAGCAAGCACTGAACAGATTACACAATTTCTTCATCCATACTGCCAGCTCTCCAGGCATGAACAGCTCTAACATGGGAGATGGACAACTCTAGGTATAAGACAAACTGTTCTAATGCAGCTTTTCACCCATCTCACTACACAGACAGAACAAACGTGATGGTCCTTATTTATGCAGGCATTGTCTAAAGACCACAAACTTGTGAAAAAATTATTCCAGAAGGCATAATGAAAACATCACATTTCTGTTGAAGTAGAAACTGAACCTGGTTTTCTTGATTCATATCTTCTGTGTTCTTTCAGCCCCTCTTTTTGTGTAAACACTGTATATGTTTCACAGCTTATACTGTCTATTTCAGTTTCCTGTCCATTTCAGTTTTGCCTCACTTAAACAAAACTGACTTACAAACACATCTATAATTAAGCACTGAAAAGAAGTTTTTATCATGCAGTTATTATGATTCTTTGTTCAATTGTTAGTTTTGGTTCAGCTCTTCATTTGCCAGTTCATTTTATTGCAGCATGGCACATAAATAAGGCGTTTCTTATGTATAAGCTTTGTAGTAAATGGATTCAGGATGCCTACAGAATACAAAGTATCTGTCACAGCAAAATGGTGAGCTATTTAAGAAGGAGTTCGAGTCCTGCTAAGAATGATGAGTTACTATGCACAAATCACTCATAACTAATCTAAGTCAGGAGAAAAATTAGAATTGAAAAAAGAATAAATTAATTAGTCATGTTGTACTTGCTACTGAGTGTTGCTTTTGTTCTTATCTCAACCCATTTGTGTCTCCCACCAGAGCTGGGAGGGGAGTGAGTGGGTCAGGAGGAGGGGCATTGCAGTGTGTGTGAAACCTCAAAGTTCACTTGAGTTACAAAAGCTCAAGGCCTATCACTGTGACTGAATTTACCAAATCCTCAGACTAAAAACACTTAACACCTAAAACTGACAGAGGCAAAATAACACGAATCCATAATGTTCTTGATCCTGTTTATCTGTGTTAGTAACAAAGGTGGAATAGTTATCTTCTTACCTCATAAATCCATTAATATCATTAACTAATCTTGTCCAACAGATTTATGGCCTCATCTATAGCCAGCTGAAGTAAAAGAGAACCTTTCTACTGAAGTCTTTTCATACTGATGCTTGTTAATCCCCTTCACACAAGACAGTTTGTCTGTGGACAAGTCAGGAAGAGGAAAAAGCTGTTTGCCCTACAGTTCTACAATGCTGCCTAATGAAAAATTCAATACATTCACTGAATACAACTTTCCTTCATGCTCTCAACAGAGCAGTTTGAAAAGGTTCACTTAGATGATGATACCCACTAATCAGCCTATTTTTCAAACTCCATCAAACTGCCAGGTTATCTATAAAAGCATTGTTTTCACCTATTTGGTCATCAAAGTTGAGGTAGCAATATTCCTTTTTCAGGTTTTTTTTTTTTACTTCCCCTCCCCACCTAACAGTCCCTTACTTCTCTTCACAAATATAATAGATAATACTGATTTTTATATAAGGAAATTCTTACTACTGACTTCTGATATTTACTTTTAAATAGTTTTCTTTCTTGCTTGTAACTGAATAACCTAATCAGTTACATTTCTATAAATACAGAATAACTTCACAGATTTCACTTACCTAATTTGGGATTGACTCCATTAACATGGGCAAATTCACGATTCAAGTTAGTAAAGGGCGACTAAATATTTTTTCCTTTTCTTCAAAAAGCACAGTCAGAAGACAAGAAACATCCACACCAGTTTAATACAATTCTGAACTGAAAAGAATCAATCTATCATTTCCTCAACTGCTGAGCCCTCCATGTCTCTTTTCAGGTTAAAACTAAGCAATGTGAATGAAAAACAGTCCACAATTTACTATGAGAAAGCATTACTGATATATAAATATGCAGTAATATCAGCATGTGTCTGTGTAAGCACTTTAGTGAAAAATAGAGCAGAATATTAAAAAATAAAAAAAAAGGAGATTATAACAGCAAAATCTTCTATTATCCATGCTTGCCTACCCAATGAAACAAATTACTCTAGGATAGTGCAGTGGTTTCAACCGGAACCTTACTGAGACGATTTTCTTATATAGCCTTCATGCCAAATTTTTGGTCTGTGCCATGATTTTGGAATATTTGGTTTTGAAGAAATATCAATTTCACTATTTCCAGTAATTACCTCTTTAGGAGACCTTGAGATGCCTCTTATCTACCATATATTTTAGTTATCAAGAAAAGTCAATGCTAAATCACATGAGAGATGAGCAGACCTAGCTTTCTGAAGGCAGATCTCTTTCAGCAAGAAGATATGATTTCTAGTTTGATGTTACATCAACTGTGAGTAAAAATATCTTTCACCATAGTTGTGCAACGTGCAGCAATATCTTTGTGTTTGTGTGGGTAAAATAGATGGCCAGGGAATTTCAAAATTAGTTAATATTGGAACTTGCAAGTTACTACTCGTGTGTATATTTACAGATTCAATTTGCAGTTATACGGATGGGATTATTCTAAGAATAACTTCTTTCCTACTTACTCTGACCTAATTACAGCACCAAAATGACAGTAATGAAGCACAAATAGAGCTATTTTCTGCATTACTTCTTTTTTTTGTTTGTTTGTTTCCCAGATTGGAGCACTTTTTCTATGTAAATACCTAAAGCAATTATATAAAATACCTAAAAACAAAACCAACAGAACTGCAGCCACAACAATAGTGAATGATACAACTATACAGGAAAAATAACTGAATAATAACAAATTCAAAGGAATTTCAAGTACATGCCTCCAAACAATTGCATTGCAAAGGACTGTTATGGGAAAAGGATTCACTGAATGTACAACACTGCTGTGTCTTTAGTTCCTATTTAGACTGTTAGTCTAAAAGGTGAATCAGGAAATTTATGACAGCACACATTTCTCTAGTCACACTTAATCTTCTCTTTCAAAAAATATGGGCATTCAGGGTAAGTATGGCCTTTCCACACTTAAATACTGCAAGTCTAATCAACGAATCATTAATTTAACATTATGTCCATTCAGACAACAACTTACCTAAAAATGGATCACCATATTCTGTATTAGACAACTTAAGGAAGTTGTTTTCCAAAGTCTCCATCACTTTAGCTGGAATAAATGCAATATTTGTATCAGCATTCACATGTATTTTGTAAGTAAAAGAATTTTTACTATAAAAAAAATTAAAGCTGTCACTAACTCTAATAAAAACCTTTAGACTGAAATTTTGGAGAAATTGGTAGAAAATAGAGCAAGATCGCTTCAATGAAGATTTTCAGTCTATTCCTGAGGGAAATCTAACTCAGTAAAATAACTCACTAAGAACAATAACTAGTGTCCAGCATCTATCAACATTAAGGAAAGACATCACATTCTAGTAGCAGAAGTCTGATTAGTTAATTTATTCTATAAAGGTTCACACACAGCTGGCAACAGAGAAAGGCAACTAGACTAGTTTGATAAGGCATGTTCACCTGTTAAACTAGAAATCCTAAAATAAAGGTAGTGCCTTATTCCAACACAAGCTACAATCTGGGGGGGTTTTCTCCCTTCGCTCTCATTCTCTCCATACCACTCTTCCCTGATTCTATTGTTCATGAATGAACGCATCTCCTCCTACATGTTCATATATAAAGGCATTTTTTTGCCAAAAGCCTAATATTTGTTCTTTCTCTCTCACCTAGGACAGACTACAGAAACCTTCACACCTTTCTCCAGCATAAATGAAGAAGACTTTGTCTTGTTTTCAATAAGAAGGACATAATATTGCAAATCAGAAAAATAAAATAAAACTTAGTTTAAGCCTCACTTCAAGAATCTGGTAATATGATACGCGTAGGTGTTTTGTGCAAAAACAATTTTCCAACAAACCAGAGTTTATCAACACTGGAATAAGCTCCTGAAAGAGAAGGACCTCCTACCTCGTTCTGACCCTACATCCACGGTAGCTGTTGATGTCCCTGCACTCAAAGGCTGGGGCTGGGGCTGCACACGATTTGGCTGCAGAAATGAGGAATGCTTGCTCAGGCTCTGAGGATGTGTTTGGCTCTGGGCGAGGCATGGCATAGATCTTCTGGAAGGTTTTAATGGATGCTCTTTCACTGTCTCACTCTTGCTTGTATTCATACCTGAAAAAGCCAAAAGAAAAATAACATAAGCCCTACTATATTAGGCCATAACAAAGAAAGATGACTAATTATGAAACAACTTAATAAGCAACTCTTCAACTAAACAAAAACATTTGTCATGCTATAAGGTTTGAAGTCAGCAAACAACAAAAAAAATCTAACAAACTAAAATACAGAAGCTAATAGCATTCTATCCTGTAAAATATTTACATTTTCCATTCAAAATGACAAAATATTCCCTTTCACCATTATGGTGAGCATAGTAATGCTCTTAAGCCTTTTATCTATTGGTTAACTTTTGTGAAAAAACATTGTAGAACAATGAATAAACGCAGCAAAAAAAAACCCCAAACATTCCAAGGTCATTTAGAACAAAACAGTTGGGACAACGATTTGGAAAAAGCCCAACTCTTAAGAGTTGTTTCTGAGATACACAGAAATTAAGTAGCTTTCCTAAGTTTACATGGAAGACAAACTCATTGTTATACACCTCCTGTTTCCATGTAGAGCCTTGACAAGCACAATTAAATTAAAATTAAATCAACACTGTGAAAATTAAATCAACACTGAGCAACACCCAAGTCCACTAGTGTAATGGACTTGTCTGCTTGACAGTATAATTTGCTTTACAGCATGCTTTTATAAATTTTAGTTTTTTAGTGATATATTTTACCTCTCTTACCTGTGCTAGAAAGAAACAAATAATCTAAACATTTCTCCTTCTTGGAGTACCACAAACTTCCACGGAACTCACCCCCCAAATCTATGCCACTTGAAGAAGGATGTCACACCCAGCCAGTCTTTTTCTTACCTAAACTTAAAGCAAGTATTTAAGAAAGTTTCCTGTCTGATGAGCCAGGAGCCGCTGTGGCAGTCACACTCACACCACCCGAGCTGGGACAGAGGTCCCTTCTCCAGGGAGCTGGTGGGTGCCCCTCTTGACTCCCTGCACATCCAACACTCACACAGTCACACCAGGTTTCCCATAGAAGAGGCTCAAAGGACTGGATCCTTAAAATAATTTAACTACGTTGCAACAACAGAATAACAAATTGAGCTGGGTGCCTCCAAGTGTTGGAAATAATACAACGTTTAAATTTTTTTTTAATGTAACTTTAGTCAGGGGTTTGTTCGCTTTTGATGAAGGGGAGGGGAATTGAAGTTGCTCTTCAAAAGACTCTGTGAGGCCTGATGAGCTTAACATCAACAGAGTGGGAGTAGCCAGAAGATACAGAGGAGATAAGTGACCATTAACAAACATTAATGAACATCAACCCCAAACATCACTCCCTGGCATATTCGGGGACACCTGGTCTGGGAAAAGACTGATAAGAGAACTGAAGAATAAGGACCAATTTAGCATAGAAGGTGAAGGGATCAATAACCAATAGGAGATTGAATCCTAAGAATTGTGTAATTCAAGATCAAGGAATGTGAATTTCTTTGGGTTTTGTCTGTACAAATATGTGAAAAATCTAGTAAAGAACTATGTGTGATGGAATGATTTTCACTGCACAACCTGGGCAATTTGTTGGGATGGATGAAATGTTTTCTATTACACATCCTGGCCAGAATAAAGTACTGCCTTAATTCTCTAACTCTGAAAAGGTATTAGAAGACTGATATAAGAGGACAGTTCTTCCAGTGCTGCAGCACAGCATAACTGTGCTTGGTCAGACACATTAAGTATTTAGTGCGAGGTGAAGCTAGAGAGGTAAGCTTCTGTTGCCTCACAAGGTGCCGAAGGTCTTTAAATAAGTTTAAGCAGAAAGGACTCTGCTTCTTAATGAAATGGATGCTGTGTGCCAGCAGTGGGCACTGGGCTGGCACACTGGCAATACCTCGTTCAGAGCAGAGCAATGCCACATAATATGCCCGTTGTGCTACTTCCAAGGATTCTAGGGAGTGTCCTTTGTAGTTTTTCCTAAATGGACATGTTTATTAAACAAAAATCTACAATAGTTAGACACAGCAATGGGTAATATAGAATTATATACTAAAACACTTAATAATTGTTCTGGATGACTTTAATGATCAATTTCTTAAGCAGGAATAGGTTGTCAGTAACCATAGACACCACTGCATAATTATTACTGTTGCCAAATAGGAATATTTCCTTCATCTATAGTGCAGTCAGTGTGTGTAGCAAGATGAATCACTATTATCAAAGAAATTTATGGTAATGCAAGTAACACATACTGTCATTCAATTTGAACCACAATTTAAGTGATACATTTAAACAAAAAGAATATAATTCTTTTATGAGGTACTGCCTCAATTCAAAAGAAAATTATTCCCTTTTGTTCGCTCTCACTCTATATTCCCCTGTGTCAATTCAAACTGATCCCTTAATTGATCCCATACTTGGAGAAAGTGAGTCACAGCCAAGTAGGTTTGCTGTTATGCTAGTGGTATGACCCACCTTAAAACCTGAAAAAGTTAATTCATACTCTGCTACTGTGTCAGAGTCCAGTTCTGTGATATGCTGGTTTTGGTGACATTTGCTGTTGCATGCCAATGCCTACCCAGCTCTGGCGCAGTTTGTGACCGACATAATCAACTGGGTCGCTAAATTGATTTACTGAAATTATTTTTATTCCTTCCTCTCCTCTCTCTTCTTCCCTCTCTTCTCCTAGCTGTTTTCTAGACTATATCTTTTCAACTAGAACTTTGTTATACAGACCTTGCTTTCAGATATTTGCATCTGAAACAGTAGACATTTATACACTTAGTAAAAAACCCCCAAACACCTGTTTTTCTATTATAACTGAACTTATTGGTTTTTTCCCTACAAAATATTCCTCTGGCAGCCTGCATGAGCATGGAAATTATTATAGCATCAGTACAGAAATTTCTCATGTTGGCAAAAAAGGTGATTAATGTTTGTGGTTTAAGCAGATCCTGCCTTTTTTATTTTAGCACTTCTGCCTAGGAAGGTCTTCTTTCCAAGGAGATTCTGGGGATTCCTGTTTTAGAGGCAAACCCCTACATGGCTCAAAGCAAGAACAGAGAGACATAAAAATTTAATTTTTAAATTAGTATGTACAATTTAATGCATGCTCAATATTATGCCAATCTAGAAGGACTCTAAATGAAGCAACCTCTCAGAAGCCTCCAGGTTTAGGCCATTAGAAGCATAAAGGAAAAATGTTGCTCTGCCTCATCCTGTGAAATACAGACTCAGTTGATCATTTTGGTGCTGTTAAGAAAAAAAATTGTCCTTCATTTGCTCCTAATGTTAGATGAGCAAAGTTTGACAGCAAGTCCATACACATTGTTAACACAATGCTGGAAGGAAGGTTGGACCAGTGCTAACCTCAAAAAGAACAGCCCATTAACTATTTCCCATTTAATCCAGCATAAATCTTAGCATAAAAGAGGAGCAGCTACTATAGAAGTCAAATTGATGGCATCAGCTTTTTAGAGATATGCTATGTAATGATGTCCACAATCAATATTAACAACACACAAGCCTTACCAACTACTCATTGTGGCAACCCACCCCAAAAGGGGAAGGGAACACACAAATGCACACAGATGCTCATGGCTGAAAAGATACAACAGAAGTTAGAGAGTCTGCAAAAGCTTACTAAATTCCAATAGTAAATTATACACTTGGCATGGAAAACAGTATGTTAATCCCATATCTCCTAGTATAAACACACAGTGGTGGATTTTGAGTAAGAAGTAGGATGAAATAAAAGGGAGTAAGAGAGAGAACTTAGAGAGGGAGGGGGAAAAAGAAAAGAAGAAGGAAAAAAAGATCACCAGTCGTGGCTCCAGTGTTGATTCAATTGATGGGGTGTACAGGGTCCTGGGAGCACTGTCCAGGCTTTGCAGGGGTACTGTTTTATAGACAAGTTTTCCCTGCCCTGGAGCTAAGTTTCTCACTTTCTATACAAATTAGTTATCATGTGCAGTTTATTCTTCTAGACATTTTCGGAAAGTGCTCAGAGGGCTTCAAGGGTCTTTGGTGGTTTTAATCCTCCCCTACTGAGGAGACCTTTGGTCAACAGACCATATCCACTTTTCAACCTCATTCTTGTGCTGTACTGTGTTGTGTTTATCTCCAGGACCTAGAACAAGAACATTTGTCCCAGAAATATCTTCTGTATGGCCCCCTTCACCAGCTACATCCTGTTCTTCGTCACAGCTTGTTCTTACGAACAATCTTTGGCTCCACAGTCATCTGGCTATTGGTATTTGAGATATACATGTTAGCCCCTTTTCTTCTGGCCTTCTACATTCATGTCATTACAAGTCTGATTGAAAAAAAAACCTTCCTAATTGTAAAAAAAACCTTGTGTAAAGCCTTTGCCTTCACATACTGTACATCACTAATTAAAATGAAATGTCATTCATAAAACACAGTAACCAGACTGAGAACCTGATAAATCTCAAATGTTTGTCAATGGCATCATAACAATTAGAATCTTTAATCACTTAAATTAAGAAAAAAAATTGCAGCATTTTTCATTACATCTAAGTTAAATGCAAAAGCATTTTTACAGTGTCAAGTGTGAAAGTTCAGTTTTAAAGATCATTTAGTTTTCAATACTCAATGGATGTAACAGGTACTTTCCTGTTAAAAAAATAAGCTTACTCTGATTGGCAGCTGCATTCTACAAACAAAATCTTAATGCAGGATAATTAGTCTATTAAATTCTGAAAAACCGTAACCAAGAGATACTTAATAATGAATAACAACTTATTCCAGTAACAGCAGAATTTTTCTTATCTATTTGTAAGACCACCACACAAACAAAGGGTATTCAGTTTCATATATTAGACCTGTACTTGAGTAAATATCTATACTTTCCTTTTTTTTGTATAAAAGGTAGAATCAAACTGGATAACCTCTATTCTCACTTTATATTCCCACTGAAAAAAAACAAATCCACCACAGTATCAAGTATTATTATATTAGCACTCCTAAAAAGTCTTGTCATAGATGGAAAAAATTAATCAATCTTGTTCTTGAAAAGAAAAAGAAAACACAAGACTACACTAAACGTGGCTGAAAACAGGCTACATGGATGAACCCTGTTCTCTTCAGCACTATCAGTATATCACGAAAGTTTCTGAATCCAAATTTAAGTGTAGTTCTCAGATCCTCTTGACTGCCTTTTATATTATGAACTAAACAGGTCAACACAATCATACAATAAAGAAGGAAAAGACATTCAAGAAGACCAAATGCAACTGCAGATCATCAAGTTCAATATCACTGCTATTAAAAGTTTTAAATGCAGCCACTTGAATGAGTATAACTTTAAAGCTGGCCAGTAATTAGATCCTGAATGATATTAAGTCATCATGATGGTATTTCTCAATGTCATTCCACTACACAAATAACATTGATGATAACATTGAGCCTCACCTCTGTAAATCAATTATGCCTTTCAAGATTGCTTCTACTAAGTACCATAATTTTACTTCAACCTTTTGCAGTTTTAACTATAGTGAAAAGACGAAAATAGACAATTAATTGAAAATTACTTCTGCTAGGTTTGTGTTCTCTCAGGATGGACATGTGAGAAACAACCTTCAATCCAGAAGCATAGCTGAGGAAAGACAAATGAACCGATGGAATCATCTAAAAAGTCTCCATGAAAACACACACACGACAGGACTTAAAAAGTATATTATTAGTTCAATTAATGATTTAAACACTGCAACCTGGTACAACAGTTTTTAAACATGGTGAATTTTTCCCCACAGATTTTGGAAATAGGATCAACATTTTGTGCAAGCTTCAGTTTCTAATTTTTATTTTACAGTACCTTATCCATTAGATTAAGAGAAAGCTATTACTTTGACATTCCATAGATTTTTATACCAGATCACCTATTTTTTTTTAATTATTTTTCTGATGAGCTATTTAGAAAGAACTTTGGTATACCACTATAAAGGAAGGCTTAATAGAACCCTATAAATATTTCAGCTTTTTTTCTTTGACTTGCCAATAGAGCGGCACTCAAATTTCCAATAACACTGTAACAGCCACAAAGACAAAAGCTTAGAAGTCCATTAGCCGTTTTGGCTATAGGTCTTGCATGGACAATCATTTTTATTTATAAACAGTTGCCCCTTGCAAAAATAAAAATTCCTGAGACATTGTTTTCCAGGAAAAGTCTCCAACTTCTGTTCTGAAATGCTTACTGTTGGCCAGCACTCCATTTAGTGAGATATTCAGTACCCACGACCTCTGGACATTACTTCCAGGTCACTACTAATACCAGCTATGGTTAAAAGTGACTCCTAGCGAACTCTATTGGAAAACTCATTAATAACTGCTTTCCTATTTTTAAGTTTTTAAGTATTATATTTGTGCTTGGGTTCGCATTTGATATCCCCGTTAATTTGGCATTCTACTTACTCTCTAGAGACATTATCTTCACCTAAGCATTTCCAATCGCACCAGGGGAAGCAAACCAGTAGTGCAAGAAAGTCTAAGGATTTAAAGAATGCAGAGGACATTCCTTCCATTTAAGCTATGTTTGCTAACAAAATTCTCTGGTTCTGCAACTAGGATTGCAAACTTGTTTCCAAGAGTAGTGGTCCTATTTTTGTCACAACTATACCAAATGCAGAGTGAAAAACAAACAAACAAGAAAACCCCCAAGCACAAATCTACTACAGCACTTTCATGGAGAATGAGAAATTACATTACTTCCATTAATTACCTCTCTCAATCAGGCTAGTGAAGCAAAGACCTAATTCCTTGTGGAAGCAGAGGGAAATTCAACCGCTGGAATTAAAGAATCACTCGCAAGCTGCCCAAAATTCTCCTTCTAAATATAGCATGAGGTTGGCCTTGCTTCCACATGGTGTCTATCAGGATAATTCAGATGAAAAATTGAAGTCTATTCCTTTAAAAACCTTTACCTAGATAGAAACTACACAATTAACTGACAGGATGAGCAAAGTAAAATAAAAAGTATAAACATGTTTTCATTGACACAGACAAGGCTGAGATGTTTCATTTTTCTTTGCTTCTGCCTTCAACACCAATGATGTGCTAAGGTGCTGCTGGTGCCCTGAGCTGGAGGACCATGGCTGTGAGAATGATGAACTCCCAGTTGACTCCACACTTGTGAAGGATCTGCTGCTCCAGCTGGATCCCTATACATTTATATAGGGCCTAATGGGATTCATTTGGGAACATTCAGGAGCAGTTGATGTCATTGTGAGGCCTCTCTCAATGATTTCTGAATGGTCCCAGGAACCCACAGAGGTCCCTGCTGACTGGAATGTTGTCCCAATTTTCAAGGGCAAGAAGGATGACCCTGGAAATTACAGAGAAAGACTGGCAGCCCCACCCACCCCACACAGCTGTGAAATCTGAAAGATACAATGAGAATCTTTTGGACACAAATGATCCTGGGATACAAACCATCCCCCAAGACAGGCACCCAGAATTTGGAGAAAATGAAGGCTTTGTTACACTGGGGCCATGTGTTGGCCCCCGAGAGCTCCGAGTCTTCTAGGCCCCTGTATGACATACACGGATTGTCTTGTATGCACATAAGAACTCTTAGTATTCCCACCCAACAACAACCACATTACCCAATTTGGAGTCAATCTGATTCAGCTGACTTTTGAAAATAGCAATTTTCACATCCTTACCTTTTACTACTTCATCCAATTTTCTTGATTTTCTAGTACAGCCCCCAAATCTATTCTTTCCTTATAGCTGTTTGAGAACTGCTTTATGAGTTCATTTTCTCATCATCTCCACAAGGAAATTACCTTTTATGAAACAGATTTTTTGTTTATAGACTTTGGAAAGCATCAAAATGTAAAGGAAAAATGCCTTTTTTTTGTCTACAAAAACTGTAATGAAGTTAAATATAAAATATTGCTTTTACTACCGCATCAGTGAGGCAGGACTCACAGCAAATTTAAAATGTTAAAGAATAATGTTCATTTTGTACAAAACATGAGACTAATCTCATGATCACTCTAATAATACATTTTCCTAAAATAATAATACATTTTCCTGACATTACCCATGTTAGTGAGATGTATTTAAACATTTTTAAGTGCCTGATTTGCAAATAACAGCCAATACTTTTGATCTTTATTGACAAAGGTGGGAGAAATACCATTCTAAAGTAAGGAACAGTTCAAAGAAGCAGAGTGGTGCTTTTTGCCAAGGGGGTCTACTTACCATAAAAAGCACAATTAAGAAAAGTAAATAGCTTTGAATATTGATTTAATTCTAAAGCTTTATGTCATATCTTTTATAAAGTTTATTTATAAAGACAATATCTTGTCTTGCATAAAATAAAGTCTAATTTTAACTAAATTAAATTGGTGCCTGGCTAATCAATAATACTTCCATGCAAATAAAGCAAAATATTTTTGTCCTTAATTGAACACAGGAATTAGAAGGCTTCAGAAGGCTGCTGACTAGTCTGGAAGATCTCCAAAGCTGTTGTAAACTTATCTGCCAAAAAAACATTAGAAAATCAAAAAACATTCTATTTTCTCCCCTGAACCCTACAACACATTAAACCTCTGCAAGGCTATATATCCTCATCAAAGCAACCTATTCCCCAGGCCTCATTCTTGGAAATCTTCAGAAAACGCTTTCTCACAGCAGTCTCAGAAGACTGGCACTGGTACAATTGACTTGATTTAGCAACAACATAATGAGGTTACAGAAAAGGAAGAAAGCACAATATTGCCTTTTAATAAGCCAAGATAGGGCTTAAATGCATGAAGTATAAAATTAACAGGCATCAAGGGTTTTGATCAAGTTTATAATATTTGTCAGCCAAACAAAAGAGAAAATAACTGGAAGGGGCAGCCCAAGAAGGCATAAAACTCAAGATTGCTGGGGGTTCCTTCATTTGTGGTTCCATTCCCTTTTCACCTTAGGAGATAAAAGGTCTGATAGCAACAGCTCCTCTATGGGAGAGATGAATTGTGAAATATCTTTATTCACATTCCATATTCCATCATGGTCAGTCAGATTAGAAGTCAACAAATTAGAAGTGGGGTCCTATGACCTAACTCTGATTATAACTGATGCAACCATAAAGGTAGTCAGGCAAGACAAAAGGCATAGCATATTACCAAGCTGTGTTATTTTGTGCACTTAATTAAGAAGTCAATAGGAACATGAAGACAAAGTTCTGGTTTTACTCAGCTTTCTGCATATATCTTTTCAGAAAAATATATAAAACCTTTGTGAGACCTGCATGTGGTAAACAGGATAACGCAATTAACACAATATACCTCCAGACTTCTATCTGGAATTTAGTTCTGTAAGCGAATTGGATGACAAAACAAGCAACTTGCAGATTGCTTCAATTTGTATTTCAATTCAGAAATTGGTCCAACGTTAGGAATGGCTGGATAACTAGATACACATCATGTGCATGGTACTGCTTGAGGTCTTGCCCTGAACAGTGCTCAGGCATTTACCTACTTACAAAAAAAGAATTTGCTGTATTTTCAGTCATAACTAATACTGCTCTACATATTTCCAGTCAGACCTGTGAAAAATACCCCTAACCCTCCTCCCTCTTCTCCAACCCTGTTCCCGGATTTCATTTACAGAGACAGACCTAGCTGTGGTTTATAACATATTCCAAGCTCTTGGACCTATTATTCAATTCCAGAAAGGTTGATTATATTCAGCTGAAAAACTTTTGCCTGCCAAACTTCAGTGGAGAATTGCAGGTAGGCAGAAGGTACTCAGGACAATGATGTAGCCAAGGGCCACAGTATTTCCATGGGAAAAGTGCTGCAGTAAAACTCATTAAAAAACTGAATTCGTGCCAGAAGATATTTTAGGGGGATGATATTCTGCTATGAATTGTACCTAAGTGTACCAAAGAGTAAATATTCTCAGAAAAATTTCCCAATATTTTTTGAGTAGACTTAGTATGTACTTTACAGAAGGACTGGTGTAATGAAAGAGATGGTGGAAAAAAAAGAATATTATACATTTTAAAAACAAATTATTAAATAATAATAAAAATTATGTTTAATATTTTTGGTGCTAAATAAAATAAGCTTTGTGTACAATTTTACATTTTTCAAAAATATTAAGACGAGAGATCTGACAGTTCTGCCTGGATAAACAATGTAAAGCAATGTACATTGCCTAGGAGATATTTGTGCATTGTGCAGAATGGATTGTCCTTTTGCAGAAAGTGGAGTCCTGTAACAATGCTTTCAAAGCTGAGCAGGACAGTGCTGCTTGTGGACAGGCAGCTTCAGGTAGATGCATGACACAGAAGTAAAGCACTGTAGTATAAAATAAACTATGCATTTTTAAATGCAAGTTTAAACAAAACTGTTTCAATGGTTGAAAGCAGTTAAATACATATAAACATTTAATGAAGGAAATAAAATACGGTGTAAGATGGTAATATATTATAAAAGCTGTAACTAAGGTGAAAAAAGCATTCTCAGTTTTGTGGATGGAGGTCTCTCACTGAAGAGGCAAAAAATGGTGCAAAATAAACACACAACCTAAAGAGCAGAACCAACAGCACCTCCTGCCAATTGGGCCCGTAGCTACACCAAAAAGGGACATTGCTCAACAGGCAAAAAAGAAAGCTTTTGTTATTCCTTTTTTTTGGTTGTTGCTGTTTTTCTGTCTTGTTATATATACACATATAGCATAGTAAAGAACTGTTATTCCTTTTCCCATATCTCTGCCTAAAAGCCCTGCAATTTCAAGGTTATAATAATTTGGAAGGAGGTGGGCATCTTTTTTCCATTCCAGGAAGGTTCCCACCTTCCTTGGCAGACACCTGTCTTTTAAATCAGGACAGACACAAGAAAGCACCTAATAGCATTAGAACACTGTTTGGAATAAAGCATAAAAACAAAAAGTTAGTACAACAAACAGTAGTGAGCAAGCAATCTGGAGGGGTTTAGCTGCCTTTCTCCCTTCTCCAAGGAAGCAGCCATTCCATTCCAAGTGGAACTCCTCATTAAAAAAAAAAATTTAAATCAGTTAGGTTAAAAAAAAAGAACACAAAAAGCAACAACAACAAATCCAAAAAAACCCAAACCAAACCAAACAAACAAAAAAACCACAACACCACAAACCACCCCCCCAACATCACGCAAAAGAATAACTCATATGCCTGAAAAAAATGTCCAAGCCAGCATGGCAGTATCTCACTGAAAATAACAACACAATACAAAAAACAAGGTAAAAGAGTACACAAAATCAATTCCATAGTTCAGAGGTTTGACAGAATCTGTACTGTAAAATTTTGTAATTACTCCCTTTTTCCTACCAAATCTTTGAGTCCTTATCCTTTTAATTCCTTCTCCACCATTTTTTTTTGTAAATTCTATTTCTAATTCCAGAAATAAGTCTAAACTTAACCTATAGCTATTACCTCAGTTGTAAACTACTTATTATCATTTCAACTTCTCTTTCCACCAACCCTTTTCTTCTGTCAGCAAACGAGAGAAAAGTGAAATTTATAATTAAAAGAAAAAATCAGGGAAGTTTTAATTTTCACACAGGGTAATGAAAGAACATACACACTCGCCTTATTTCCTACATTGTCCACTGCAGGATAAGTACCCATCAAGAAAACTATATGAATGTTTAGCTAAAATCATTATTTGATTTTTTTTTTTAAGTTGCCTTCAACAGATAACTCAGGAAAGATCTCCAGTCTCTGGTACTGAAAACTACAAAATATACATTATTCAATATTATTTGGAGAAATACAAAAGGTTGGAGAAAACAAAGGAACCCATCCCTGCTGATGTGCTCACATGGTGTTTTTAAGGATATTATAGAAAAAACAAAGCCATTCCTGCAAATGGCCTAGTTTCTGCAATAGTTCCAGTAGAATTCACAGCCTTGCTGGCTTTATCAGCAACAAAAACTGTGCTAGAGGCTTTAACTCTTTCAGAAGGAAACCAGGAACCAACCCCTTAGAACTTGACACAAGAGAAATTGAGCATCTAGAGGGGTTTGCTCTTTCTTAATTTTGTTGTGTCCTTCCAGAGTTGAGGATCAGCCAGTCTTCCCATTTGCTTAACTTGCTAGTTCTCTTCCACTTTCAATGAGAATAAATGTGTTTACTGCTAAACTCTGTGATAAAATAAGCCACAATCAAGAAAATTTTCATATTACATTTCATATGAGGATTTAATGGCTCAACATGTGAGTCAAATAATCCCTGTATTTAAGAATCCTTATCTACAAAAGTGACACTAATGGCTTCAAAAATCTTTGTGCAGACTTTTAGTATGTATTTATAGGGTCATATAAATTTCAAAATGCCTCTAAATACTGCTATGATAACGAACACATTACACAAAGTACACAAAACGTACGCAGAGCTGAGACTGGGAATCACCATGATTTATATGGTGATGCAAGAAAAACATTCCAAGTGCATGAAGAGTAAAGGAAATAAATTTAAATCTGTTATAGGAGAACAAAAGCAGTAAATCATATTGAAAACCTGTTGCTATTTTCAATAAATACGTAAGATGAACTTGTATTACCCATTACTTATGCGCAGATATGTGAAAATAAGAGTTCACAATCAGAGAAACTAGGTTTCTTGCATGTCTGTCACTAGCTTGACAGTCTCTGGTGAATGAAGAAATGTCACCGTCGTTCTGTATGAAAAGCTGATTGAAAGGCTACATCCACTAAGTATTTACTGGGGAAAAATAAAGGTCACCATGAATTTAGCTGTGTGCTCAGTAAAGTAAGGATTAAATCCTCAGTTATCCTATTCTGTTCTTCTCTGTGTATTGGAGGGCTTAGCTCATAGCACTACTGAAATACAATTCTACTCCCACATTCATATAATATGCCTTTTTTTTTGTTTAAGGTACATATAG
The DNA here is from genome assembly GCA_013398175.1 of Climacteris rufus. NCBI lineage: Eukaryota > Metazoa > Chordata > Aves > Passeriformes > Climacteridae > Climacteris > Climacteris rufus. The sequence continues at coordinate 1,777,760 of VZRZ01008454.1, read as the reverse complement.
TCAAAAATGTCAGATTTGCCTTCAGAAATTTTGGTTACAATTATTATAACAGAGTATGCTTTAATTCAGTTCTGACTGGAATTAGTAATCTTTGAGCCTCAATACATAGTGATTTCTTGTAAGATAATTCAGAATCCAAGTGCTGTGCAGCAGGAAGGCAATCTGCAACATCCTTTATAAAATATTTAGAGGTAATGCCTCTTAGAGGTGACTAGAGCATATGCTTAACAACATGGTTCACATTTGAAAAAAAACAAACAAAAAACTGAAAGAACTGCTGGGGTTTTTTTTCCTCTTCATCTCCCCATGATTGTTATTATTCACGCTTTTTAATTGCATTAAAAGCTAAATCAGCAATTTTAGAAATGGATGATTACTGGTAAGTGTAAACCTTAATTCACCTTCCACCAAGATCAAATATCTTAAGAATTAAGTGTGCCTTTCCAAACTGAAATCAGCTGTATCACTTTCAAAAGCCTCTATTCCCACCCTTGTGTCCTGACCCTCTGTTGAGGGCATCCTACCCCACTGAAGGGGTGCAGAGACTGAAGCACAGCAGCACTAAACCAGTCCAGCCCAAAAGCTGCTGCTTACTGTCAAGGGAACCTTCATTGTCTGCCCCAGTAAAAACAGTAAGGCAGAGAAGCAGCCATAACAATGCAAACATGCGCCTGTTTCTCACTCTGCTGAGACTTTAATCTCCAGCAGTCACTTTTACCCTCCCAGTGCAAGATTTCATAAGCCATCCACCCTGAAGCACATTCCTGTTTCCATTGACTGCAAATCAGTTGATGGCATAGTCTGAAGAATACTTACATGTGTGCCAAATCTGTCTTCATTAGAGAACAACTACTACAGTACCAGAGCTTTCAAAGTGGTGAAAGAAAAGAAACATATGGGTTATAGTACCAAAGATAATGTTGGAATGTACCATCAAAAAAAAAGGTGTCACACAGAGAGAAGCTATTCCAGGAAAATCTGAGTAGAGACAAAAAATACAATCTCTTATTAGAAACTGGCTGTATTCTTCCAAAGTATTTAAGATTATTCAATCAACATTGCAGACCACTGAGATATAGTCCAAATAGATTTTTTACTAAAAAAAAATATTTACATGCTCCAGTAAGTGATGAGCTTTAACAGTTTGAGTTCTGTTTAATTTCTGAGAATTTCTTCAAGTCAAAAGCAAAGTGCTGCATACTGATTATATCTGCAAACCACTGCCACCACTGCTCTGCTCAGTCAAATGCACACTGAAGGCACGACAGAATTAGTACTTCAGTCTGCAGTCAGAAAAGAACTGGGAAAAGGAACTGAAAACCTGAGGAAATCCAAACATACAGCTGTCCTCAGACATTAGTAGGCAGGGTGAATATAGTACGAGAAAACATGTGAAGCCAACACAGAGTTGTTCAAGCAAATATTTTTTTTTTGTTAATGCATTTCCAGGTTCTATGTGTTCTAGTAGTATTATTATCGATTCATTATTGCTGAGGTGAGAGGAGAAAGAAGAGTATTCCCAAAGGAACATTCAGCAAGGAGAAATGCCTGGGTGTAGGGTGAAAGAGTGGATAGATCCTTTTATCCCATTTACTCTCTAAGGTCTCTATTTTTTCCTGGAAAGGAAATATATTCTGGATTTTAAAATCAACTATGCATGCATTTTTCAAGTTCTCCTGTTTGGAAGAAAGGTCAGGGCCCATGCTGTTGAGAAAGACAATTGAAGACAGGATTTGGTACTCTGCCAGACTGCCTTTAAAGTTGGTTCTTACTCTTGTAGATATTAACATCACCCCTGAGGAGACTTTTCCTTTACTCTGAATTATAGCAGCTGTTATGTAACTCATTCTCTTCTCACATTTTCCTGTAACTTAGAGTGAAGCACTTGTGTTCAGATTCCTTAGTACCTGTACAAATGACTGTACTAGCCCTCATATAGTATTCCTTTATGTACTTTAATTTAAAGTGGTGACAGACTGCTGCCTGATGTCTGGGAAGGAATATTTGTATGCTAAGCACACTTCTACGTAAAGTAAGATACATCTGTTTTACATACAGTATTAGACAGTGCTCTGAACTAAATCATTGACACTTCCTACTTTGCTGGTAACATTGTTTTTGCAAGAAATTAGATAAAATATTTTATGGTTAAGACCTGTAATAAGGTATTACAAATTATTCCTATGCATATTATCTGGTTACAGGATATAGTACTTCAATATTTCATTAAACATCTTGACTGGAATGAGAAATTTAAAATACAGGCATTTATTTGAATGACTGAAACCTGCATTTGCCCCATGTGTCTCATATACCACATAGACATTGTTCTCCTAGTGTTTTGCATCTGGGTAAGCCTCAGCTAACTTCTAAATTTATTTTAAAGATGTTCTGTTAAACCAGTCAGAAAATTCCTTGTATTTTATGAGAAAAAACCAAAATAAAACAAACCCATATTGACACTATCCCTCTTTGAAAGCCATTTATGATGGCATCTAGGCAGCATAACCTGGATCTTTGTCCAAGAGACCAGAGCAACAGTCAGAGACTCCTGAGCTCCGCAGAAGGCACTGTGATGAATTTGCTGTGCATGTCACAGACAATACAAAAAGAGGCAGCTTAGACATCCTGACAAAGTCTCAACATTTGTCTGAGACGCCACAGGACCTCACTGGAAGCAGGAACTTACCGCTTCTTCTGAGGGGCCCAGACCTGGGCACAGCACTCAGGGTGCAGCCTCACAGTGCCAAGTACAGGGGACAATCCCTGTCCTGGTCCTACTGGCCACGCTGGATGTGACACAGCCCCAGATGCCATCGGCCTCCTTGGTCACCTGGCACAGCTGGCTCATGTTCAGCCGGCTCCTGACCAGCAGCCCCAGGTCCTTCTCTGCTGGACACTTCCCAGCCACTCTGCCCCTGGCCTGTAGTGCTGCAGGGGGTTATTGTGGCCAAAGTGCAGGACCTGGAACTTGGGCTTGTTGAACATCATGCCATTGGTCTTGGCCCATCAATCCAGCCTCTCCAGATCTCTTTGCAGGGCCTTCTTACCATCCAGAAGACTGAGGCTGACCCAGCTTGGTGTCATCAGCAAATTTGCTAATGGTAGACTCAATCCCTTCATCCACATCATCAGTAAAGATACTAAACAGGACTGGCCTGACACTGACCCCTGAGGAACACCACTAGTGAACAAAAAATATCCATTTCCTGTTCTGTAAAACTGCCATAGAAAAAAAGAAAATATTCCCTCAAAAGGTGGAATGCAAAGGAGGTGCAGACAGAGGCTACTGGGAAAGCCAGCAGGACTTGGAACTTGGAATCCTAAGTCTAAATTTTCCAAGTTGACTGATTTTAAAGTATTTTAACAGTTCTCTGACAATATCCTTTGTTACACAAGTTACAACTTTCTATTCCTTGCACAGCATCACCTAAGTGGATGTACTACTTCATTCCAAATACAGCCATGCTTACTATTTTGACTTTTTTGTACAGCTTTCATGATCTCATGATCAACAAGGGCTCCTTCTCTTGTGGCAGCAGCATTTTGTTACTTTATTTCATTGGTAATACCTTTTCTTTTGTGTTGTCTTGCTGTCTCTAAACCATATTGATCATTGGTCAACATTAGCTGTCTTATTAGCCATTTCCATTTTATTCCAGTATCTTATTTTCAGTGCTCCTCCTTTCCCCTTTTGAAGCAGTTTGTGTGTTTCATTGCTGTTCCCAGGATTCCTTTTACTCCAATGGAGTTTCACAGAGTAATCTGGTTTGCATGAAGGGAATTGTGACTTTATGCACAACCAGCAGGACAACATCAAACTATGCCAATTTTTATTAATACTTCCCAATATAAATGTAATGTTTTACTTCATTAAGTTAGCAGATACCTGAAGCTTTCAATGGCTCATTTCACAATGTTTTAAAAGTTTGTGGATAGCAGCTGTCTTCTGCTGGCCCAAAATCACTGTTTTTAGCACCTGGGTGAATTGTAACGTTATGGACCTTTTTAAATCTCAAGAGCAGGCCCAAAACTAAATTTATCTGTTACTGGTTAAAAAATAAAAGTTATTTTAAAGTCTTACTTCTACGATAAGATTGGACCAAGAAAGGACCAGAGACTGTACATATTTGACTTCTATGTCATTTCTCTTTCTGTATTTACAGGAAATAATGTCTAGGTCCTTTCCTTCCTGCTTCCAGCATTTTTCCTACCTGTATCTAATAAACAGGATAAAAGCAAATCTGTTTTTAATGATTTCTTAAGGATTTAGAAATTTAATTTCTAAACATTTTGGATCCTCTGGTTCTGAATCAATTATCTTTTGAGATTGAGTGTCTCATCAAAAATACCATTCATTTTATTATAAAAGTAACAATTTTTCTTCTATAACTGAAGCTGAGTTATTATCAGTATCCAATTTCTCTGGCTAAAAAAATTAAAATGTGCACCAAGTAGGCTAAGTTGCAACACTCCCTCAACAGGCATAATTAGTACAGCTTCCACAGAACTATGTACATCAGATTGCAGTTTATGTGCTGCTAGGTAGCTGAAATTACTAGGTATGCAGCACCCACACTGTAGATAAAGAACAAAGTTTAGTCTTGGAAAAGAAATGTTGGATTCAATTCCCTCAAGAACTCTGTATATTCACGGTTGTTTTTCAACTGCCATGGTGATATTCCTTCCCCTGCCAGAGGGCTATTTGAAATGTTTAGGTTATGTTTTTAAGTCTTGAAAAGCTTTTGCAGAAAAGGTGTATGTATTTTACCACTACTTTAAAAACACTGCCAATAGGGTTAATATCAAGCATCTGAAGCTTGAAGGTGACTTGAATCTCTGGCATTACCAATGGCTACACTACTCAAGGATCTCATTGAAATATTTATTCCTCCTAATTAACAATGCTGCTAATTAAAAAGGTTATATTTTTCACAGACACCTCATTACTGAAAAAGGCAGTACACTAGAAGACTTAAAAATCCTTACTGAACAAACAAGCTATCCTAAGGAGCCTCAGCCAGGCCAGACTTCAGTTTTTCTTAACCAGAGATGTTGGTATCCTCTATTCAGTATGGGCAACACTACTTTTGTTGTGTGGGAACTGCTTTGAAAAAAGCAGGGAACAGAAATTCCTGCAAATACTGCGAAACACACTGTGTTTATGTTCCATCAGATAGGCTGTAGCTCCATCTGGAACAAGATGAAAAGACTGTTCTAAATCTTCATGTGATGAAGCAAGCTCAGAAGCCTAAGACCATAATTTTTAAAGTTGCTTATTAAACAGGTCTACTTTCCATTGTGAAAAATCTAGTGTAACTCTGAAGCTTTCTAAAATGGAAGCTTTATAGCTGACACATTCGTTGCATAAAGTCAACTGGTAACAGATGCAAACCCAAGCAACACTATGTAGAAGCACAGCTACATATATTTCTCTCCTGAATGCATTTGGGTGAGACACAGATCCAGATTACTTCACATCTGAGGTTACAGACAGACAAAGGCTGACAAAGAGTCACACAGTATGCTGATGTGAGACCCAGAAGCATTGATAAGTTGAGACACCTAGAACAGAAGATGTCCCTAAGCCCAGCTGCCAGCTTGCCCCTGTTAAAGGTCAATTTCTGTTCTCACACGTTTGTTTGCACACACTGAAACAAACTGAGATTTTGTTGCTCACAGCCATATATGAAACCACATTCACCATGTGTTGGCAGTTCATGGCTGTGCAACTATTGTTCACCTGAGAATTCATCTGTGGATTGTTGCAGTGGGCAACCCTGAGGAACTGAGTGGTGTTGCTCTTGTTGGAACTGCAGGGCAGCTTCACATCAGCTTCCAGTGACTGGTGAGAGTGAGCATGTGACACAGGCTGCTCAGAGCAAGAGCAAGGTATTATGAAAAGCCTGTTAAAAACACTGCTTTTTTTTTTCAGCAACCTTTTTAAGAAACTCAGCTACTTGAACATTAGGCCAATGTAGGCAGCTCAGTGCTGTGGAGGTGTACAGAGCTATTTTAAAAATTTGTAATTCTATAATTTTCCTAAATTACAGGGGGAAAGTTGAGATTATTACTAAAGTACTCAAAAACTCTAAAGGTTAAATACCTGAAAAAAGTTACCAGTGGTCTCTCAAACCATTTCTTTATGATTCAAAGAGAAAATTATATCCTTTCAACAAAGACAATTAAGCAAAATGTACACAATGTAACTCTATGATCATCTTTGAAACCAATTAAAGTTTCAATATTACTGAAAGATATTTTTTCTTTTAATGCATAATGTATTTTATTACTGTTTTATAGCTTTATAAAATTACAGAATTGCTCATCTAGAACATAATTCTTATCTCTCTGTTTCAAACCCAAATGCAAATCATTTTAACCATTATTTTGTCACTTTTCATAATATCCACTGCATCTCCTTTCATAAAAACCTGGAACATCCTTCCAACCAACTCTGACCTTTGGTCAGATTTAATTTGCAACAGCTTCATGAGAGGTTGTATGAGAGGACACACGTCTTAATGCATACACACACGAGAAATTAGGAGTGATAAAAGGTCTTTCCTGATAATGCCCTTGGTTGAACACACCCCCCCATCATAAATGCATACAGCTAAAAAGATTGAGCTTCTCTTTGCCAAGCATCGTGCTGAACTTATCAAGCATATTCAAAGACACTTTAATAAGAGATACTAAATACCAAAATAACCCTGATTAATTTACAATTCAGTTAAATCAATGAGATCATCTGAAAGAAAAGGGATCACATTTAACAGAAGTTATTAAACTCATAACAATTTCTTAATTTACATTTGAAGTTTGCAGCTTTTATTTCAGATTTGCAAATAGTTCTTACATGCTTAGAAGCTTATCTAACTTTTCTAGTTATGCTAGCAATTAAAAGATAGTTTCTCTAGCATTGCAAAACTTGCCTCATTTTAACTGTTAGAGCCTTTAGAATTACTAACATTGTAATAAATTCTGTGGAATATACAGAGGAAGCATATCCAACAACAAAATCAGAATTGAAGTTAAATCCATTGAAAGTTTTTCTAGAAATGATTATAAACCTTTTTTAAATTACTACTTCCATTTAAGAATTTGAAAACCATGTCTATATATGCTAATGTTTAAAAGAGGGAATAATGAAACACTTCAATTTTTTAAGGATGCAAACCAAAAGTAAATATAGCAGCATGAATAGTTGGCACTACCAAGATTGCAAAAACTGTAATTTGCAATTAACACATTTCACTTGACGTGAAGACTCATATACCTATCTATTTTTCAAATTTTCCTGAATCACAATTCAGAACAGTGAAACTTGACTAAAAAGCCCATTCTAAACAGAGCATGCAAACCTAGTAACCACAATCAAAAGGTGCAAGAATGATACCCAGCAAAAAGTTGCTTAAATAGCAGACTAACATCTAACCAAGAAATATAACAAGACACTAGTGAGTCAACCAGATTAGATGGATTAGCCACATCAGGACTTCAGAAATAAGGATATATCAACCCTTCAGAATCGCTAGTCTAAAGTCTGTTTGATTTTATTTTCTGAATATTGCTCTGTAGCCACAATGTCCACCAAAGAACTTTACTTCATTTCTGTACACTTCTAGACATTGCAGCGGACATGGTCTCAACCCAACAGCTAACCCTAGTATGGCTCATGCTGAAGAAGACAATGAGACCAGCTGCTAACAGAATTCCAAACCATTTCACACTGTCCACTCTTTACTTCATTCCATCATATAGGCAAATCACTAGATCAAAATGACAGTCAAAATCTGCCCTTCTATAACAACTTACTAAGACAACAAAAAGTGAGTCCACAATTTTACATGGTGCTATGACAAAACTTGATAGTGCTTCTCTGGATTTATACTGCTTAGGCTTCCATCTAGACTCAATACTGATAGTTCTTGCTACCACCACCCATAAAAAAAAAAATCATACCTTGGTTGAAGATACCGGGACTGAATATCTCTATAATTGAGTATCTTTTATCAGAAATACTTTCACAACTCCTTAACTAAAACATTAAACTATTTAAACATATACACACATCCCCATATGTATACTAATTAATTTCATGCAAAATTTACTTGGCACTTGTTATTCATAAAAAAACTTCTTGTTCGTCTACAAGATATAACATTGTTTACAGCTAGATATATAAAGAACTGTCATTAACATGAAATTAGCATAAGTAGAAAGATTATGTCCCAGTGCTGCTTCTTTCTCTGCAATCCTTTTTCCCTATCACAAATAATAGATTAGAGTAAAATAAAGAAACTAGGAGGAACACGAACAGAACTTCTTAATAAATTGCCTGGGCTGATAAACTAATTGAAAGAGAGGAAAAGAGAAATGTATGAAATCTCTTTTTCAGTACACTTCAACAAAAAACATGATGGGATATTAATTCTGAAGACAGAAATGTTCAGCTGACAACCATTTCTGAGCATCAGCATACAAAGCACTGACAAACAATCTACAAGACCTGAAAATTATTTTCTAATAATTTATAGATGCCTCCTTTCACTTCATGAGCCATGAAGAACGCTTCAAATGGAGGAAAAGCGTTTCCCAAGTAAAATGACAAAGTTGCCTTCAATTTTATTTTTTGTTTCCATGCCTGGAAGGTTTATTAATCATTTGTGATGATGCCCTGTGCCAAGAGCACAGCTATGGACCTTTTCTGCTTCTCCTGTCCCTCCCAGCTGCAGGCTGCCTTTTGTCCCATTCAGACCATGACATGACACCAAGCCTTCCAAGGACCTTCAGAGAGGACTGAAGCATTTGCAGAGGGAGGAAGGCAAAGGGAAGCCTAAAGAAAAGGCAGCTGCAGAGCTGTATCTTTTTATGAGCTACTGTATTTCCAAGGCTATCTAAACGTCCAACCCCAGGGCTGCCCAGTGAGCGACAACACAGAATAAAAATGTTCACTTGCAAAACAAAGCTTAAAGACTAACTAGTAAATTAGACAAAAATAGAGACACAGCATGCTAAACATAGCTGGAACCAGTGGGTAAACAGATAATGAGGAACCTAAGTGGGTTTTGTGGCAAAGTTATGTAACAAGAAACAACAGCACATGCCCTAGGAGAAGTTCAAGGCCAGGTCACTCACAATTTTGGGGGATCTCAGTGAATATGACCACTAGAGACCCCTGTGGATAACCCTCTCAGACCATAAAAGGACTTCAGTAAGGGGCAGAGGCATGTAAATTGGTTCTAGGAAAAGTGATGTTTATTTATTGTCTAGGAAGTATATTGTAATGAAAATGTATGGTCATGATGGAATAAATACCCTGTCATAAATTTTCATGGCACAAATTCAGCTGGAGGAGGTATCTTTTGAATGTGTCCAGTGCTATAATAATGCCTGCTTTTTAATACTTTAAATTGTGTTAGAAAGTTTATTCTCTGCCCAATTTTGGTATCACCAGGACAGCAGTGAAGTAAAAGCAGTTTAAAGATGACAGCTAATTTGCAAATTTTGCTTCTGTGTTAGGAAAAAGTAAAATGCCTTGGGCATTATGAAAGAGCATCACACTTCTTGGTTCATATTATAAGCTTCAACACCTAGAAAACTACCACTGTCAGAGAAAGAAAGAAGCAGGGAAGAGCTTAATAGTCTCACCAGAAGAAAAGGCATTTAGATTAGATTAGAACAGAATCGAAGAACAGAATAATTTTGGTTTGAAGGGGCCTACAGTGATCATCTCATGTGATCACTTCAGGGCTGACCAATAGTTAAAGTATGTCATGAAATGCATTGTCCAGATGCCTCTTAAAAACTGACAGGCCTGGGGCATCGACCACCTGTCTAGGAAGCCTGTTCCAGTGTTTGGCCACACTCTCAGTAAAAAAAATTTGTCACTCTCCTGTTTTGACATGAAAATTTTAAGATGGACATCCCTAATGATCCCCTTATGGTATCAAATGAATCATTTAACATTAGTTATAAAACTTTATAGACATTGAAAATCCTTAATGTTTCTCTAAAACAAACAAAAAAAATGAGGAAGGTATAGAAGATTCATGCAACCTAGTGTGGTTATGGCAAGGCATAGAGATTTATTATCAGAGGAAAACAGCTTCACCTTTCAGAAAATTAAACCCTATGTATGAGCCATCTTTGTCATATTTTAAATGGAAGTAAGTTAATGGGGAACCAAAAAAGGTATGTATACAGACAGGGTAATCATGGTATCAGGTTAAGCTAAGGTATGGTTTTTCCTTGGTATGCAGAAGTATAAAAATGGCATGGGATGAGGAATTTTACATTCTAGAAGTAACCTATAAAGAGGATTTCACTACAAAGGAGTATCTGTGAATCTTTATGAAATTGTAGTGCTTCTGAAAAAAGAAAAAGAAAACAGCTAATTTTCAAACATATCATGAATATGCTTATTATACTGCTTAAAGTTTTCTTTCATTCTGACACATTCAGAACTCATATTTTGAAGTATAGTCATAAAATTTGGGAAAAGCATGAGGAAATGTGAGACAACAAATCACTTTCTTTATATTTATTTGCTCTAACAAAAGCATACAGTAACCTAGCAGAAAAAATCCTCTTGCCGCTGAAATGGTACTAACAACATGCTAAACACCAACAAAATACAACTTCTCCAAACATAGTAAAGATTTGACTGTTTCCAAATACTGAAGGGGGAGACAAGGATAGATAACGACTTCAGTGTTTGAATTGTAAGAGAGTTTCCATTAACTTATATTGCTTGAATAAAAGGATGCAAAGGATGCAAGGGTTATCCTAAGGGATAAGGAGAGCTACATACCTATAAGCCAAAATCAAATGGCAACCAATTAAAAATCAATCAGCAGTTGGTTCTATGAAATTATTCTTTTTCATGCCTTAGACATTTGGATAAGTTTTCTTTGCCTAAAAGACAACAGTGAAAAGAGGAAAATAAAAAAAGAAAAAAGTAGGAACAAGATGCTATTACACAAGGGAGAGACAAAAGCATGACAGGAGTTTTGAGAAGAACTGTTATATATTCCCTGTTCAAGAAAGTGTGTTAGAGTTTGACTACCATAAACAAGGGACAAATTAACTTTTTATAAAATGCTTTTTATGAAGCTATTCAATAGAAACATTCCTTTGATACTGTAAAACTTCTGTATTTTTCCTTGGCTTCTGCTGAAAGCTCAGCAGCTGTACCCACAATTCTGCTTTTATATACCTTCAGGTAAAATAGCAAAAGAATAAGAATACATTCTAGAAAAGAAAAAAACGCACAATCCCAACTCTATTCTTTGGGGTTTTTTTCTTCTTATGTAAAAGCAATTATTTTGCCTTATTATACAAAATTTGGCCAGTGGTTATAAAAGTAAAACTGCCTTCCAATGAGAACTACATTTCTATTTCCACCATAAAAAACCCCCCAAATTTCCCAAATGAATTAATTCACCAAATGGATTTTCAACCCTGATACTGAATACCATAATACTACATCTGAAAAACTGCTTAGATTCAATCTCAGATAAAATAAGAAAAAATTAATTTTACTTGATATTTGCAAAGAAACCAAGAGATTAAACATTTTCTGCTGCAGTGATTCCAGCTGTCTCTGCAATCTCTCTGCATTTGGTTTCAAAAGTTGTTGCAAGACACTAAGGGAATTACATTTTTTGCTGGTAGAAAATCTTTATGCATTATCTTTAGAAACACTCTTATCACAAGGACTGTTCATTTTGATCCCCTTCTTGCTGGACTAGTTACTGGAGCACACATACTGATGACAATGAAAATAAACATTACCTATCTTGCCAGGAAGAAAAACCCCAACCCCTTACAGGAATATATTCTTAAAACAAACTAGAAGCACCATACTTTCCTATAATATTAATACAAAATTTTAGTGAGGCAGTTGCAAAAGATCAGCTTTCTATCCTACAGCTCTGACAAAGCCATTTAGAACTAGATTATGCATAATGGTAAAGATGTTACATATAGGGTATTATAGCAACTAGACTGAAAAAAATTTACATATTTCCTTCAACTGATTTAAAGTCTGCTTTTTCTGATACCTATCAATGATGGAAATCACCCATTTTTGTCTGAAAAATATTTTATTTAAATTTTAAAGAATGCTTTGCTTCTATTTTTAAGTTAAAGAAAAAGAACTTCTCAAGTAAAAACATCAGATAAAAAACTTTAGTGTGCTGCTACTCTAAAATTTAAACTTCTTCAAAGCTTCTCTTCATGGCAGAAAAAAACTGACTGAATGAAAAATTGTTTGCACTTCCCCATCTTTTAAGTTTGTCAAACAAAGTTGGAAGAAGCAGTGCCAAGAAAGCTCATATTTAAAGAACTGAAATTTCTTTGGAGATCTTTGATCAGAAGTGGAGAACAGAATGGTCACTGAATGCAGACAAGCAGATTAACTGTTGAATGCTTAATAAATGAAACTTCAAAGTAAATGTAAGATATTCTCTGCCTACACTGAATCACTGTTATAACAATGGATGTTACATACGTGATTTGGAAAGTCATTCCATACATTAAACGTTGGATTTATTTTAAAAAATTGTGTCAAGTGAAATCCTGATCTGACTGAAAAAGAAATATGAAAATAAAATTCTTGTAAAACTCCAGTTAAAAGACGTCTGCTCAGTAGAATCAGTGCTAAGATGAATCATTAAAAACAGTTTGAGTACAAAGTCTTCCTTTTCTTTCAAACACACTTAATAAAAGGATAACTAAAACTTCTAGTTTAGTCATCAATATACTCTTAAGTGATTTGAATCCTGGGTGTGATTAATAGATGCTAATGGAATGGTTTACTTGTGCTTAAAAGCTTTTAATTATTTATTTTAAAAGATTAACTTAAAAAAAACCCCAACAAATATGGCAAGTAAAAAGACTTGAGGGAAAAGACAAAAAAACCACAAAACAGATTTCTTGTGGAAAAGCTTTAGTATGCAATTCTGCCTTGCATCTAAAGACACCTATATCATCTTGGTTTGCATGCCAAGGTAAATGACAGTGGTTAGAGACACATCTCACATCTCTTGGGGCTCATTAGCTGCTTTTGTTTGGTGTAACTAGTCCTCTTTAGCACGTTCAGTTGCCCTCAACTTTTTCCAAAGCTCTATCTGTAAACTCTGCACATTTCTGTATTTCACTCCAGGAGGGTGGCCCATTTGCCCTAAGAACTCCGTTTTCTTTGGTACTGAAATCACCACCAGAATCTTATTTCTGGTTGAAAAATTGTCACACTGATGGAAAAGTCTTCCATTAGTGTCTTTTTCACCCCCCCAAAAAAACAACAAATAAACCTTTGAAAAAAGTTGCCTTAGGGAAGGTGAGGATTTACTCTCTTTTTGTTTTGCTGCTAGTATGACAGGACTTGATTATAGCTATTTTATTGATGGCAGCTTTTTGGGTAAAAATTCATTCAGTGTATTGGATTAAAAGTAAACTAAAATAACACAGCTCACCTATAGCTGGTGACTTGCCCTTCTTTGATCTGTGCATATAAGATCTTCCAGTTACAGCCAGGATTCCAAATTAGAAAGCATGGAGTATTTGGAGCCTTGAAATCAAAATTTCATAGATGACCAGTTACCTATTCAAATATTTACACACTTTTGCTTCTCAAGACAAATTTAACCACTCCAGCAGCCAAACCATTCACACCAACCCACAGCTCCATACCTACCTTCTTTTGAAGAGTTTCCTCCTCCCTTTGCTGGTGAAACCAACAAAACAATTTAATTTAGAAATTCATGGTGGTGGCTCTTGGCTATAACAACTGACACCACACCTCTCAACAGGCTGACTCCCAGCAGTGAGCCCTTGCTGAAACATAGGCTGATTTCTTCTTGAGCTACTTTGACAAGTGTGAAGTGAGGAGCTCAAGGGAAGATTATTCCTCTCTAGTTGACTCTCCTGCAGCCACATCTCAAGCAGCACCTAGTTTTGGGGTGCCCCTGATAAATAACACGGAATATAAATTTTCAGTTCCCCTGAGGTCACTGAATAGAGCTGAAAGACTAACTAGCGAAAAAGGATAAAGGGATGCAAAGGTATGCACACAGTGGAGAAACAGATAAAGAGAACTACAGTGGGTTTTTTGGCAAGTTATGTAACGAGAAGCAACAGGAAAGGAAAAGTCACCTGTAATATCCAGAGCATTCAGTGAATATGACCACCAGAGACCCCTTTAGATGAGCCACCAGGACCATAAAAGGACTTCCAATAGAAGGCAGATGTATGCAAATCACTAGGAAAGTGATGTTTATGTATTAGCTAGGAGGTACATTGTAATGAATATGTATTATTATTATTATGGATAAATACCTTGTCATAAATTCTCACCACACACATTAAAGAAGGGCGCTTCTAACATGTCCAGGACTGATACAGAATGCCTGCTTTCTAATGCTTCAAATTGTGTTAGCAAGCTTATTTTCTGGCTGATTTCAGTATCATTCCTCCTCAACATGCTGGAGGCAGTCCAATGGAGGGTGACAAACATGGTTAAGAAGCTAGAGGGCATGGAACAGGAAGAGCAGCTGGTGAAGCAGCACTTCACTAGAGAAGTCTAAGAAACAACTTAACTGCACACCCAGGTCACTCTTGAAGGTAACTTCACTAACCTTAAAAAGTGATTTACAGAAAGAAGGGAGACAGACAGATGCCCACCAAAAAGACATCTGAGACCAGTCAGAAGATGCAACACAAATTTTCAACAATTCATAGCAAACATGCTGAAGTACAGGGATGGAGAGAACTGTGGAACAGATTTTCAAAACCTGAACTGGACAAGGCCATGAGCAATCTGACTTAGTTTTAAAGTTGGGCTGCTTGGAGCAGAGTTTTAGTCTAGATACCCCCAGAAACATTTTCTGACCATATTTCTTCCAAAGTTCTGGAAGCTTTCCTCAGAGTAAGGGAGAGCTAATAGACCAACTACAGCAGAATAAAGAGATGACTTTTTTTATTCATTCAGTATGAAGGTTCAAAATATGGGAACAGCAGGGACAACAAGAAGTCAAAAATGGTCAAACATGAATCTCACAAGTTCTGCAAACTAACAGAGAAAAGAAATAAGGAAATAAAATATAGAAAGGAATAGAGACATCTTTTGACACAACCCACTTTTAAAGAGCCTCCTGAAAGAAACTTACCTTTGGTAGTCAGATATACAGCATTCATGGTGGCTGTTATTGGAAGTTACAGCAATACAAAGCCTTACTTTCAAATAAAAAATACAAAGCTTTACTTCCTCCATCTGTAAGATTAATACTTCAAGCTGATAATGGTCTCTCTCTATTATTAATATTGGGATATTTAGTGTTCAAGTATCTAATTCTTAAGTTTAATCATATATATGCAAATTTATTTTAAAGATTAAGCATGAAAAATATTAAGGTTTTACAGAACATAAGAAATGGAAATTCTGAGCTGTTTCTCTACAAACTCAGGTTTACCTAAGTAATCTACTGAGAAGTGCTAGTTTTCCCGCACTTTTTATAAAAAATGTGAATGTCCATTTCAGAAAACTTGGCCACATACAAAGTTGTGTGAACTCTGCAGTTACAGAAGCATGCAATACTCCAACTGCAATTACTCTCAAAGAAACAACAGCTTCCAAACAGAGCAAGATGGCAACTGTGTGCAAAACCCACCTGTTTACTGAGAAAGAGAAACAGCACTTGATGTAGAACCACTTGATGTAGTTTCCCACCATTACTGAGTTTTTGCAGGACTCCCTGCATTGAAAAGAGTACTATTTGTGGAAAATTGCCTTTGCATCACAGATTCATTCAGCACATACAATCGTGACACTGGGAAACAGCTCTGTTCCTTAAGCAATTGGCACACACTCCCTGGTACCACCTGAGACCTCCTTTTTCATGAGCTTAAATTGATGTAAATCCTAAATCCTAACCCTGACACAATTTTATACAAAGTTTACAAGGCAAATTTGCATTAAACAGAGAAAAATAAGAAGAGGATCATAAAACTATAATACTTTGTTAGAATAACTTCACATACAGTATTTATGAGTGTCATTTCCTATTCTGAAAAGTAGTATTTTTTCTTGCATTGGGAAAAGTTATTGCTATAGATATAACTAGCAGGGTTAGATCTTCTGCCCTTTCCAGTCTCCCAAGCCTCTCTTCCCCCAGACCTTTCACCTCCTCAGTTCAGACTCTTGGACAGGAGCCACCAGTATTTCAATCTCCATCTGCTTCTATAATGCAGTGTGATAGAGTATTTACTTACTGGATGCCCATATTATTGGGCTAATTAAAAAAAAAGAAAAAATTACATGGCGGGAAAGAGGGAGACAATCAGGATCTTGATATTTTCTTGACTACTATCAATGAATGGCAATTTTTGGTCAGATTCTAAGCAATGTTTTATTGTGAAAAATAAAAAATAAAAGCATATTTTACAAATCTGAAGATAATTGGACAATCAGAGCTAAGTAACTTTAAAATTCAGACAATCTGCAGGCAAAAAAACACCCGAAAGCTATACTGTTCTGTTGATAGATGATAAAGTTGTTCTCATCAGATGTATTACTTTGGTTCACTTCTTAGAATACAGGGACCTCAAATAAAGTTATAATCTTAGTAGCATCCCTGATACCAATTCTTGGGAAAAATTGAAACAAAAAAGCAAAGTCATTAATAAGATATTAATTTTTTTGAACACTTACACCTAGAAGCTCACCTGTCCAGCAACATCCAGAATTATTTGCAGAAAGCTTTCAATAGTAATACATGTTTTGATCTGCTACCTGACTAGTTTTAGTAAGGATTATTTAAAAAAAAAAAATCACAAAATTGGTAACTCAGCAATTATTGTGTAGTATAAAATGTATCATCCAATATTTATATTCCATTTTTAGGAAGAAGCATTTGCAGTGATGTAGCAAGTATAAAATAAGAAGTAAAAATAAGCAAGTAAAAAAGTGATGTAGAAGCATAAAATATTTCAACAGAATCAGTGAGGAAAACCTTGTGTCTACAAAAGGTAGATCATGACCAAAAAAATGAAGACATGAAATGAAAAGCAAAACAGCATGGGAAAGAAACCACATAACCAAACCCACAGTAATAACAGTTTCTATTGGAAAATGCATTAAATAATTACCCAACAATAAGTAAAAATCTACTGACAATAAGCAGCAACAAAACAGTGTTGCCCCACTTCCCTTCAGTCCTTCACCTTCTGAAAATAGTGAATTTCAAAATGAAGAGAGGAGAAAGAAAAGGAAATTAACCTAATGAAGCTAAAAGAGGTGAAAGTAAACTACGAGTCTAACGATGTATTTTTCATTAAAGTATACACTTGGAGGATATTCTTAATGAAATCTATGAAATGTGCTGGACAAAGTTGCTGATTTGAATTCAGCTGCCATCATTTCTTTCTGCGTATTAATGCTCACATAATTAATGTAGGAGTGGTGGTTTAAGGCCAGCATCTTTGCACTGCTAATTGCTTCCTTTCTCTGAAGTACAGATATATACACTGGATCTATAAAATATAAATGCACATTTGGCAGCTTGACAAGCATGCTGGAAATGAACTAAAAATCTCAGAACCATGTAGAAATGGTCTATTTTAAGGCCCCGGTGTCACGCAGAGGATCCCCAGATGAGTGCAGTAGAAGAAACAGCTTCACATACTCAACAGAGAGAGAGTTATGAAAAATTTGACCTTCTTTTCAGCAACTTATTCCCTCCCTGCCTCTTCAGAGGCCCGTGAAAGAGCTTCAAGAGCACAAACTAACAGCTATCTGTCATGCTGCTCCTAATAGCATACTCTTCTACACACTACTACACACAATACTGCAAAGTTGAAAGGGAAATTGGAAAGCCTCAGAGTTTAACACTGGTATAAATGCTGTTCAGAATTAAAGGAATACTTCTTTTGAAGGCATTTCTCTTCTTTTTTTCCTCCCTTGTTAAAGGGAAAAAGAATGCTAAATGGCCAATTTAATTCATTTCTTGATGCCTTGCTTTGCTTTGTTTCCATTCCAGGCTGCAAGAAATTTGGATTCCTTTTGCCTAGGCAGAAAAGCCTGACAGTAATTACCTATGGTGGCCATAGGTATGAAATTAATAATGTTTAATAGATTATACATGAACTAGATGATGGCACTAGTGGGGCCCTCAGATAACTCACTCCAAAACCAACATGACAAAACTGGACATAAAGCTACAGGCAGCAAACAAGACAGAAAACAGTCCAGTCAGACTGATGTCACCTGGATATGAAAAATCATTCTTCTCTCTGAAGTAAACCCTTCCATTAAAGTACAAGCATCTATGAATGTAAATTTCAAAACATTTTGTTCATACCTCAAATTGAATACAAGCCAATCGCAGGTTTATTTTGCTATTTCCTACAATATAAAGTAATAGAAAGTTGGAGATGCCTTTCTGACAGCACAAAAGAATAGAAAGCTCTGATTATTCCCTAGCAATGCATTCTATTTAATTCGAAGTAATATCCTAAAAGGTATTTGTTTCATGCCTCAGATGCAGACAAACCTCTGACAGCCCAGAAGATAAAGATCAGGGTCAAAACTTGAAGTACTCCTTTTCACCTTGTTAGCCTGTTCTCCTTATCATTTTGGAGCATGGCTAAAGGAATCTCGCTAATTCCTCTTCATCCACTATTTACACTTGCTAATAAGATACAGGAGGCATCATCTATTATTCATAGCCAAAATCCATAAAACCAAATCCAAACAATCTCCAGTACATCCACTGTAATCCCAGTGATACCAGTGAGGGTATGTGGGGCTTCTGTGCAGACTACATCCATTAAATCTTTGTGGCAAAGTTTTATTTAAGTTCAAGTATGCTCAAGATAATTACCAAATCAATCATCATGAAATATCTTTGAGTCTAACCATGCTTCAGGAAGGACAGCAGAAATGATAACTTCTTTCTTATAACAGGCTGTTTTCCCACTCTTTTTCCATTTTCTTTAGATGCTGGATTTCTGAAACAGGAGCTTCAAAGTCCTGCACATCCTGAAAGTGTGAATTATTAACAGCAACATGTTTAAGCATCTTTTTACTATTCATTCTCCTAGACTACTTACATTTCTGAAAATCCTTCTCCTCCTCTTTACTGAACTCTGTGTATCAAGGCACTTCACAACAGTGAGAGCCATGCATTGGTGCTGAATAAACAGCATCTGCTTAGAATATAAACATGTTACCTGAAAAATCCTTGCTTTTGCATATTACAGAAAGGCTTCAATGATACACGCACACTAACTACCAGTGGTGCCCAGGAGACCAGATGACTTGTGCTGCAGCTTGCCAGACTTATAACACAGGGCTAACTCTGGATGTAGTCATAACCACATAACAAATGCATCTATAAAAAATGGAACCAAGGGCAGCTATTCAGCTACTTAGTATAAATTCATATTTTTAAGAAATTATTCAATTTTCTGGTAAACACAGACTGGTTTAAGAAATGGTTGGATACTCAGGGTTAACTTTTTAAAGAATTCCAAAACCTTGCAGACAGCACTAGGCACATGACTTCTAAAAATTCCTGTTAGATAGCCAAGCACTATTAAAAACCTTGACTCCTCACCTGCATCTTTGAAAAATCTTTTCAAAAATTTGATTGTGAACAATTCTAAGTCCCTCAAGTGTGACAGTACTCAGTGGAATTTCACCTCGATCATTTTGAAAATACAAACTTTTTCTCTGGAAAAGGTCAACATTCAAAGACATATAAATGTTCATTGAATGCTTAATATATAGATTTAATATATATCAAAAGCAAACTTTTTAAATATATAAAAATATTTTTCATATATATCATTACATGTATCACCAAAATACAGGTTTTCCACACAAGAGGAAAATAGGACTTCAGTGCTCTTCACTGAGACTATTCAAAATGCATCAGTACTTTTTGCCATGTTTCAACTTTGCACAGGATGCCAGTACAAAACCAGAACTATTTTATGTGAGATAATGTGAGATATGAGAGATAATGTGAGAAATGGTAATGCATTGCTCTTGTGTTTTCTTGCACAGCTCAGCTGAAAGAGCCAGCCTCTGAAGAATATTCAGACATACAGATTTTGCATTCAGATGGTACTGAATTTCTCTCACCAGAGTGTTTGGCTCCATGCACACACACATACACCCACAGTATCACCTTCTTCAAAATTCAAACTTCCTCTCTCTCAAAGTTAATATGTCCCCTTTCTTTTAGCAAGTGACTTTGAAATCAATACTCAGTGCTGGAGCTGGTGCTGCTGACAAGGCTTTCTGCGAAGAGGGCTCTGTAGTGATATCTGCAAATCCCCGGTGTACAGTCCTACTTCAGCTAAAGAGTGCTGTTTACACAGAAGTCTGCTCAATATGCTTAAGTCTCACAACCTGGCATTGTTCTATCTATCTCCTCACCCACCCAATGACCACTGCTATATATCTCTTCATCAATACACACCTATCTATATCTGTTTTTTTAACTTCTTGTATGTGTGTTTTAAAAATTTTTCCTTATAATCTCTCAACTCATTAAAAAATGCTGGAAACTTAGAATTGCCTGCTTCTCCCAACATTTCCATTGTTTGATCCCCTGTGCTTTTTTGCTGCTACTCTCTCACACTATTAAGTTACTTTCAAAAGGACCACACCAAAAAGGAAGTTGAAGGACTGATAAAAAGTAGCCCACAGATAAAAATAGATTATCTCCGCCCACAAAGAAAAAAAAGATTAATAGTTCAGGAAAATGAATTCATTAAAAGTATTAACTATCAGTTTAATGAACCAGAAAGATAAGAGAATGCTAATATTATATACATCAGACCTTCTGGCTGATAAAGATATACTATTGGTGAAGGTACTAAACAAACAAACAGTAAGGAGTAAGGAAATGTTTTGAGCAAGAGTAATTCTACTGAATAGGACAAGCAGAGAACAGAATGAGACATTTCAAACAGATTCTAATTCCAGAGCTTGCCATCATGACAGGAGTTATGTGGAGCATACATGCCTAGCTACAACCCTTGTGTAACTGATGTACTCACAAATTTTTCAACACAGATTTGAGCGAGCCCTAAATTCATTTGTTTGTGCATCCTTCTTGAGCTAGAGTGCTACACAGGCACCCAGTAAGAATAACAAGACATGAAGCAACAAAACATGTATGGTTTTGTCCTATGTTGTTACTAAAGAAACCAATGAAAAGCATATGAACAGTGGCAATTTGTTGCTCAAAAGGGATTTCTCAAAAGGGATACTCTTCAAACTACGCTTGCTTCTCCTGAGTTACAGATGGAATCTAATGCAGCATGCTTGTGTGGTATCTTTTTCCCCTCAGAAGACTCCACCTTGAAGCAAATCAGTTACATGATAGATGTTGCTATTTGCCTCGTGTATGTATATTAGAGACATCCAAAGGGATAACCGAAGGTTTCTTCAAAACCTCATTTAAATACTCAAACATACTGTGAATTAAACTGTGACCTCCCCCGTCAGAAAAATGAACAATTCCTCCCTTAAGTAAGTGCACTGGCTAAACACCTTCACAAGCCAGATGATAACCCAAACTGAGGCAGACTCAGAACATTTCCTGAGAAAACAGTGATGCATTTGCAGTCATTGTGGCTCAGAGTTATTAAAACATATTGCTGTACACTGCAGTTTGGCTTTGAGATACACTTGTCTCTGATAAACAATCCATTGTAACATATGCTGTAGGATATATAGAACTGACCTAATTCCAGAAAGAGTTTGGTAAAGACTCGTAACCTGGGTAACCACAAGTATAATGCTTTCTGCAAATCTCACTGCATGTTTGACTCAAGACACAGACACTCTCTTCAGCTGAGACAGGCCAAAGCAGAAAACAAGAGATCTTCATGTTGCTCAGCAAACTTGTGAATTTAGCATAGCTACTTCCTGCTATCACAGTATGGCTAAAATAAGGATGGCTATTTTTTTTCATTACTTTCCCAGTTATTACTTACCATCTGCATTAACTGTAATGCAAGACCCTTGGTACTGTTAGCTCAGACAATGTTTCAATTTCTCACAGTTGTTGGAACTTTAAAATACACCTAATTATAAAATGTTGACTGGTGCTGATTTTATTGAAAGACTTTTCCATAAAACCTGATATATTGAAAATACTACTACAAATATTCAACAGAATATAAACTGGCAGGGCTGTTTGGTTTATCATACTCACTTAGCAGATTTCAAAAACTACAAAAAGCAGAATAAATATACCAAAATATGGAGGCAGATCAGGAACTTGCAATTTTGTGGTGATACTCAATGAAATATAACTGATGAGAGTTCTAAGGAAAATGAGTGGTGGTGAGGGTTGCCTATTCCCACAGGTCCTTACTGAAGAAATTTTGGAAAGCTTTGGAATAGGTACAAGGTTTGTCCACAGATACTACTGTATCAAGCTATACTTAAATCAGAATGTAGGAAGTTAATGCCCAGACATCTAATCACAGCATCACCTGTAGTCAGATGGAGTTATGTCACATACCAAAATTTTCTGATATTCTTAGCTTTCTCAATAAAAAGTCATTCAGGAAAAAAAAATCATATTTGACTTATTTCTACAGCACTCATGCACCTGCATAATATAAGGTTTAATGTGTCATACTTCATGATTATTTTCAAAAAGCTCTATATTTTTTTGAAGTTTCAACCCACAGCAATATAATCTGGAGTAAAAAGACATATTATGGGCCCTTCAAAGGTGTCTGAGTGAAAAAGCTGGAGCGTATCCTAGGTTCAGCAATTGTACCAGGCACAAAAAGTGAGAGCAAATATAGGCTCATTAAACATTGGACCTTGCCTTTCAGTGCCCTGAAAGAGCATTACAAGTAACACTGTTTAAATATGTTTTAAGGGACCGTATCAACTGCTGCATTGCTCTCAGCTTTTAGAGACAAGGCAACAATGGCTTTGCAATTTTCTGTATATTTTAGCGCTCCTTGGAAAGAAAATTGAAGAGCTGAGTCCAAAACATTGCTTTATTCACACTGACATGAAAACTTGGCCTTTCTGCTCTGGAGAACAGCAGCAAAGAATCACACTAATAAATTTTTGTATGACAGAATTCCAGTTTCTAGTAATCTCAGCAGTCTCTTTGGATTATTAAGCTTACTAGGTTCACTCATGCCACAGAAGCATCAAACATCCTTGGAGAATTCCCCATGAGATGCTTAATTACAAGCCCAAGTCTCTGAATATTGAAAACTCTGGAGCAATATAAAAATGTGATGTTTACGAATCCTCATTTAAATTCACAAGAAATGCAAGTTAATTTCACAAGTTGTTTCATAAAGAACACAGGTCATTAAGGTCTTAAAATCTGAGTAAAGCAACCATAACAAAAAGCTCTACTCTACAACAACAGTGGTTCTCAAAGTAGCTCAAACTGATCTAACAAAAAACAGTTAATGAAGAAACAAGCTCCCCCATGAAGCTATTAGAGATTGTCAAGCCAACCCTCATTCCATCTAAACCACACTACAACTTCAAGTGGCTAATATATAAAATGAAACAAAATATCTGGCATAGATCAGAAGCAGAACACATATAGAAATACATCTTTTATGGAGATCCCAGATTTCTTCAGAAGTCTCAATGCAAGCTATTCCAAGATAAATCCCTTGAGAGGCTAAATCAGTACTCTCAAAGACTTCATGTGTATGGAATTTGATGAACTCTTTCCTGACTCATTGAACCAGGAACCACTGGACTTCTTGACCAGAAGCATGAGAAGCACCCCAGGTTATTCACTGCATTTTAATCTGCAGTCCTCACCAAGATAAAAGCAAATCAATGTGAAGGCACAAACATGTTTCCTTTTTCACAGCACTGAACTCCTTCACTAAAAAGCTTTGATAGAGGTATTCAAAACCAACAGCAGTCAATAAAAGCACCCATCAAAGTATTGGAAACTCGAAGGAACTTGAAGTCTGTGTATCAGGACAAAAGTCCTAGATGTTTAAAATCTTAAGCATTGTAGTTTCCTTGGCCTGCACCCTAAACACAGGTTTATTCAAACCCACTCACCATCAAGTATCTGTTACAAGAGCCTCGTGCAAATTAGGTTGCCTTTCCTTCTGAAGAACATAAGTTTTCATTAGAGTCCCCTAATAAAAAAAGCAATTGCTTAGCACAGAAAACACAAAATCTACCATAAGGCTGCTGGACATTTTTCTGTCCTGCATTTAAAAGGTTGTGATTCCTAATTAGCTGTCTTTCCCCGGAATTATTAAACCACAAATTATCTGTAGAGATGGTATTGTTCTTACCAACGTTAACTTATTTCTCCTTCATGACTAACTATTAATTGCTTACTAGTTTTAAACAAACCTGTTTATTAAAATCTGAGGATGAAGATTTTTCTTTTGTAAAGGGTGGTTGGGAAGAAACTAGTAAATAATTAATATCTTTTCCCCTTTCCTCTGACATAATTCCTCAGAGGCCATAGGTTTCATCACCTTTTGGAGTAAAGAGTATAAAGGTATATATTTAATACTACGGGTTTTATCTGAGAATATTACCAAGGAAAATAATTTCAGAAAAAGCAGTTTCTGCCAAAGCAGAGGTTAAAAATAGCCACAAAATACTATACAGATGGCTCAACAGATCTAACACTCTGCTGTGCAGAGACACAGATTAGTCTACCTCTAGGACACTGCTCTTTTCAATAGACATATCTTTGGATACAAGGAGAAGAACAAGAATTGTGGGGGTGAAGAAAAATGAGATTCATTTTTTCAACCCTCTGTCTTTTTATAACACTACATTGAGCTCTACTGCAGCTTTTGAAACTGAGGGTTTCACTCTGCGTACACAATCTGAACAAAGAGCAAGACAAAACGATGGCAGCTCATTATAACAGCAGCCTCCTACTCTTAACACCTCCTCACTCTGAGAAGAAGGGAAAGATAAATTAAAGAAAAACAACATCTGAACTCTAAACAGTAACAAATCCTTGGGATATAAGTGCCTTTTTTTTTTTCCTCTTTTCTCCTCCCTGTTGAAGGCTCCTAGAAACCCAAGAGACTGGAGAACTTTGTCTTCTTATTCTTCCAAACCATGTGAAAACAGCTTTGGTACTGATGGTACTGAAACCACAACTTCTCAGCTTGAAAAAAGTATTCAGAGTAGGTAAAGGTAAAAAAAAATGCTCTCTGCCCTATTCTGTCTCCCTTTTTAAAAGTTACTCCTCTTTATCCAATGAGTTTGAATATTATGTTACCTGGCAATAGGTAGGTTCTGTTTCTGAAGAATTTAAAATTACTTTTCATTTGCTTTCAGGAATTGAGATTTGGTGGCATATATTCTTTCCTATATGATTGAGAATCCACGTAAAAATAATGCCCTTTCAATCCTCACCAAAGACACAAAGCTTGGTCTTAATGCAAGTGAAGCATACAAGGTACAGCTGTGATGGGCAGTTGGCCATTTCATGAAGATAACCACTGATTCTGTAAAAAAAAGGGAATTTAGGGCACAGTTTTGTGAGCAGCTAGAAAACAAACAATGCACTTAGTCAAAATTTCAGCAATGGTAAGTTAGAAATCATAATGAAAATATTAAATTTTAAGTAGAAGACTGATATAAAACACTGAATAAAAAAGACACAATATTTTTGCTGCTGAGATCAGTGCCTATGAACTTCAGAGTACCAGATACTCAGCTTCTTCTAAATACCTCATGACAAGATGATGAATTCTTGATTAGGATTTATGTTTGCTTAGTTTTGCTGTAGCCTTTTGATCAAGATCTCATGTTGTCCTCCCCCGTTCCTAAGAGCTTTAGGCTGAGAAAAACTGAGATTGAACTCGGGTACATTCTGCACACATCACACTGCATATGAGAAGGTTGGGAAAGCTCATGTTAGTCAATAGTGTACAGGTTACACAGCTCCACAAAAGCATCCTCTCTTCTCCAAAGCCTGACGACTGGCAAGGTACCTTAATCAGGATTTCTTCAGGAATAAGGAGAACAACAATCTCCTAAAAAAGTAACTGGCAAAGCCCATTTAGTTATTATAAAGTTTTACGACTAGTGCAAACACAGAGTTTCATCAATCACCAGGCAAAGAACTTGAACACAGATCAGTTGAACTAGAACAGTGAAAGTTAATTTTGGGGTAGGTTTTTTAAAGATTGTTACAGAACACCTGCACTGTTTCTGAAGGGCCTTAACAGCAATTCTGGAGCTTGCTAATAATTGCTGTAATATAAGAAATATTTTGTTAAGAAAAAGTAAGGAATAACACTGTAGCTCCAAGTCATCTGATGCTTTTATAAACATAGACTTGACAGTTGAAAAAAGATTTTTTATACTAATGAATTCTCTTTGAACCTGACTAAACTAGACTTCTTACAATCTGAAACAGCACCACTCATTACTGCACACAAGACTGGCAGTAAACGCAAAACCTCAACAGCACAGAAGTAAATTTATTATGGGATTACCAGGATGGAATAAGTGCTTTGAATTATTTATTTTCAAGTAACCATTCAAAGAGAAGAATTTGAATGAGGCAAAATCCACTAAGTGACCTCATGATTTATGTATAAAGAATACAATTTCCTATCATAATTTATGGCATACTGCACAAGAAGAATTTAAAAAAAAACGTTGTTAATGACTGAAAGATAACAAAGTGAGAGAAATCTTGGTTCATCTGATCCATCAAAGTAGAATCAGAGGAAGAAATATACCAAAAATATTGGTTCCAGGATCAAGAAAAATAAAGTTCATTGAGGGAATGATCTTTTTTTCTAACACGAACTCAATACAGGTGTTATAGTGATGGTAATCACAACTGGAAATTCATACTGGCTGACCAGCAAGAAGCTTTGTGTGGGTTTTTAATTGCCAAGCAAACAACCAACCCAATACGTAGATTGAACCGAAGTTGTGTTTGCACTTACAACACCAGAGCCCCGCTGGCAATTACAGCTCACATCCTTCCTCCACTCTTCCACTTGGGTAACAGGATGATAGGAAGCCTAAAACCTGACGCACACCTGGTAACCACAGCGCTGAACTCCAGAGGGGCAGCGAGCTGTCCGCATCCCGCGGGCACCCCCGGACGCAGCGCCGTGCGGGGAGAACACTGGGGCGGGGCGGGTGGCGGCGGGGCCGCCCCCCCGGGTGCCCGGCAGC
>VZRZ01008454.1:1706526-1750210 GCA_013398175.1 Climacteris rufus | reverse complement strand
GGGCGGGCGGCGGGGGAGGCGGAACGAGGGGCGGGCGCGGAGCCGGCGGCGGCCCCTCCGCCCGCGCCCGGGGAGCGGAGCTGTGCCAGCCCGGGGAGCCCCGGTACCGCCCTGCCTGCGGGATTCCTATTGCCTTCCCCAGCCTTGGCCCCCTTGGGGAGCCGTCAGGTGTTCCTGTTGAGGGGATGGGTAGCGAAGCAAACGTTGCCCCTCCTTTACGCAGTTATAGCTGCATTTACAGCTCAGCGCGGCGAGTTCAGCTCGTGTTACATCGCCTCCATCCCCGTGCTCGCACCGTGTCCCCAAGCTGCATCACCAGCTTTTTGTGTTTCTATGTGTCTTATAAAAAACTTAGAGTCTCAGTCTTACTGGAGATAGTTTTTTTTTAAGAAGACACTAAATCGCACGTTCAAGCCTAATGTGCCCATATATACGCTATATGTTTTATAATTTGCCCTTTCTCCACAATATATGCCAAGTGGCTCATTCCAGACAGATTCAGACTTAAAATGTTTTTAATTTTTGCCTTGTCTCTCTGCTCACGTTATTCTCTCTGGATTCTGAGTAAGTTTTGTGATAGCATCATTGAATTCCTGGAGAACTCTGGGGTTTAATTTTTAACATTTTTTAATTTTTGTTTTTCTACTACAATAATCTGGTTTTTTGATTCTCCTAAATTCATTCAGTCAAATATTCAAGCCTGCATCTAGTAGTATCTATATCCTCTTCTCCATTTAGAGATACAAACATTATTTACTCAACAGAAATTAATTCAATCACCTATTGCAACCTGTGCAGCTAGCACAGGTTACAGTATTCCTCCCAAGTTTGTGGCTCCGTTTGTGTGCTGTATTTACCACAGATTTCCTCTGACAGTAAAGGCAGAACTTCCCTATAGCTGACTGGGGCTTGTAGTATACCATTTGCTAAAAAAATTACCTAATTGCCACCCCTTACTACAGATCTGTACTATGAAGTTGTACTACTTTGTCTATTTCAGTGTAGTTAAGCAAAGTATATACACACTTTTTATTTTAGTATAAGACTGTTTTTCCACTATGAATATATATTAAATAACCATACATAAACCAATATATCCATGCGTGGGCCCTTATAAATAGGTGGGCAAAATAAAAATTGCGTCCTGACTCGTGAGGAATTCCCCAGCACTTTTTTTTTTTAGAGTATAACAGATACTGCTCTTACAAAACACGCAACTGACACGTGCAATTGATAGCATAAGGGAAAGAAACAAACTTACCTCCTCAGGATAGCTGACCAAATCCTGGTGTTGTTTGGAACATTTGCAGAAGATCTGTTGTTAGTTGAGGACAAGATGCAGAAGCTGTGTATCTTACAGTGGTGTGTGTCTTACTCATTTGGCAGTCTCCGGTGGCTCCCTGCACACTGGAGGTAATTGATGAGGCATTCCTCTGCACTCCTGCAATTTCAGGAAAACTGCTGGGAACAGCTCTTTCCTGCTGAGATACAGCACTATAGATGTTGCATGGCAGAATAAGTCAGCCAGCTGACTCTTGCTGAACAACAAGTGCTGGCAAACTAAAAGCAAGCTACAAGAAGAGGTAGATAAAGTCCTTGTTGTTTACTTTCAAGCTTTAATGTAGACATTAGAATGGATTCAATAGAGATTAAAACCAAATCTATACCCTGCAGCTGAGAATTACCAGGGAAGAAAAGAGAGAGTGTAGTAAAAACTACAAACTTAATAGTTAATAAACATAGGCAATCTACAAAAAACAAACGTAGTTCTTCTGCTGTAATGGTCTAAACCTTTGTCAGATTCTAGGGCAGATCTATTTCTTTGAAAAACCTTGTCAGACACCTTTTGACTCACCCATGAAGTAGGAGAGCACCACAAATCATGCTCCTTCTCTTACCACCACAAAACAAAAGAGGGCCATTACCGGCTCTGCAATGACAATAATCACAAAACGCAGAGGGGAAGAAGAGGTGCTGATATGTAAAATTACAGACAAAAGAGATTATCACACTCACTCTTGGAAAAGAGGCTGTCAGCTGCCTGGTATTCAGGGCTATCCTTATTTCTGGTCCACAGTGCTCCACAAAGACTTAAAGAACTCCTGAATTCAAGTAGATTTCACTGACACTGTTTATGTGCAGAATGATGGGAAGTGAAAGCCAGGGTAAGGCAGTGCTCAGAAACTTTGTAGATGGGTTAAATTCTGAGATTAGAAGTTTATAAATTATATATATTATAAAGATATATTATAAAGTTATTGTTTTCATATCCTGGAGCAAAGGATTTTGTTGAATATATGGTTATGCAGCTTTTCAAAGTGCAAAATAGAAAGATTATATTAAATATCTCTTCTCAAACATACTACTTTCTAAAATTCTTGCAAGGTAGAATTTCTAATCAATTTCCAAGAAAAGTTTTGAGACAGGGTGATTGCTTAGTCTAAAATTTTTCTGCATAAGAGCATTAAGTGTCTACAGCAGCACCCAAATTTATTTATTCTTTATCAATTTTTATATAATACATTTAAATAGTATGAAAAGTCAGCGTTTACAGAATTGTTGAATCCATCTCTTTTGAGAAGGGCAGTTCTGTACTACTTAAAGCTCTTCAATGCCAAATCCATCTTATTCAATACTTGCAATAAAATTGTTTGCAAATGTTCTGATCCTACTGCAAACAGAATTTTGCCATAGACACTAGCACAAAGAGGAGGCCCTTCATTATCTCTCATGAAGCTGTCAGTCACTATGGAGAAGGTCTAGAAAGCAGATTTTGGGGCATGCTAGTGTGTAGTAGATGAATTTAAAAAGTGAACATTTCTGTAAAGATTTTAACTTGTGTTGCTAAGACACAAACTCTTGAAATCTCACTGATTTCCATATTTTAATATTTCATTTCTATGGTAATTTAAGAGACATTTTCTGTTGGTATAGATAGAATTTTCCTCCATCTATGGAACTGACTGTGGTTTCTGACTGATCTAAAGTGTTTGGTCCTCAATTCTGTAGCTCACTGCAATTGCATGCTTACTTTTAAGCTTATGATTTATAGATTTATGTTTGCATCCTGATCATTTTCCTGAATAGTTACTTTTGCAGTTTCCGGTTAATTTATTGAGCTAACAGGAGAAACAGAAAGAAACTTTACAGTTCATATCTTAAGTAAAACTTAATTTCCCTCAACAAAGAAGCTCACTTTTGTAGTTCAATATTTGGGTCAAATGCTAAACTAGAATTCTAAGGAGTTCCTCATTCTTTTGCCTGGTGTACACTGGAATCCTTGAAACATACCTATACACAAGTGAAAAAATGAACTTAATATCCATTGCTAAAAACCCTTATTTAATAGTGCAAAAAGATTAAAAAGAAAGCAAAAGAAAGCTCTCCTACTTCATGGGTAAGTCAAAAGTGCAAAAACATTATAATGTCCAGAAACAGGTGAAAAAAGCCAGAATTATAATAGCAGCATCCAATTTACATACCTATACAAACTTTTCAGGTAGGCAAAGTTCTACCTGGTGATATTTTTCTCTTCTGTTATACAGCTCAGTTTTCTTATTTCACATTTTGTCCAAAGCAAACAGCAAGAAAGATTATCTTACCCACGTCTGCACTACCAGGCACCAAACTGCTGCAATATAATTGTACTTCTGAAGACTAATTTGTCAAGTAAGGAAGAAAATAATCAGGTAGACTAATAAAAATCAGTGTCAATGATGAAACTATCCATCCTCTAATTCATGTTTTCACTGTGTAGATTCTGTAAATCTGTGCATTATTTCTTGAGTATCATGTTCTAGTACAAGGAGCTTCAAGAGTGACAGTGATAGATACTTTTAAAAACATGATGTTGACTTAGTCCTTAGCTGTATAGTTCAAATTTACTGTCCAAAAACAAGAAAGAAAAAAAACCAAAAAACACAAAACCCAAAACCCAACTATTTAGGAATTTCTTCCTAGATTTAGGAAGAATTTCTCATCTATAAGAAGATTTAGACTCCTGGGTCATCAGCTCATTTCTTTAGAGATTAACCCTCTATTGCTGCTTAGTGCAGTTCTGACAGCCAAGACTTTCATCACCTTCAAGCCAGTTCTGTGTAGAACCTCTTAGTTCTTACTGTTTGGATTTCTTTGGCCACAATCTGCTCTTTTTCCCAACTACATATTTTTACCCTCTCTCTCCCACAAAACAAAACAACAATGACAACGCCATTAAAAGGAGCAGCAAGAAAACCCCTATCTTTATGTCACTAATCTTTCCACACATATCTAGATGGAAAAAGTATGGCAAGAGTACATATACTTGACACATTACTTCCACATGAAGAACTTGAATTAACTGTTACAGTTCCTTCAGGAAACAGTTTTTCCTGCTGTACATTTTTTTACACAACTCAGAACAGCAAAGTCCAAGCCCACAGCTGAAAGTCCTAGGATTACAATAACACAATCAAAATAGTTCAACAACACATTAGGGCATATTTTGGGCAGCATCTAGCACAGTGATGTAATATCACTGCATAGCAATGTCAGACTTTTCCTTTCCAACTTGTGTAAAACACTGAAGTTCAGATATGGTAATTTTAGATTTAGCTCAAAGCATTTCTGCATTCCTTATTGGCCAACCTGTCATCTTCAAAAGCATAAGGAGTTGCTGAGAATTATTTCATTTTTCATAATTCATGTTTTTCATTGCAGCACCATCAATGAAATCATGAAGGGTGTTTGAACTAGCATCTTCATAGAAACTTCTCTCTTCCATATCATGTTCACATGCAACTTTTATCCTATTTCCTGTTATACTACAAAATTTCTTCATGACTGCAAAACCCCGCGCTGGGTACAATGTTCTCATTCCAGCTCTCCATCAGAAATATGGAATGTATTTTCTCTTATGGATTGATGCAAGACATGTGAGCTGCAAGCCCACACATGTATTTAACATGCATCAATCACCTCCCCATCCTTTTGGAAGAAACATACTGAGGTGAGGTTATCCTGTCCCACACACTTCTGTATTCCACCACCACAGAACTTGCTTGCTGGGCTACACCAGGTGAACTCCCACCAGGCTCGTGCCTTGCAGCATTAATGCTAAAGATTGTTTTGCAGTGAAATTAGCACGGTGCCTTCTGGCCTGGCAACCCAATGTGCTGACCTGCAAAGAACTATACTATTGCACAACAAGCAAATAAGCAATAGTAATGTTGCAGATGCTGTTTTATAAAATTGTTCTCTAAGAGTGTTCTCAATATCATATCCAATTGCAATAACATGGGATTTAAAAAAAAGGCTTTTTTCATTATAGGGCAAAAATACAGTACTTTGTTCCATAACTGAGTATTTTATGTAGATTCTCAAAATATTTAAGACAGATACACAAGTATCTAATGTAACATATGTGATCACAAATTGCTTTGAATTTGGTCATGATTTATCAACATCTGAAAATTTCAAAGAATTAAAAAAAGCTTATGTATTTCTGTTTTAATGAAGAGAAAAATGTTTCAAAATGTAAATACAGTTTTGTTGCATTTGCAACCCAGAAAGTCAAAGTAATGCAGTACTGTGTGATCCCTCAGGCTCCTGGGGGTTGCTAAGGGAATGCCTGCTGCCAGGGTTTACCCCAAAGGAGAGAGATTTTCAAATTCCAGCTTCAACAGAGAAATAGGGAACATGGATGCTCCTTCCCAAACCTGCTTTCCTCAGTTTGGTTTACTAAGTCTAGTGGGAAATTTGTAACTCTATTGTTTTAAAGTTACTTGAGTGCTTGTTTTAAAGCTTTGGAGTTGGGATTGGTTTAATAGACAAGTGAAAGAATATGTAAGGGAATTAGAGTTCAAGATTAGGATGAAGTTCATAAGGCTTTTGTCTTGCTTCATTAGGTACAATTGATTATCTTAATTTCATATAACACAAATGACAGAACATGGTTTTCATAAATAGAAGTACTGAAAAACTGAATTCTGTTTAAATTCAGGCTGAGTTTTCAGGCTTATATCATCGCACTGGCTGCATTAATTTATGTTACCTTGCAGATCCAAATTAACAGAAAGCTGGAAGTATATAACATTCAATTTAAGTATAACAGGCTATTTACCTATAAATTGGTGGCACAAGTTAGGATTCTATATGTCCAAGTCCATTTTTAAAAGGCTTTCATATGAAATAAATTTAACAAGTGTCAGAGACTGAAATGTTATGGTTCATGGCTTGAACATTGTTAGGAAGGACCTTTTGCCCATGGTGGCAAAACTGTATAAAGAAGCTGCAACAAGCAGAGCCCTCCCCTCACTAAGATGCCTCCTAAGGGGAACTTTGGAGTGTGAGTTAAGCCACATAAAGGAACTTGAGATAAGATAAAGGTGACATTATTGTTCAATCGTCTCCGGTCCAGGAAAAAGCAAACAAGGCTGAGGGAGAAGATGCATCCACAAGAAAGCCAAAGTGTATCATGTGTCACTGGAACCAGATCATCCAGGTTCCCAAAACTGTACAGCAAAATACTCAAAAGATTGGTCCCCAGTACAGAGGAAAAGGTGATAACTCAGCAAACGTACCACTTGCCCCAGCCAGCATGCTCATGGGGAAAGCCAGCAGGGACCACCCGTTCTACCATCTATTTTAAGCTTCAGAGAAGCAATGTCATATTTTTAACTACTTCAGGAAAATGTTTTGCCAGATCACTGGCAACAACCAAGTTTCAGGTTCAGTGAACTGGTCTGACTGAAGCAAGGCATGCTGCAACCTAAGGCAACAAATGGTGAGGTCCTTATAGAGAGGAAGCAGGATCACCACAAACCAAACATTTTCAGAGAGGTGGCACAAATGAAAACAACAATTTGAACATGAACCCATCCTGGGCCTGGTTAGCCTGGAGGAGAGATGGACGAGAAGGGATCTTATCAATGCATACAAATTCCTTGAGGGCAGCTGTCAAGAGGATGGGGCCAGACCCTTTTTAGTGGTGCCCAGGAACAGGACAAGAGGCAGCAGACACAAACTGAAACACAGGAGTCTCCATGTGAATATAAGGAAAAACACCTCACTGTGAGGGTGACAGAGCACTGGAACAGGCTGCCCAGAGATGTTGTGGAGTCTCCTCTGGAGACAGAACCCACCTGGATGTGCTCCTGTGCAACCTACTCTAGTGGGAAAGCCATATAGGGTGATGTCCAGAGGTCCTTTCCAATGCCAACCATTCTGTGATGCTATTAAAATCCCTATGTTTATGCTTTTAATAGGCTTCCTAAATTTTTTTCTGAACACTCTGCAGTTTTTTGTCTCCAAGTATAATGTTTTTGTAGCATATACAGTACTTCAGACAAAACCATACTTTTTTACATATATACATAAGGATACATATATATAAATAAAATTGTATATGTATGAGAGATTTGTCATCCCTCCAATCAATCATTCTGTTTATATTAACCCACTTTATAATGGCCATGACAATGAAAGCCATTAATTTTGTGATTAGGAGTTGATTGACAAAAGGCAGCAAAAGATATTTCAAGGAATTATGCAATCCTGGTAGTGCGTGTTGATTTTACTTTTTAGTACACTGCACACTAACAAACTAATTCATTGCCCAGTATTTATGGAATAGCATCCAATGCATATTTTTTCAAATGTAAATGTACCTTCTGAATAAAAGATGGTTCCCATCACATGACTAGATGTGGATGACAAAAATGCTTCCAGTCACAGCATAATGATGAAGCTAGGAAAAAAAGTTGGCAGAACTGCTTCCTCAGCCATACTCTGTCTCTGCCTTATATCTAACAACCAGAGCAATTAATCCCACCTCAATCAACAGGTCTAATAGTTTAATTTTTTCTATTTTTTCTGGTCCCCAGCTGTAACAGTTCACAGCAATAATGGCTTATTGAGAAACGTGAGAGGGTTTTTTGTTTAATTCATTGATACCACTATCAAAAGTTAGCTGTTACTATTTTTAGTTCTATTTGCACTGTAACACTGACATCCACTGGTCAATGTAAATAGCACCAGGTTATTTTCCACTGAACAGGACTTTTTCCACATCAATGACTCAAACCAGCACAAGAGCAAGGATTAGAAATCCATTTCCTGTTTGCTGGTGGCTCATGGAAGAATTCAATGCAAAAGGAGAAAAGAAAAACTTACAAAACAATATCTAGTATATTTCTGTCCTAAGCAAAGTTTTGCAAAGACTGAATAAACCTAAGAGGACAAATCTAGCTGCATAACTAGCATTGTCAAGAATGGTTACACAAAATTAAGGTTTTTCACTGCTTCTTTAAAAGTGATATGGCTCTGGCATCCCACTTTTCTTCTTCTCCCTACCCTCAAGGAAAAATCCCAGCATACCCAGCATACCTCTGTGCAACAATTGTCTGTGTGAATATGAGGCACTTGGCAGTTTTATGCAGATGCCTTGAGATGCAGATTTTGGGAGAGACATCAGGAAAAGGAAGCATGCTGCAACTACCTACAGAGCCTTATATGTATTTCAAATAAATCAGTTAATTATTTATCTGAATTATTTGTGCCATGGGGTTCTTCTTTCAGTGTAAACAGACTCAAGCATAAGTGATAAAAATAAAAAAATATTAGAATGCTCAGAGAACAGCTCACAGGTACTGTTCTTGCTTCCCTGGGGATTGCTCATACTAACTCTGTGCTTGTGCAGCTGTGTGAACCTAGCACCTAGAGCCTTTTATGCACAGAGATGGATTTATTCTCAGAAAATGTAAGAGACAGGACTTGAAGTAGTACATGAAGTATATTGACCTTACAGGCCTGGAAGGAGAGAACTACAGAGACACCACAGATGTAACATGCCAATTACATGGATGTAGATTTTCCAGTTGCTAGGTGGACTGGAAGCAGACTAGCACTTCCAGAAGGCAGTGGCTGGTAGGAATTACTCCACCTTTTTTTTAGTTTTTTTGAAACAGCTGAAATTGAAACAGCTGTTGAAACCAGAAAATAATCCCATTACAAGTAGTTGCAAGGAACAATTTAAAAACTGCATACTGTCATGATCCATGAGATTTGTCCTCTAGGGTTCAACAGGGCCCTGTTTCAACAGTCGATGGAGTAAGGGAGAGAAGATATTAAGGATATTATAATTTTCAAAAAATCTCAGATATTTCTGAGCCTTCCTGGCCTTGGACCTATCTATCTGCACCCTGCCCACACCTGGGCATTCAGTCCTAAGTTTTCCTCCCCTTTTCCTTGGTTGTTAATGGAACTGCATCTACCAGGCACAAGTATCACGGTGAAGGTTCTGGAAAGTATAAGAAATAATTCAAGCCTCTGCTCTCCCAAAGCCCACTTTACACAAATTAAATATTTATGTGACCACAGGAGAAGGTATTTGATGTCATGTTATTCCAGCTGAGTGAATATTGCTGCTGTGATAAACATTTAATAATTTATATGAACCAGTGGCTCCTAGAATAGCTTCTGTAAGAGAAAAAAGAAGAAACATCAGGTAGATAGGAAACACCTGGAATTTGGGAGGTTTACTCTAGCACTCCCACTATCAAAAACAGCTGTGGCAGCTTCTACAGTTTTCAATTCTTGGCCATGATCCACCCAGCTGCTTTACCAAAGCCAGAACATTGGTATGTACATGCTAAAGGCATTAAGAAATGTTCCTGAGGAGCTGTGCTCAGTGTGAGTTATGTTCAGCTGAGGGGTTGTGTGAGTGTTCTGACAGCACCAGGCTTCAGCAGCCAGAGAGACAAGAGGATGCCCACTGGTAGGGCTGGGGTTCATCTGGGTACATCTGCTCACAGCAGAAATTTGGCTGCATTGATGCCATAGGTGATGCTGAGAGGATCAGAAAGGAGGTTAACTTCCATTTTTGATCAAGTTATCTGCAGTATTTTCGCAAAAATTTCCCTTGCATCTCTCCCAAGCCACTTTTCCTGTATTTACCGAAAGAAAGACACATTTGGAGAGCAAACTAAAGTTAAACTACATGAATATCATTTGTAGGTATGAACAAAAGTTGACTACACACTCATTGACAAGCTCCTTATATCTAAGTCTAAAGAATCAAGTAAGCTTCCAAATCCACAGGCTGTAGTTTACAAAGGGAAAACAAAAAAGATAGAGTAGGAAACTACAGGACATTAAATATTAAAAAGCATGAAAAAGAAACTAAATACTCAGGAAAATAGTTTGGAAAGCAACATATATTCATATATATAAATGAAAGGCAGGTAAGAAGTCTTCATAGAATTTGTCTGCTATACATTTAATATTTTGAATAATTAGAAAACATGGTATAATCTGACCCTTGAAACAAAGCTATTGGTAAACAGTCTCTTCCCTTGTGAAGAGAACATTAAGTTTAAACTCTTTTGAAAGATTAGAGCAATAAAAAGAGGAGTTTTCATAAATTGTGGTTTCATAAACTCCTTGTCAAAGGAGGATAATAAAAATTTCATTAGGGGCAAGTGTTAACATTAAAATTACATGCAACTACTTGAGAGTCTAAATTTCTGTATCTAGAGAAAATAAATTGTCAGACCTAATAAAAAAAGAAGAATTATATGCAATTCAATTAGTGAAAGACTGGTAGTAGAGAACTGAATCATTTTTAGGCCTCATCTTATCTAGAGCTGAATTTGGATTGTACAGTACTGTTCTTTTATTCTTTTTGTTTCATTGTAAAGATTGATGAACAGTAATGAAAGTGGGAGAAAGAAAAAGGGCCCAGAAACTAATTATGTGAATACATATGGCACTGGAGTACATCTTTTTTTTTCCTTACAGGATTTCTGTGAGGCTAAGTCAGACATTTAAATCAAATGTCTATGGAGTTCCTAAAAACACTAAGATCTAACTCTGTGTCCAGTTTTCAAAATTAAATATTTCATTTTTATAACAGTGTAGATACCTTCTGATACAGCAGCTTTCCTATGGTCCAGGTTCTCTTATCCAGAAATAACTGAGAATTCTTTTAAAGGGTAACAATTGCAGAGATTTCTTTTCCTGATAGGTTCTTGTATGCCACCGCACCATCTCTAAATACTTTAAAAACAATTAAATTCATACAACCAGTGCATATAAATGATAAAATGATGATAAATTTTATCTTTATGATAATTTGTTATAAATATGAGGGATAATGTAACATTTAAATTGTCTGTTTGGGTTTCTGCCTGTCCTATTGGTCTACATTCTAAAATGGACATTTCTATAACTGCTCCCCAACACTGGATCTTTATCCATTAGTTGGATGAAGACAGTCTTGGGAAATGCAAAACCAACCCAGTATCTACTATGAACTCACAAAAATTAACCACCTCAGAATTATTTCCTTTGGACAGACTTCTAAAGCTGTATCCAATTACAAAAATCCTTCACAGAGTCTTTCCCCCCTTTGTTCCCCTACCCTTGACTACACGAAACTGTTCAAAAATGAGAAACAAAAGCCCCAGACTTGTAATCCTGAGGTAGGGACTGACTCACTGCATGGATCAATCTCCATGGAAGATTCTCAGCTCAAAGGCAAAGAATAAGCAGATAACTGTTATAAATGCAGACATTCACATGGAAAGCATTTAAGATACCTGGTATCAACTTTATGCCACTTTAGCATACTAAGACCAAAAAATTATTTAGAGAAAAAAATATAGAGCAAAAAGTAAAACTCTAATGGATGATATTTTGTTTCATTTAAAACGGCACATTTCCCTTGGATAGATCTGTAAATAATACAAGCAGGAAACAATTTTTGCAATGTTAGTATGAAGGCCATCAAATTTAAATAATTCTGTCTGAGGGAGGATAACAGCCATGGGACTGCTGGTGCCCTGGAAAATCGGAAAGCCTGTGTCACTAAGGACAGTAAGAAACTAAAACATGCTCAATCCCATGAAAATATATTCAGCCACATAAACTTATTTTCTGTGTCTAAATCTGCAGAGATTTGAGGATGTGCCGAAGAGGATATGGTCAAAAGCAATGATGTCAAAGATGGTAAAAATAAAAAAAATGCTTACTGTTATGTGTGCCAGTTTTTATCTGGATATGTTAACACTTTAGTTTTCACTAAGTCCTTCCAAATATACATTTGAATTTTTTTGAGGTGTTGAAACTTACTGAAAAGATTGATAATGTGCATTGTCACAATTACAACTTAAATCTAAAAGTAGACACCCAAAAGAATAACTGAAACTATTCTCCACATGAAAACTAATGGTACGAAAATGAAGAAATGTGAAACACTATTTAAGAGAAGTTCTTTAAGTAAAATGGGACTATAATAGTTATTTCAAAATTAATTTCCAGATAAGTGTATGTTTTAAATCTGGCTCGCTCAAGCTATCAAGTGATAGTTGAATATGAACAAGACGAGCTTGAACAGCAGAGTTTTCACTCTTTGAGAGGTTTTTAGCCTCAAGGCCAAGTGATTTCTACTGCTCTTCAATCCTTTAGCTGGAAAATTGTGAGACTCTGGCTTCAAGGGGAGTGAATGGCTCTTCAATCTAGCCTTGTGTTTTTCTCATCACTTGAACAGTATCAACTCAATATGATCTCCTTGCTTTATCTGTTGGAAACAGAACCACATTTTTATTTTCCTTTATGTACAAGTTCAATTGCACTTAAAGACAAATGTTGTCCTTCTGTACTCTATATGCATCCTCTTTTGACTGCATAATTGTCAGAACTTTACTGGTCCCTGATTTATCTAGCCAAGGAGTGCACAAGGCAAGTTTTAGAGCTTCTCTCTGTCAGAGAACGTACAGCAGCAGATCAAAACATGAAATGGAATGAACAGGTTTACTCTTACTGGTGCTAAAGGGAAGTAGCAGGTCCTCTCCATGGTTTTCTGTTACCATGGCTAAAATTGCTGCCTCTGGTTAGCAGAATATTTCCCTCAGGAACAACAATATTTTTTCTCACAGTACCATACGTAGAGAAAAAAAGCCTTAACTGCAATAATTTTTATTTGGTTTCTCAGGAGTCAAAATATTAACTCCATCACCATAAAATGTACAAAAGCATCACTCTAGATGCAAACAACAAACATCACCTTGGTTTATCTTCTAAATTCTTGTTTCAGTATTAGGTAAACTGACTTGTTTTTCCTAAAGTAGTCCAAAGACCATTCTCTTGATAAATCTGCATTAAGTTCTTTTTGGGCAGAACTCTTTCAAAAAATATGTTATTACTGTAGATGTATTTAAAATAGCTTGCAAACCCATGTTTAAACCTCTCTACCATATTTTTACTTCCCTAAGTAATATAACAGTCTATTTTTTGTTAACCAAGAGATAGCAATACAGCATGAAAAACTGCAGAGTCTTTTTCAAAAAATTTTCCTAATTTTTTCTGTTTAACACATTTTTATTTATTCCTTAGTGAATAAATTAAAGAGAGCTTTCAGCAGCACAATTCCTACAGATCCTTTCGACTGAACACCAAAGTAGTAGCCAGAAAGATGAACATTTGAATGCCACAACCACATCAAAAGTGTTCTCAGACAGACCTTTGGAAAGAAATCAGTAGGAGAAGGTCATGACAATTATTCCCAATACAATTTTTTATTTCCCCAGTTGGCACCAGTTCTTCATAGAGTTCTTTATTAGCAACATTTGGGAAATGCCTGCTAAAAAAGATTTAATCTCAAAATCTCACAGAAGAAACATCCTTAAAAATGAACTTAAGACAAAGAGTGCAAGTCCAAGTTTTAGTAAGAGTGCTATGTGCTCCCTGAGGAAAATATCACAAACCATGAACTCCACAGATGTTCTTCCAATAGTATGTGCAGACTAATAAACAACAACAACAACAAATGGAGCCTGTAAAGCATGACAAACTGAAGATAAAATAATGTTGATTCAGTCAGATATCTCCCCAGTCTATGTAGGGAAAGAAAGAGTGCCCAAATCTTCCTACAGATACTCAAACAAAAGTTTAATAAAACAGACCATCTGGTACTGTAACTTATCTACCAGACACAACTACTGAAAAGTGTATTTCCATTTCTCTGACATAAAGTTACACTGTGATCAAAGATCAGCATGGCTGAGCTGCCCTGCTTATCCTGCAGAGATGTGATGTATCAATACCGAGTCCTATAAAAACCCATTCAAATTAAAATGAGCCTTTAAAAGCACCACATTTAACAGCAGTCAGTGAAGATTAGCTTTGAGAAGCTAACTAGGGGCAGATAACTTAGAGAGCATCCTGTAGAGAAAAAATCAATATACTATATTTAGTTTTTTAAAAAACTTATTAAAAAGAAACACAAATAAGCAGAACCTCTTCTTGGTAACTCCTGTCCCCTTTAAATAGTTCATTTGGCACAGGCACTCAGTCAATCCAGACTTCTTCAGCATTTCATTTTAAAAGTGCACCTTGGAAGATATTTACGCAGTTTCAGTGTTGAATGGCATTTATTAGCAGCAATTAAATTCTGAAGTATCCTAATAAAGCTTGAACTGAGGTTTTTGAGTAGGAGAGGCATGCTTAATGAATGCCAGCACAATCAAAACCTACAATCAGGACAGCTAGAAATAAGCTAGGGCTACAAAGTGTTGACAGCATAAAAACTGAAGAATGCCCATTAGCAGAGAGGCATCTAAGTCAGATGCAGTCAATAAACACATCAATTCATCTGCTCTGAGGCAGAAAAACAGGAGTCTGCTGTGTTCCAGCACACTTTTATAAACATGGATGTCATGCCCAAATTGAGCTACCCTTTCCCCGGGTAGATTTTATTATTTCAGACAAGGAAGCTCAGGGTGAGATAGAGTAGGCCCATCTGTATCTCTGCCCAATACCAATAGCAAGACCACAATTCCTTTACAGAAACAGTACCAAACTCCTTTCCCTGTCAAAATGCATAATACTGCTTTTCTTTTCCCTAGGTCTTACCTATGTTATATTTGTTCATGAGGACTGTGGAGCAATTTCTTATACAAAATATCCAAATCTTTCCTATTATAGAGAGCTTCTCATTTTTGGGGGGCTCTCTGGGCATTGATGGGGTGGAAAAAAAAGGCTACATACAGGCATGGCAGATATCACTTCTCTCCAAGTGATATGGGAGAGATATGGTTTGGGCCTAAACCAGAGTTTTTTATATCAACTGGTTGATCTGAGCCTTCTCCTTCCCCCATTTCTCAAAACAAAGCCTAAATTAACCTAATTGAAGGACTTTTTGCCAATTCTTCCTCTTCAGTTGTCAATGTTTCTTCATATTCCTATGAAATCAGGCATTGAAGCACTAAAATACATTTAGTGCTTAAAAGCGCATTTAGCACTAAAAAGACATTTCACACACTAGTGACTGGGAGCAGGAAATCGGGGAAAACTCATGAGAAAACACATCTGATAAGTGTAGGGGCTCAAATCATTGAGATGCTGTTCTTCAGAAGAGTCAAAAAACTTGTTGTGATTCCCAAGCTGAACCCCAACTATGGAACTCCTTTATAATTAGTCAATGAAAAGTCAGGCAGAAAAGAACCAGTGAGAGACACTGCCTGGAAACCAGGTTCAGCATTCTGTGAGGTGAGAAACAGGGAACTGCCAAGTAAATCTTCCTACATTTTTCTACCTCCTAAATTATTTAATATAATTCTCCAATTTTATTAATGTATTTTTGCTTAATGGACTAATGGAATGTTTGATTTTACTTTAAAACTTCCTAAGGAGTGAAAAAAATTGTATTTTAAACTGTCACTAGATGGAGCTCCAAGTTTATTTATAGCTAGGAAAGGCAGCACTTATAAGGACCTCAGAATTTGTTTTGGTGCAATTTAACAGCCTGAAGGAATATTTTCCTCTTTATCCAATTAATTTACTAAGCAAATCAAATGAAAAAACCCAACCTCATAAATAAACAAACCAAAACCAACCCAGAGAGTTACTCAGCTATTCATGGGATGCCATGAAAGTTTACAATAACCTTTTGATTTCTCTGGATAGTTTTGGGGGGTTTTCTCCATGATTCACAGAGAAGCCCCTCCTCCCCCCACCCCCCATTTCATTTTTACACTGCCTCAGCCAGAAGACATGAGACTTTACAGCCCTCCTAACACAGAGTTACTCAATACTTTCTTTGCCTTGGTCTCCACTGACAAGATCAGCCCTCAGAAATCTCTGCCCCAGGTGACCAGGGTAAAAGAAGGTCTGAAAGGAGACTTTCCCTTGTTCCAGGATTGGCTTAGAGAACACCTATACAAACTAGACATCCACAAGTACATGGGATGCAGAGAGACCTCAACAAACTAGATGGCTGGGCAATCAACAACCATATTTCCATCCTGTTTTTGCCATAAATTCTGCTGACATGATATTTTTCAGCTTTTTACTTCAGCAGACATGTAGATTAAGCTAAAATTTGAACTTCAACGTGTGTGTCAGTTCAGTTTTTGCTCCTGATAAGACCTACAGTTATTTTTATATCCTATTAAGGGATACATCTGCTGCAGGTAGCTCAATCTGAGCACTGCAGATTGAGATGCAGGTTGAGCTCTGAGTGGGAACAAATGTGGCAGTTTGTAAGGAAGAAAAGTACAAACCAAATACATGTCATCAGGACTTTTTCTGCACCCTAGACTAAACCACAAGCAGTGCAGAGTCAGCAGCAGAGTATGAGTTAGTTAAATTCTTGGTCTCTGTGCTTGGATGTATTGACATTAAAAGTTGAGTGATGGTGAGCACTTTGTTAATGGTCAAAGCGTAGGAGGTTAAAGCATCCTTCTGCTTCTTTCAGACTATCAGGGCAAAAATACTTTTAATGTGACCTGAGATACAAAGAAATGCTATGTAAGAAACTTTTACATACTGCTGGTTTCAGCTTACAGCAAACTGGATTTATGTGATGCTGGACTCACCCTTGGCATTCATTAGAGTAACAAGAAAATGTTTTGAAGTGCTGTTAAAGTCTGAAAGAGAAGAAACAAACAAAAATGTGGCCAACTGCTCCCTTAGAGTTTGCCCCACAAATCAGCATATTGTAATAATTTGTTATTGAAGTGCAGTTCTATAAAAACAATTTTGTCATATAAGCTCACACATTTCTATGACAAAACTTCCATCTCTCCTGTTATGCCTTTCAGATTCTTCAGCTCCTTGTGAATCACACCTGATTTAGCTGTGTTTATGGGAAGAGACAGAAAAAGATGCCAAGTATAGCCCAGTGTCCAAGCAACTATCTTGTC
This sequence comes from Climacteris rufus, assembly GCA_013398175.1. Lineage (NCBI taxonomy): Eukaryota > Metazoa > Chordata > Aves > Passeriformes > Climacteridae > Climacteris > Climacteris rufus. The sequence goes on along the minus strand of VZRZ01008454.1, from coordinate 1,733,030 downwards.
TGCTATTTATGTAGAAAATCCTTATGAAACGAAAATAGCTTTAAATCCAATGGAATAAGAAAAGACAAGAAATATTTAATAGTTGTGGATTTTTTAATACTGTCTTCACTGATCCACAAGTCTCTAAAAGGTGGAGGGAACAGCAGAGCTCATACTGCAGACATTCCAGCTTCCACAGGCAAATCTGGGAGCACTCCAACATGCACAGGCTGACCACCCACTTGAAATGATGCACCACAGAGTTCCATCTGGAGATTATGGACAGTATGAAGTGAATGAGAGAAGTGTCTTTGTGTATAAACAAGGGGTTATTAAATAAGGTCTCTTATACCTGCCTCATCAGTTTACTTAATGATCACTCCAGAAAGACACAAAAAAGCAAATAATGAAGACAAAATCAAAGACAGAAGGAAAAATAGTCTTTGCAGACTTGAGGAGAAAGACTACAAAATCTCTCAACACTCAGATCTATCACAAACTGAGAAACTGCCAAGTGGAAGAGAACAAGCTACATACATTTCTGGCTGCAGTAAGCCATTCCAGCTGGTCACAAAAGCATTTTGCTTCTGCACCCCACCAAAATTGCTGTCCCCTCCTCCAGGCACACACTCCTGCCTGCTCCCTTGCTCTCACTCTGGCATCTGTCAAATTCCCCCCAGGGCTCCTTCAGTTAACTAACATAACTAAAAATTAAATTAATTGGGAAAAAAGAAGGGTTGTTTGCCAGATTTGCAAGTTGAAGCAGCTCAAAAAGCCCAATGCACACAGGAGCTGATGCATACCTTATGCTGTAGGTGGAACCAAGCACAAGGAATAGGAGAGAAAGGGGATGAAGAAATTTCTGCTGTGACTGGGATGTTGCTCACTTCACTGATACCCCCCAGCATCACAAAATCACAAGTCCTAAGGATGTGTCATCTCATATCATAAGTATCCTTGCAAAATCCATACAAATGTATTAAACTGGAGAACACAAAAAAAAACCCCAGGCAGTGCCATAAAATGCCAAAGGAAAACGTATTCGCATAAGCAAAACCATTTAGTATAGCTTGCTATATTTTGAAGATGCAGTGTAGCTTTTGCTGAGTAGCTTCAAGTTGTGCAAAGTGTTTCATTTCAACAATAAAAGCCAAATATGTTTCATGACTGTGAATTCTGCCAGGGACCTTGAGATGACTTAACATATACTTATCTAGAATTACAACAAATTCCAAAAATGGTAAGCTCAGCAGCAGTTCTACTGGTGTGAAGAAAAATATAATTCATAGATATAAACCATGCTTTCTCTAGATAGGCCAGTAACTTATCTTGATTTGGACCTTCATTTCTGCACCACTTACAGTTAGTATCAGACTTCCTTCATTGTCTAAATTATCTGTAATTGCAAATAAATTTTGTGTTATTTTTTGATACTGATTTTCCATTTTTGCAATTCAATTCCCTCTCACTTTTGAACCCACTGATAACAAGCAATAGCAGCAATATACAAACATACAGAGATTAAACTTTTGACTTTAACAGCAGGAGACACATGGGTACTAAAACAGTTTATGAATGAGTAAACTGAGCTTTAAAAACCTCACCTGACTTACTTAAAGCCACCCAAGCAGGACTATAGAACAGTTGAAAAGGGAACTGAGAAACTCTAATGCCTTGATGTAATTGCTAGACCATATGCCTTCCTTTCATAATAGGCCATCAACAGCATATGAGTTACTCAGATAAGGAAAGGACCCAGCAACCATTGAAAAACCAAGTTATTAATTCCTATTTAAAATATTTAATGACTTAATGTAACATGAAATCCTCATGTCACTGACCAGACCAGAGAGAGGACACTAACATTCATTTAAACGTCAGTATTTAAGCACAGGAACAGGCATGGTTCTCTTTTAAAAATGTTGAAGAGCTAAACTAAATGAAGAAGTAGCCTAGGAAATCACATTAATTCCTAATGGAAATGGGGCTAGCAGCTCTCTGTCACATAGGTATTTCCATTCAGCTTGCAAACAGCTGCATTGGAAAAAGAGCTGACCTTCCAAGACAGTGAGCTTGCATCACCTTGGACAAGAGAATTGGAATTCGTTAAGAAAATTAGGTGATCAAAAACAGTACCTTGTGGCAAGAGATTAGGACGTGAATGTCACTGTTGTCAGGACAGCAGGCAGGACAAATAACCACACAGCAGCAACTCTAAGGAGCAGAAGGTGAAAGGCCAAAAGACTCAGAGGCAAGAAACCTCCAAAAGCGAAGGGCACAGGCCCCAGGCAGGAGCCAAAAGCCACCGTTGTGTTTCACAGGTGCCTTTTGTACATCCCTCAGCCCTCAGGCCACATTGTCATTGGCTCTCACTGCCGCCCCACAGCTCAGGGATCACTCCCAGCTGAGATTAATCTGGAGCAAAACTCAACTCCCTGATCCCAGCTGCACATCCCTGTTCGCTGATGCTGAAAGCTCTCATGGGCATCAGCTGATAAGCAAAAGTGATGCCAGCAAGGCTTTCAGACCAACTGTCTGTTCCCACACATGAATATGATTAAATTCAAAACATTGACAATTTGAAAAGCCCCCAACCCCAAGGTGCCATACATTCAAAGTCAGAACTTAACAAGCACAAAGGAAGAGCTCTGGGTGTTCCCTCTTTGCCACAATCCTCTATCTCTCTCATTTTTGGGGAGCAGAATGTGGTCAGTCAGCAAGAGTCTCAAATGACCTAGCAGCTGTTTTCTGAAGCTACAGAACAACAATGCTAAAGTAAGCGTATGTCCTCGTGTTCAAAGACAGAGATGAGTATCTATGGACATCAAGACAGTAAAAGTCCCTTCAAACACAAAGAGGTGGTGGATATTTTCTAGATAAGACCCCTTTAGGTATTCTTGGTTTGATTTTTGCTTGTTTTAAATACATCTATATTTTTAAAAAGTCTTTAGATGGTGTATAGCCCACCACAGGGACTGTGAAATGAGACCAGATCATTTGCTATGGAAGCACCTAGTCTGCATCAATTACATTTGTGGTAATATCGTGTTTCTTCATATTAAGATTTTGTGCAAGTTAATGGGCAAGTTTCCCTTGAAGTATATGCTTCAGCTGAAGAGTGGGAAAAGCCTCCAAAGAGAAAACAGGTGGATTTTTTTTGCCTGGTAGCTTTGCAATGTCTTAGAAGTATTCCCAATGATTTCTATGGTACTTCTATGTGCATTAAAGGCTTTTGGAGATATTCTCTCTTTAACTTGAACCGCATGGTTTCCCAGTATCTTCATACAGGTATTTGAAATCTAACAGCAGCACAGTCTAAAAAATCCAGAAGGACAGGACCCTGCAAAGCATTAAATGACAGAAGCAAACACTTCACGTGGAAAAATCATGCCCAGAATTGTTAGCAAGATACAGCAGCATTGTTCTTCTCTATAAAAGCCATCCAAGACTTGTCATGCCAAACGAATGAACACAGAACTTTAATTAATTTTACATCTTTGTTAATATTGCTACTATTAAACCTGAATTAATTGAGCAATCAAAAGAGTAGAATTGTACTCATCATCATCATAATCTTATTCTGTGATGCTATGCAAAATTCTAGGTCTGCACTCAGTTAACCACTATTATGCAGGCTAAAATTTCTAATATTTTTTGAGATGCTTCAGGCACTTTATGCTTGAATGAAGTATTAGTACTCCTTGTCTAAGGAAATCCATGTTTTATCTGTGTCTTCATTCCAAAGCAATTGCTTAGAGAGGTATCGTATTTTTGCACATCATCTAAAAAATTATGATAAGAAAAATCCTGCCATTCAGGATTTTATGTCATTTCTACTCCTTTTTACAGTAAATGCACCTGAAATATCTGAGGTGCTAAATTAGAGAGCAACATGAAGCAGGCAGAACACTAGACCAGCTGATATATATACCTAATATATCTAATTTCTATCATTGCTTATAACATTTTCATACATTGCTTAGATGGTTTTCAAATAAACTGCACAGCTTTCAATCTTAATTGTCGCTGAGTAAATGAAAGGAATGCTTGGCTGAATTGAGAAACATTTTGAATTTATTTCAGCCTGGATAGCTTACATTATTCTACTGGTCGTAGTTTTCTTTTTTTTTCCCTTATACAGCATTGAAAAGAAATGGGAATAGTTCTAGAGACATTGTCCTGAAATCGTCATACTTTAAGAGGAAAGAACAACTTTAGAGGCTTCAATGCTTCTGTGTGCAATTAAAATCACTAAAGATTTTTAAGTCCTATTTGCAATAGTCATCTTTAAGCTCCCATAATATTTATTTCATTTCCAATAAACCTATTGAAACATAAATACCAGCAGATTATTATGACAGGACATATTGTACCATTGTACCTACATATCTCTGGATCGTTTGACTTGATGTTTCAAAATAGTTGACTTTCTATCCAAGACTCCCAAGAGTTCATTTAAAAATAGTAATAAGGAGATAGCATAGCTATGTGAACACAGTTGTCATAAAAGAGTAGAACATACAAAGAACTGCATGTTAAGGAATTTGGGGGTTTGGTGCTTTTTGTTTATTTGTGAATTCGGGGTTTTTTTAAATGAATCCTTATCATAAAGTCTGTTAAGGGAGTGAACAGAAATTTTCAGCAAATTCTAAAAATATTCCTGTACAGTCATATTCCAGTCATATGTAATGCAGCTGCTGACACACAGAATAGAGATTAACTCAAAAACTTCACAAAATGTTTCAAAAACCATAAATAACTAATACTGCTACATATAAAATCCAAGCACATAGGTTCTAGATGTTGTAGTTCATCTGTTACTAAAATAAATACTGCACAGAATTTATTACTTGATTCTGTAGAAAAACTGCACACAACCGCTTTTGACTATGACTGTCATTAAAATATTAACTACACATTTCTGCAATTAAAAAAACCACACTATTTTTATTGACTTGAATGTTCATGAGTCAAGCCTGTGTCCTTTAATTTTTTTACTTAATTTTTTTTTTTTAAAGAACAGCTATATCCTACCCAACTTGACAATAGCAGTGGCTGTTAAAGTTACAGCTGTGATACAGAACCTTAAAAGGGGATGAACTTTTTCCCCCAATTCCTAACTGACAGCATAACCAGCTGTTACTGAAAACCTGCATTTGAATACCAATGCAGGGTTCAATTCCTATCACACAATGAAAAATGCCAAGTTCAAATGCAAAATAAACAGACCTTCAACATTTCATTGTCTGCTTTGTTGGAATTAATTGCATCATTTGTTGTAATTGTTTCACTTTTCATATACTAGAATTTTTTCTTATTTGGAAGCTTGCTGTCACAAACTTGAGGTACTAGACAGCATGTTTTGGTACACTGGATAGATCATTTTTCCCAAAAGTTAATTGCTGTCCTTAAAAGTATTTCACTGCTATCTACACAAGCAGAGTAATCTTACCTCAACAACTACCATTAATACATGGCAGAGACACATCATTCATCAATTTTTGGTAAAGGTATAATTTCATTAAAGGCATCATTTAATGTTAAGGGTATAATTGAATTTTATGATTTAAACCTCTAGTTTGGCATACCTGTACCACACATTTTACTTCTCCTCAGTAGTGCTTCACTGAGGAAAACACATCTGCAGCACAAATTAGGTGTACTTTCAAACTTCTGCTATGGTGAAATGACTAAAGTTATTTGCTAGTGAATTTGGCACTTGGTATTTGTCAGATAGACTAGATACAAATTGTAGTGGTTGTATTAACTGTCCCGTGCCATATATCTGTTCCACAGTAATGAGCATTTTCAACCTGTTGTCAGTAATAATGAAACTACCAAATTTATGAAGTAATTCTGACTTTGGAAATTGCCATGTTATTCTGAGTTTGAAATGCCTCCATACACTGAGACAAAAGGCTGGGCATGAAGCAGCAACTGATCATAAAACTGGAATTTGAAAATATGTTTTCCATTTGAATCAGACATCTTCCTGTTTAACTTATTTTTTCATTAATTAGTAAAATCATCATAAAGACTCACACAATCAAAAATATAACACCTGCACCACGGCCTATGAAACCCAGTCTTTTAGCCCTGGTTGCTCCACGGTGTAAACAGCAATGTCTGGTTTAGCCAGAAACACTACAGATATTTTCAGTAACTTAGACTGGCACTTCCCAAAGTGTACAAACAGAAATTGAAATTCATGTAATCTCATTTGGAAAATAGTGGTGACCAGTACTACATATCAAGTATTGTCAGCAGATAACTGTCAAAGCTGTAATTATTAATAGATAGCAACTACAGACTATTTTGAAGTAGACCTTAATGATTTTTTGCTCTGCACACAACTAATCTTGGTCAGATTATTGTTATACGCTTCCTTCCAAACATGACTACAATTTTTAGTGATAATGGTAGAGACAAATATTTGTACCTATTGTCAAAGGCAATATGTACAGCAATCTGCAAGTCATGCCACCAAACTATTAACAATATCAGCTGGCAGGAGATTTCTTTAATTATTTTCATTCCATCATCAGTCACTCCCTGCTGCATCATACGTGTACATTGAGTCTCATCCAAAATCCATTGGAGGGTTTAAATACATCTGGACATTGTTTGGAGTAAACCACATTTTCAAGTCTTCTCATGCCACCAAGAGGTAGGGTGCCCCCCAAGAAGGGAAGTTCCAGCCCAGCAGAGGACTCTGTCCTTGGCACACAGTGCTGCTGGAGCTCTGAGTGACACTGGGACAGTGGCTTTGCCAGGCCAGGTCCTGTGTGTTTGAAGTTGGTTTGGTGAGGCAAGAAAAGAACAGTGCCCTCAGAAAAGTTATCTATGCATTCTACATGCTGTGAAAGAAAGAAGGTAATTTGTTTTGAGCAATTTTCTAAACATTCTGCAAACCTTAGGTTTAAAAGATTAACGTGGGGTTTACATATTGCTGTTATGAAACTGTTAACTGTATTTAATTGTTCCCTTCTAGAGCTAAACACAGAAGAGTTTCTGTTTATTTTAAAAGCAGAGACAGTATTAAACACAGAAGAGTTTTTGTTTATTTAAAAGTAGAGACAGCATTTCATCAACTGTTGACACGCCTGGGCTTTGAAATATGGCATCTATCAAGCCAAGTTTAGCTACACTCTAGCAACAACAATCCTTATTTATTGCATTCTGGCATCTGGGCAGGAAGAGCTTGAGGAAGACTTTTTTTTAACTAATTCCACCATTTGTTTCTTCAGGCTACTGTCCCATTGACTCCAGAAACCTGAAAATAGCCAAAGGCTGGTAAGATGTGCACAGGGTCTCTTCTGGGATAAGGGCTAGAACAGGGAGAACAGAAGAACTTCACATCAGTCATGCAGCTGCTGAGGTGTCATTCAGTCAGCCTTCTGAACTATTTCCATCCTTTCTTAGGCCACTTTCATATTTCCAGAGCAAGAGAGGAGAGAAAGCCAAAAGAACAGTCTTAAGGTAGTCAATCAACTAACTAGTAGTCAAGTAACAATCTAACTCCTCCTTCAAAAATTGAACTCCATTATAAAGAAAAAAAGAAGAAAGGAGCAAAAACTACAAAGAAAGCAAAATTCACACTATATGATGCAAATACAGAACTTAAAGGTATAGGTGAAAAAGAATAAACTTTAACTGCCTTGTGCCTTACAGGACAGAGAAAAAGATCTGTGTTAGTAAAAATAGCGAAAAAGGCTTTTCTGACACCCAAAATATTTCCAAACACAATCTAGTTTTCATTCAGGAAAATTAAGCATGCACCACAAAAAGTTCTCAAATACTTTTAAATTTTTGAAAACATCTTTGTATTGATTCATGAGACACCCCTGTATCCAGATTACTTTAGTTGAAAAGATATTTGTAGAATTATAGCTTTTGTACAGGAAGATTGTTTCACAGAAAAGAACAATGAATCTTACTTTCATATAAAAATGGAATATTAAAAGTTACAGAACTCTACAATTAAGTGTAACTTAAAGGTCAAGTTTTAAAATTGAAACTGTTTCTGGACAACAGAACTGAGTCCTCTTCATGACTGGGCATCTTAAAATACCATTCTTGTCACTAAGACAACATTCAAAAGACAAAAGGTAGCATAAAAGGTAAAAGATAACACTTTATAATCAATTTACATGAAACTGGAAACCAGTTATTTCAATGAAGTTGTTACTTAGTGAAGCACTTCTTTCTCCTTTTAGAACCCAAACCCCTGAATCCCAGAAAAATTTCAGCCAAGCAAAACATTGCAGGCAAGATTATGTCTTTTGCCATGTCCTTATCAACCACAGTTGAGTTTAATACTGACTTAAATTGCCATTTTGTCAAGGAATACCTGAACACTTCTCTTGATAAGTCTAGAACTTGTTCATTTTTTCAGCCAAAAAACACCCCTACGTTGTTTTGAAGAAAAGTCCATTTAGATTAGACTCCAATATAGAATCATATTCTGAGTTTCTTCTTGAAAAACAAAAACTAACAATGTGAAATCTGTTAGCAGATAAATTTTCATTATTCTAATTTTGCTCTGCTTTACCTTCAAAAAAACAAAGATTAAAAGAAAAAAATCTCAGCTGAGAAAAAGATGTTGTGGTTTTGCTGTTTGTTTGTTTGTTTGTTTGTTTGTTTTGGGTTTAAGTTTGTGTTTCCTTTTTCCCCCTAAATAAACTGATTACACATTTTATTCCAAGTTGCCATGGGAAGAATATTCATGTTTTCAAAACTATGAGGGTTTATCACCACAAAATTAAAAGCTGTTCCCCTCTTCGGTTCTAATTTGCTAATATCAAAATGCTGGAAGCTGTCATTTAGGACTGTTAGATACAAGGCTGTTAAAATAAATAAAATAAAATTTTAGTCAACACTTACTGTCTACTACTATAAATTACATTGTTTAATACAACACAAGGCTGGTGTGGTCCTGCAGTACAAAGTGTTTCTTTCTGGCATCAGTCTTCCCATCTTCCACTTTTATTAGATGTATATAGGAAATCTGTCATTTTACTCCTTGGACAAAATAGTTTGGGTTTTTTTCAGTACTGAAAAATCATGAAGAATATATTTCCTTTTTTTCTAACATTGGCAATCCCAAATGTGAAACTCCATTACTTTCTTGCGTGTTGCTTAAGCTCAATGTGATTAATATATAACTACAACATCACACACCATTTTAGCAACAGTCATTCTTTCTCACTGTCTTAGCACTTAAAATTCTGCTACTTAGTGGGTTGTCTGTCTCATTTAATTTATAATTCCCCATGTTGGCTCACATTGTGTTTGTGAAGATATTCATTTTAAACAGCAGAAGAGTTCTTCCTGATACAATCTGCATTTCAGAAACCATATTTTGCATTTAATTCTGCATCTGCCTCTAAGCCTTCAGTTTTCCTTTCATAAATACTTTTTTTAGAAATTGGCATGTTTCCAACAGATAAAACGTTTGCATTCTGCACTATTGGGAATTTGATTGAGAATGGATACTGAAAAATCATGAAGAATCATTTTGATACATCTTCCTCAAATATGTGCACATTTTGAGACATATTCTCAAAGTGAAGAATTAAAAAATTCTTGCTGCTGGATCTTCATATCATATGTGTGTTTCATATTACTGTGATAGAAATAATTTGTTTCCTCTGCAGGTTACTTTTTACTTCCTGTTCTTCTAGAATGTGCTCCTTTTGTTTGTTTGTATCAGTCAGTGATGGAAAAAAATCTAATTAATATGATGTTTACAATTACTTTTCACATATTTGGCAGTATTTATTCCCCGTTCTATATCCAAAGAGTTAAAATTTCCATCATAATAATAATTCCCATCTGTACCAAATTCTTTAATACCACTTTAGGTATTCCTGTATCAAAATACTAAGAAAAATTTCTTATAACTTTTCTTCATCTGATTTGTTTTGTAAGGCCTACAGTTTGTTTTGTCAGGATAAATTTAGATAATTCGTATCAACTCAAACAAAATACATTGCTATGAAGTTATGAAAAAATTTGAGTTTATCTATTTAGTTTGTTTGACAAAATAAGTGCATAAATTTTGTCCAGACTCCTTTGTGGTGTGTGATCAAAATATACCAACATCTCAGATGAGTGAAGATGGGCAGAACTAATGAAAAAATACACCAACATAATGAACATTTTAACAGCCATTTGAAATTTTTGATATATTATGACCATTGAAAATTATCCTTAACAAGGGGTGTTTCAAAAAAAGGTTCAGTCTTACGAAATCTACTTAGACCATTTTTCTGAACAGGGAGGATTTGGGGAATTTCCCAACTGGAGACCCACTTTAAGTGGGTGTAAGCAACTACATATATATGTAAGCACAAAAATCTCTAATTTTACCAAACTACACAAAATTGCAGGAAAATAGTGTGTGATCATTTTAAATCAAACCAGCATTGAGATTTAAAGTATGAAATAAGCCAAGACTGTAAATAATTTCTATGCAGCCAATACCTGGAAATCCTTGGGCTAATATTTATGCTATCAAATAAACATATAGTTTCAAAATAATGCAAAACCCTCCACACCAACCAAACAAAAGAAACAAATTTTTAAAATCCTTTTGCAAAGCACTTAAATGAGAAAAATAAATCTTTCTGTGAAGCATGAATCTTACAGTTTTCAAAGAGAAATTATTACAGTTAACTGTTCAAATAAGAAAAAATGGAGGAATGAAGCAGGGATGGGTTTTTTGAAACTTTTAAGAAAAGTGTTAAGAAAAAAATCAATATGAAAAACAACGTAGTGCAGAGCAGTGGTAATTGCTTATGTTCACATTCATATCAGAGAGAAGATGATTAATTTTTAGTGGATAGTGCAGAGGAAGAATGTACACACAAGAAGGTATCAGAGCATGTAATAAAGAAAACACCTGCCCAGTGATTGTCCCTGAAACACTTAATAATGCAGCTACATCTTTAATGATAAGAATGAGATTAACTAAAATGATTCTGTTTCATAAAAACCAGCAAAACATATAATCATTGAACATCAATATAATTTTTCCTTTCAATAGATTCAGGTCCTTCTGTTTGTGCACTGGGAACTGTCAGTAGTGAGAAAACAAGCAAAACCACTTTAATCTGGAAAAGATGGTTTCAGTATGAGTTCTAACTCAATCCGTCTGGTATCTGACCCACTGTGAAGCAGGAATGTATTAACACAAACATTAGATTCCACATTCTGAAAATGGAAAGGCTAACCTTAACCAGATGCTATGGAACCACCCCTAAACAAGATTTTAATGTAAGGCAAATATAAAAATACTCAGTAAGAAGTGGGATTTAGATGTCAAACTTCCTGGACTCTTTAAACATTTAGTTTAAAAAAGAGGGGATGTGTAAGAGGAAGAAGCAGTTAACCCTCCAGCAAGAAATCCCATCTTGTTGCCTTGTTTTGTCATGATGTAGATAAACACATCTGTCTTTTAAAAAGTAGCTATTACTGTTCAAACAAACCTCCTTCCCTTCCCTCTACCCCAGACCATGGCTTGGTTAAAAAAAGGGTGTTTAACACATGAGAAAAGACATGTGAAGACCCATTAGCAAAACCCAGCCATTGTAACTATTTCTCCATCCTTTCTAGAATAGGAACTCGACAAACAAGAATGCTTGTCTATGGAATTTGGGTTGAATGAGCATACTTTCCGTGGAGCTTCAACATGCTGAGCTTGTCAGGCCATGCGTCTGCCAGCAAATCAAACAATTGGGAGCACAAGCATGTGATGTCTATGATGTTGTTAACAGTGTGGAACACAGTTATTAGAGCAGTCTCTGGCACGCCAAATGGCCACGGTACTCCCAAACAAATCCTCTGTGTGATCCAGAAATTGACATAGCTCAGTGATTACAAATAACAGGTTCTGTGCCACCAGCATCCTCCTAGGCTGGTCCTGGAGCACTATTCCAGTAGATGCCTTTAACTCAGGAGCACCTACATGCCATTTTAGGATAATTTAGGCTGAATATTAGAATCAGCCTAATGGATGATTGCTGTGGGTCATGTAGATTAAATAAGTTCAAAACAGATTATTTTTGTAAACATTTAGAAAACTTGTTTCTTATTGACAATGCTATACAAAGTTTATATGCAACAGCAGCAGAAATTTAGTTTATCCAAAAATGTTTTTGGGAAGAAAATACACTAGCCCTTAGAAGAATGCTTCTTTTCATTCTTCATGTTAAAGAAGGTGAGTTGAACTATAAATCACATGATTTTTTTACTTTCAAATTCTCATTAAGAAAGATGAGAATCACAATGCAGGAACTGGAATATGAAGATTGAGAGCAAGAATAATATTAGCAGGAGAAAACATTTAAAAATGCTTGAAGTTACTGCATCTCTTCAGCAGAGACAGATTCCTCAAGCTTTCTCTAGGCTCAGTTTGAGACAGGGNCATGCGTCTGCCAGCAAATCAAACAATTGGGAGCACAAGCATGTGATGTCTATGATGTTGTTAACAGTGTGGAACACAGTTATTAGAGCAGTCTCTGGCACGCCAAATTGCCACGGTACTCCCAAACAAATCCTCTGTGTGATCCAGATTTATTACTAATACTATTGCTATTGCTATTACTATTATTAACCTCTATCATCTTCATTATCTTTGTTATTATCTTTATTATTATCATCTTTATTGCCTTTAATTTATTATTCTTCTATTAATACAAAAATTTATAGTCTCTTTCAGAGTGAGGATACTAAATACCCTCTTAGATTCTACTTGGCTTGGACATCACATAGCCCAAACCTGGCCTTCTGGAAAATGCTGTGTTTGTANATTATTTTTGTAAACATTTAGAAAACTTGTTTCTTATTGACAATGCTATACAAAGTTTATATGCAACAGCAGCAGAAATTTAGTTTATCCAAAAATGTTTTTGGGAAGAAAATACACTAGCCCTTAGAAGAATGCTTCTTTTCATTCTTCATGTTAAAGAAGGTGAGTTGAACTATAAATCACATGATTTTTTTACTTTCAAATTCTCATTAAGAAAGATGAGAATCACAATGCAGGAACTGGAATATGAAGATTGAGAGCAAGAATAATATTAGCAGGAGAAAACATTTAAAAATGCTTGAAGTTACTGCATCTCTTCAGCAGAGACAGATTCCTCAAGCTTTCTCTAGGCTCAGTTTGAGACAGGGAAATAAAAAAAAAAAGAAGAAAGAAAGAACCCCTCCAAATTAAAAGTAGCCCTACATATGTCAATAAAATTTCAATAAAACCAGAGGACTCCAGTGATGCCACTAAAAAGCAAGGACCAGTAATCACCATTTATTACTAATACTATTGCTATTGCTATTACTATTATTAACCTTTATCATCTTCATTATCTTTGTTATTATCTTTATTATTATCATCTTTATTGCCTTTAATTTATTATTCTTCTATTAATACAAAAATTTATAGTCTCTTTCAGAGTGAGGATACTAAATACCCTCTTAGATTCTACTTGGCTTGGACATCACATAGCCCAAACCTGGCCTTCTGGAAAATGCTGTGTTTGTACTACAGACAAGCTGAGTATGAAACTCGCTATTCCAAGATTTCAAGGAAGCAAAGGCTGAGCTTTTGTTTCTTACAAGACTCACACACAGAAATGAATCAATGATTCTTCAAACACAGAAGTAAAAATGCAAAGCACGTTTTATTTATTGACCTGTACAGTCATATATCCAGGTGCATATTTTCCATCATGTTAATTAAGTAGAAAGGGAGTCAGAAAGATTATTGATAGAAGAATATACAAGATGAAAAGAAATTAGCCATGAAGCTATGCCTATTGATTGGTTTTGTTCTGTAGAAAGGTTGCATGATAAGAACAGAGGCCGAAGTTCTCAGAACCACCATATTAACATAGTCATTTTTGCTAAAGTAAATCAAAGAGACCTTCCAACATGCAAAACAACAAAAAAAGAATTTATGGGAATATATTTCATTATGTAAGTAACACATTGCTGATTTATTTTTAGTGATTGATTCCAGAGTCTATCAGTCAGTGACATGCACATCACAGGCTCATTTCTTTATGGAGGCTGTTGAATGAATGTTTTCAGTGTTGAGAATGGGCTTCCTCACTATCAGTAGACAGTAGCTTTTCCACCACTCTCCAGCTTTTGTCCTAAAAAGTCCACAGTGAGCTGCCAAATTCAGCCAGGGCAAAATTCTCCAATCTTCCTGAGTAAATTCACCAGAGTTTTAAAAATGTGTTGCTCTGTGTGGGGCTATTTTGGATTTGCTGTGAAAACAGGGTGGATAATGTAGAGATATTTTCATCACTGTTGAGCTCACACAATGCAAAGAACTTTTCTACTGCTCCCTCTGCCTCACCAGAGAGTAGGGTGGGGGCATACAAGGTATTGAGAAGGGACACAGCAGGGACTACTCCCCCCAAGTGACCCAGAGGATATCCCAGACCACACAACATCAGGCTCAGTATATAAAGCATGGGGAAGAAGAAACCGTGAACATTTGGAGTGATGGTATTTATCTTCAACAAGATATGCATACATTTGATGGATCCCTGCTTTCCAAGGGATGGCTGAGCACCTGCCTGTGTGAAGTGGGGAATGAATTCCTTTTTATGCTTTTCTTGTGTGCACTGCTTTTGTATTACCTAGTAAATTGTCTTTATCTCAACCCTCAAAGTTTCTCACTTTTAACCTTTGGATTTTCTCCCCCATCCCACTGGTGGGGGAGTGAGCTAATGGCTGCATGGTACTTAGTTGCCAGCAGAGGTTAAACAACAATAAGAAAAAAAGAAACGAAAGGCAAAACAGAAGAAAATATTAAAAAGTTAACTTTTGCTCCAAGTCTTATTTTTAAATAATGCAGAGACAGAGACCACCTCTATAACTTCATCTGCGGTGCAACTGTAAGACTGTGATTTCTGGGTTAAGAAAATACTGGAGCCAGTCTTAATACTGTTTACCTCTGATAATTTGATTATAGAACTTGTGCAAGCAATCCTAGGTTAGTGTATGATCCCAAACACTACCAATTACTCTGCCTCTTTGATTTTAGTTATGTGGTGGTTTGACAGGGTCTGGCTTTTCGGGCGTGGTAGGGGCCAGGAAGATGGCTCCTGTAAAAAGATGCCAGAAGCTTCCATAGCTGTACGGCCAGGGCCTATTCCTGATGGCTCTGAAGATGGAGATGCTGTGGAAGCCACAGCTGGGACAATTAGAGAAGAAAGTAACGCCTCTGTGCCAACATATTTAAGGAGTCACAGCAGTACACAGGCACGCACCAGTAGATGTAGATAGGCAGGGAAGAAGGAGTACAGCATGTAGGAGAAACAACAGATAATGGACATCAGTAGAGTCAGAAGAAGAAGAAGTAGGGGGAGGAGGTGTTTCTAAGAGAGACATCTCCGCAGCCTGTGGTAAGAACTGTACCAATGCAGTGTTTCCCCGCAGCCTGAGGGTCCACAAAGGAGCCAAGATCCACCCCACACCAGAGCAGGAGGGGTGGAATCTCAGAGGAGGGACTTTGGTCTGGAGGGGAACTGACATGGATAACGAGGCCTTTGCTCCCGAGATCAAGGGAGTCATTTGTGGTAAAAAAGGCCTTGTTTCACCCCCACCCTAAGTTTGGACGAGCCTGGCCTTGGGAGGAGGATGCGGCAGCAGTGACCGGGCAGGCTGCTCGCTAAAGCGGAAAAAAGGACTCCTGCAAAAATGCCACAGTGCTTGTGAGAAAGGAACCTGCCTCCTCTCCAAATAATTGCCAAGAAGAAAAATATCTGAGGAATGAACAGACTAGGAAACCCCATCCCCACCCCCCCACCCCCAGTTCTCCTTTCTGAGGGAAGGAGGGAGGAATTTTTAGGGAGAAAGAAAGTGTTCAAGAGAATGTTTTGCTTACTCCTTTAACTCTGTAATAAATTCACTTATCACTTTTAAGTTTTGAGCCTGTTTAATTAAAGGGGTTTTCTCTCAATATCCTTATCTCACCTTGGAAGAAAGTCCTTTCCCCTGCCCAGCTGAGCAGAGGGAGGGGGAGTGAAGCAGTGTTCGTGGGGGCTTTGGAGCTCAAACCATGAAAAGTTACTAAAATCATGCCAAAGAACCCACAGTGAGAAAGCATCCTGTGATATATTAGCAATTCAAGGACTAAACCTTGAAGGTATCAAGATCATACAAAAGGAATTGCACAATTACAAATGTTGACAGGATTGCAAACTGAACACAGTGTCTCTACAATTATGTTCTTCCTCTTATAAATAGTGAAAATAGTAACAAACATAGAGCTTACTGGTAGCCCTGAAGCAGCATGAAAGAGGCCAAATGGGAAAGGTTGAAGAGTAAACAAGGAAGTCAAAACTTAAGGTCCAGTGGCTTTCTAGCCAAAATTAGCACAAATCCTTACAGTTTCTGTGGAAACTCTTCAATTTGGCACAAGAGAAAGCTGCAGTCACAATATGAGAAACAAGCCAGAGTAATAAAAAAGTGGTGTAAGAAATGTCAAGGTACTGGAAAAAAACCCAAAGATAGATGTTTAAAATACATTATACTCACGAATAATTGTCCCTTCTAAAGTGTAAAGGAATGAGAAACTGATGCTAAAAAAAAAACCAAACATATAATGTGAAGTGAAAAGTCCCAAGTGAGATGAAACCAAAAATGCTGGTGGGCAGATGAGGAAACTTACTGTTATGCAAAGGTCAGGAAAAAAGTTAGGAATCTGAGCAGAGGGGAAGATTGTTTCGAGTGCTTTATATTGAAAGAAACAAAAGGAAGAGAATATTTTCTTGTTGTGAAGAAGAATGAGAGTAACAGACCTTGTGAAACTGAAAAATATGAGCTATACAGAAAGCAAGGAATCAACACTGGTGCCAAAATGCAAAAACAAGGTCATGAGTCAAATTCCTAGCATTGGGGTTTTCAGGGATAATCATAAGATGATGAGTTCTAGAGAGTCGGGTTTTTTCCCCAGACTCATTTTGCACACTTTACCCCGGGCTGGAACTAGATGAAGGCAATTAGTATGGGAACATCTGTCTCAAGAGACTGAACTCTACATTTCGTGTAACTGAAGATTAATTGTTCTCAAGCTGAGTGCCACAACTCTTGCAGTACTTCAGTGCTGATTTGTTGGATCAAGTGGTAGGCTATCCTAGAACAGGTACTGGAAACATGACCAACAACATGTTTTCCTGTTTTCTTTTCCTCTGAAATATCAGATACTGATTGTTGCCAAAACAGGATATCAAACAAGTGATTTTGACCTGAGTCTGTATGGGAATTCCTCTGAGGATTGTGAAGGACAGAAAAGCATAACAGTTCTCTCCCAGACTTCCCACATTGTCTGTGCTTTGCTTTTCCCAGCAAAGCAAAGAAGTTTAGAAGGAAAGCATATTGAAACCAAAACTAGAACAGCAGGAAAAAAGGTTTTATAAAAATAAAATTAATAGCCATCACATTTAATTCTACTGTAACAAATACTATTAACAGAAAGAGAATATGCCAAAAATGTATTGTATTAAACTTTGTGAAATTGAGGATGATGAGATGTCTATAAATAAATTAAGAAAAACTATTTGTACTTGTTTGAAGGGCCCTTACTCTTTCCTTCCTGAGGTAAGTGAACAAGCCAATCATATCCTGTGTGAAAACTGTGTACAAACTGCATTCTTCCAGAAATGAAGGAAAAAGATAAAACCCCCTGAGCATTTGTTACATCATTTAGTTAAATTAGTCAGAGGACAAGGCAAAGTCACTTTCAAGAAGAATAAGATGTCAACATTTGGAATAAACTTTATTCAATTTTTTTTTTATTATCTGTGCATTCAGAAGATTTATATTCTCCTTAGGCTTTTATAAACAAAAATAAAAAAGGTGCATAAACATACAAACACAGAGTTCCTTATTCCTGAATTACTCCAATTTTGTCTAGTTTTGACAGAAAGTTTAGTCACTTGAAGTGAGCAGCAACAGTCGGCACCTCATACCAAGTGTTCCAGAGAAACTCAAAGAGCAGGCAACCCAACTGTCCTAGCAAAATTCATCTTCAGTTCCTTCATTTTTTATTTTATCAGAGACAACTACCAGAGTTCACAGATTTTTCAAGACAGACATTTTTAGGAAACACACAGGTTAATATAATTATACCTTGGTTGATGTACTTCAGAAATTGCCTTTCTGAAAGACTGGACATAATGCAGTCTTTTTTTTGTCAAAGTTGCGTGGAGTAAAAAAAAAAAACAAAAAAAAACACCCCCAAAAAACCCCAACAAAACAAAATAAAACATTTTGGCTTGCCAAAGCTGACAGAGCAAAAACCTCTATTCATTAATATTTTCTTTACAGCTACACTAACCGAGCTTGCCTTAGTCAGGATTCTGGAAGAAAAAGTGTGTAGACCTTGCATGTCTCATCCCTAGGCAAAAGAGAATCAAACAGCAGGAATCTAGAGAATAGCAACATGGGATTTTGATGGTGGTTCACTTAAATAATTCATTAGTTCCCCTGTTCAGGTTCAGAATAATGTTTTTTGGGTGAAGGAAAGATTGAGTAAACTAATACCTCTACAAGGGTGTTTTCTGTAAGTATTTTTGGAGTGTCAAAATCAAAACCTTTAGAATACAAAGGGTAAAGAAGTACCAAGATTAAGACGAGAAAAAGCTTAAATGTGGACTGACTCAAGTTATTTTAGTGATTTCATGAATTTCTGATATTTAGTCCTTTCTCAATGACTATGTAGGGAAGGCAAAAATCAATTTTAACCCCTTATTCACCTTTCCAGTTCCATGTACACCATGATTGGCATATTAGTGCAGGAAAAGAATGGGAGAAAACAAAGAAATTAAGGAAAAGAATATTTAATGGACCTACCAGAAGAAGACTTTGCTGACAAGAGCAATTATTTTCTAAAACAAAGTACAGGAATTTTTTTTTTTTTAAATATTCAAGAAGACACTGTAGAAATTAGCATGCATTTCAGCATTCAGGTAGGACTGAAACAGTTCATCTGCAACATACATCATTCTGTGCCTTTGAATCAAATTCGTTAAACAATTTACTACCTTTTTTGCTAGCAACAACTTAAAGTAACTAATATTAACATCTGAATACAATCTGAGTTTACAGATAACACATTGCATTACAGCACAAAAGTACAGCAGCAGAATAAGGAAGACTATAGCTTACATAAAAAATTTATGATACATGATGTTATTTAGGACTTTGAAGTGTTATCTATTTCATTTTGATGCACAAAAGAATATATGCATTTTAGAAATAATGATCTTAAATGGTCACATCTTTAAAACAGAAACCTGGTGCTACTTGATTTCAAAAACTATACAGCCAGATAGTTTGGACACAATTGTACTGGCTCAAGAGATTGATGCAGTTGGATCTAAGTGACTTCACCGTGCTCTCCCTCTTTCCCCTCAAAGGCAGGAGCACAAAAATGAGACATCTAAATGATTACTAATACTTTTGCACATATAGATATATAATTACTCAAGATACCGTGCCTAATTTATTATTTTACCATCAAAACAGCACATTTTAGGATTGATATTAACAGGCAGCCAAATCCTTTCTCACCATGTACTTTTGGAAAAACACTCTTGCCTTTTCCAGCACCACTCAGAACTTTCTGTCTTTCTATTTGTAACATTCAGCTGCCTGCACAGATAACTCCATACAATTCTCTCTCTCCCATTATGTCCTTTCTAAATTTTATTAAACTTGTGTTTTCAGGAAGGTGGGGTTTTTTGGGGGGTTTGGGGTTTTTTAATCAGACTAATTTAGATCATATTACAACACTGATACAAATATCACAAAGTTCTATCAAATCTGCCAGAGTTGCTATACATTTTTGGTGGGGTAATAATGAAACAACCTATATCTGGGCTTTCTAACACTGCAAGCAGTAACTTACTTACAATGTAATAAGTGACATAATTTGTTCTCTCATTGCATATTGTCTAGACACAGCCATCAGAATTTATAGTGAAGGCATTGTTCAAACAGGAAATACAACTGTATTCTGCATCACCAGAGGAGCATCCTTTACTTACCAAAGTTATTGATACATGGTCATCAGTCCATTCTACTTATAATGCTCACAGGCTTCAGACTTGTTTTTTTTTAACATGTTGTTACAACTGCATACAGACGCATAACACAGACTTCACTCTTTCTTCCATTTTTTGACTGTTGTTATCAAGTCTGCACTCTTCTGTTTTGCCAGTATTGACTTCACATTTCAAATCAAGAAAAGTTTAGGCAATATCTGTGAGGCAGCATATTCTTTATGTAGACATACTTCTATTCCTACTGAGATAATTTGGGAAATAAAATCCACTATTATAAATCATTAGTGTCTTTTCTCAGAGTTTATTGAACAACCCCGTGATCCATAGAAAGTAAATAGCCCATTAAATGAAGGAAGAGCACAGAAGATAAATTATTCCTCTGGGAAAAGTCAGATTTCTATATTCAGTTTAGTTTCCACTTATCCAAGCCATGCAAGAGTAGAAGTCATGACCCCCCAGGGGCAAAGGCGAATGTCTCAGTATGTTAGGCCTCTGCAAACTCTGAATTATTCATTAGATATAGGCTCATTTTGTGTATTATTAGTGAAATTTTAGTTCAGAGGGTAGTGCCAAAGAGAGAAAGATCTTACAGTTGTAGTTCACGGTACATTTGTAGGCTGAGCAGCAAAAAGATTGACTCTTGCCAGCACCAAAGACCAAAGGCATACTATGTAAATTTGAGTCCCAGTCTCCATCCCTGTATGAACAAATATTCTCTTCTTTCCCCTTTCTTCTGCAATCAACACAGAAGATGCCTCCAGAAATTCGTCAGTGAAAGAACCACACAAAAGGCAAAACCACTGGTCTTTTTATAGCCTTTGGGTAACATTCTACCAAAAGCCACAGAGTCAAACCGTGCATGATTCATTTCAGGACAGTTCAAGTGCTGTACGCTGACTCGACCAATACTGGTTATGCTAGGCAAGACCTTACTTATGACTGCTGATCTTTGTTTCTTTTAATATATATTTTTAACAAGTTTCCTTATTCTAGATGAAGAATTACTAGAACAAAACCATCTCTAGGGACATATGGGGGAACTTATGTGGAGAAATGTTTGAATATGATTTGTCTTACAGTCATAAAACAAAGATTAACAGATAAAGATTGTACTTTGAATGTTTTCAGTTTTTTCCAGATTCACAAGAGATGAAGTAGAACAGCAAATATCAGGAATAATAAGGTTTAAATTTGCACAAATATTTACATCTGTAATATTCAGATAAGCTTTGCTGGCTGTGAGAAGTCTGAACAGCAAGTACATTAGGTCCTGCAGGAAATTCTACTCTGGCCAGTACAAAGAAATGGTTCTATATTTCTATATTAGGAACAGCCTGTTTTTCATTGGTGAAGACAAACTGCTGTGGCTGTGACACTTGCATTTGTGCTATATATTATACTAAAAATTCTTCTTTGCAGAGTAAGTATCTTAAAAATCAAAATAAGCTTGATTTTCTTAAAGATTACTTGACATCTCTAAAAATGTACCAATCCCACATTATCTGCTATGTCTAAAGTGTCACTGCTCCATTCAGGCTTTCACCCAGAGTCCAGGTAATCAAAGTGCCATGGAAACCAACAATGGTCACTGATCTGGTCCTGGGGCATTCATCAACCAGTCTTGGTTGTGCATTTCATCTCTTAAATCAATGTCTTAATATTGTTCTGCAAGTGAGGTACTTGCATAAGAATTGAAAATAAAACAAAATAAAAATATGGTTAATATTTTTCTGTTCCAGCAACACTTCTTGGACATTACAGTGTGTTTCAGGATACCACTTTACTTTGTTAGGGTTCACTTTTTTGTAGGTTGTATGTTTACAATTAACAACACATCAGTACCAAATGAAAAGCTTTTCTTAAGTGAAATCTCTCTATATTGAATTCTCTGCTTAATGTACCAAAAGAATTATATGACAAGCACAGCATAACAGATTTTAAACAATAAGCCTCTCAGAAGAAACAGTATTATGAACAGCAAATTGAACAGAAGAAAAAGGATGTGTTCTCTCTTGCTGCTTTTCTGTAGGTTAACACTGGGTATTTAATGTTTTCATAGCTTACATACTTTCACCTACCATTTGTTGGTGATATGAACAATTTTAGGTGAGTCCTTTAAATTCTTTTCAAAAAAACATTTCACAACCTAAAACTCACTGAGACTAAATATAAGATTCCCAAGGCTGCAGCTGTGGAGGTGGAGTCCCATGGGGCAGAGAAGCCAACAGGGCAGCACCCTGATGTAGGATGCTGATTTCACTGGAGGTTTTCATATTACCATTTGAAAACAAACACACAAAAACAACCCAAAACTAAACTCTATGAGAAAAACTTCTGTTAATTACCATAGCTTGAAGTTTTCTTCTGCCTGTCAAACAGCATTGTTGGGAAATAGTCTGCTCAAAGAAATAGGGTCCATCATTGTAGTATAACCAAGAGCTGTTTATTTTTATCAATAGCCATGGCTGAGCACATGGCTGAGCAAGTAGAAACTCCTTTAAAGAAAAGCCATGTGGGAGCCAAATAGGACTTGTTTACACTTCTTCATTCAGATTCAGCCAACACAGCACAACACTGGAAACTACGAAGGGCTTGCTTAAAGACTGGTAAAATAAATATACCAAGGAAAATTTTGGAAGGCAAATGATGAGATGACATTTGCTTTAAATGATCATTCATAAACCTCCCCAAGCACTAAGAGAGTGTATCAGCATTTATTTAATTCTACCCGTGATGCAAAAATATAAACCAAGAATATCTCCAAACTCTGACAAAACACTTTTCAGAGTTGTTTCCTAACACTGTTCCTATTTCAGGAATATTAAATAGTGTTTTCAACAAATAATCAAAAGACAAAATTCTTTTTTAAAGAAAATTATTATTTTTATGAATGGAAGAATCCAATAAGGAAGTGTGGTTTTTTTATTACCTCCTTTGTGGAGAATACTGAACAGTTTAGTTCCACAAACAGTATGTTGCTCATGCTGAAAGTTCATTTCATTCTTTATCAACAAGGTAGGCTAAAAAGGTTAGTTTGATATTTAAGGAACATATGACAGCAAATCACCTAGCACATGCATAAATTCTTTAATGACACTTCAGTGGGGTAGGAGAGATATTTTTAAATGTTATAAGATCCCAGGGGAACAGACAGACACCTGATTTCTGACCTTATAAAATTCCCTGACATACAAGAGAAACTTTCAAAAGTGCATCTACTGTGAAAATTCTGATTTACAAAAGTTACTGGAGGTTTTACAGGAAGAGAAGTTCGAAAATTTATATTAGGGAAAGCACAAGCCATCTGCTTTTCTTGCAAAAGAAACATCCCAACCATTTGACCATTTTAATGTGTAAGAACTAAATTTATAAGTAGAAGATGTTCCAAACTTTTGTTGCAGACTAAAAAATATTATGATTTGATTAATATATTCATTTATACTTTAACCAATCTGAAAGGTGCAGATTTCCACTGTACTTTGGTTGTCCTATTACAGGATAAAGTGTCAATGACATTGAGATCTTCCCCATTGGACAAGTCTGTGCTTGGTTCCAGGAGCCATAAGCCAGGGAAAACATGATGAAAATCATATTATTCCTTGGGGGTTGTGAAAGTCAAAATACATATGTAGTCCAAAAAAAATCACAATAGCCATTCTTAGAAAGTATTTCCTAGGTGAAGAACTATCCAATACATATAAGAGATTAACTGAGATTCCATTGACTAACTACAGATGTGTCCCCTTGGTTGTATTAGAAATGCAAGACAGCTTCATTCTGTATTTTTCATAATTATGAATTTTTGGATAAATTAAAGTTTAATTATGCTGGAAAAGTTTTGTGATGCTCACAAAAACTGACATTTTTGTGGTCCTATTCTACCTACACCTAACACCTGCCATGAAATTAAAACAAGCAATATGCAGTTCCCTTTTTACAAGCCTTGATATGATGAAAAAAATACAGAAAAAAACAGTCAAGGAGCCACAGTGATAGGCACTAGAGAGCACAGCACACTTTGCACAGTCTCATGTCAGAGCAGCAGCTCGAGCTGTTTTAACTTACACAAAAATTATGTCATCTATGGAAATTCATCTTCCTGTAATGCCAAGGCAACTGTCTCCTGGACTCTTCTTCCAGCAGTACCCCTGCTATGTGCTAGAGAGTTCAGGAGACACTGATTTTTTTCAAACATTTGTTCTACCCATTGTCTGAACTAAAAATTGCATCATGTAATGCATGCGTGACAGCAACGATTCCTATGTTTTCCTTGTTGGGTCTTACATTTCACTTGCAACATGTTACCTGAGTAACTAGACACAGATTTGAGAAAATAAGTTATATAAATGCATGCTTACCAGCTGGTGCAGAATATGAGCAGTGAAGTTGAAAACCATGATAATCAGCACATGATTCACTGAATTTGCCTTCTTTAAAATCTGCCTTGGAATCCTTTCGGCTCTCAATTTCATCTGAAGAAATCTTATCCAGTTCAATTATCACAGCTGACATTTTGATAGTCTCAGTAGACATCAAATTAAAAATAAAGCTGAATAAAAGAAGAAGCCATTTTTAGTTTAGGTTCCCCAAACTTGCAGTCCAAAAATAACTTCCTATCCAAAAAAACCAAAAATCCCCAAATTGTAACAGTGCAAAATGTTCAGGGTTTTTTTTTTGTTAAATTAATGACAGAGAAACTGTATTTCCATGAAGCTATTCTTACAGCTCTTCAGCATTTGATAAATATTGCAGCTCTTCTCTAAAATAGAAAACTACTACTTTAAAAAGTTCTTCTGTACTTGCAGTGACAACAACATTAAGACATTTCTGAGTAGCTGCCAGAAAAATAGCAAGGATAAGCAGAGACATTTGTATGCCTGCTAAGTTGTGGACTTGCTAACTTTCAGAATCTAACTCACATTTTGTTCCCCACTGGTCCAGCTGGGAGGGGCTAACACCAATGGGAACAAGTGCATCCCAATCCATCCTGGCACCAACAGCCACAGTTGTGTTTCCTTAGTGAACACTCAGGTCATTGTCTGGGATGTGTGTAGGAAGAGAAATTACCAGAAGCTATGTAAGTCCTTGAAAATGACTAAGAAATGCTTCTCAGTTTCTCCGTTTATTATTTTAGAGCCTTGAGTCTAAAAATGTTTCCTTCTAGGAAAATATTAAGTAAGAGTAATATTAAGGAAAAAGGTTTAATCTTTCAAGCTTTTTTATTATTATTTTCATTTCCTTAAATGCAACTAAATCTCAGCAAGACCTGAAAATCTCAACTCACGAGATGAAAATAATCCACCTCTTTCTAGGCTGTCCCAGGAGACCTCTGTGCACTCCAGTGCCAGTCACCCACCTGGTGATGCTGGGAAGCTCACAGAGCAGCCAGGCAGGGGCCAGGGATGCTCCAGGGCAAGGCATGCTGCATTGAGAGGCCTGGAAGCACACTGCCAATTTGGAAATTCCCTAAGAATAACAGAGGTTATAAAGCAAG
The DNA here is from genome assembly GCA_013398175.1 of Climacteris rufus. Lineage (NCBI taxonomy): Eukaryota > Metazoa > Chordata > Aves > Passeriformes > Climacteridae > Climacteris > Climacteris rufus. The sequence goes on along the minus strand of VZRZ01008454.1, from coordinate 1,707,473 downwards.
AATTATTTTCTAAAACATGCCATACGAGAAAAAATTGCCAAACCTGAGCTACAGAAAAGGTGATGTGCAATTTGGCAGCTATTAGCTTCCTATCCCTTTCTTATCTTCTCTTTGCACTGTGACAATGAGAAATAAATAATGCAAAGAAAACCAAAAAAACCTATGCAGCCATGCAGCTTTTACTAAACAGTCCCTTGTACTGCAAAAACAGGATAAATCCAAAAACCTAAACTCAACTCGAAAAACATTGAAATCTCAGGTTTAAACTGAGCTGCTGCTCGTGGTATCTTCAATAATCTCAATGCAGGTGGAAGTTAGATGTGCTTGCACTGGAAACATATCCTCAAACAGGATCCCATCTTTTTTTAAAAAAATAAATAGATCTATTCATGTTAAGGAAATTTCTATGAGATGTTTTCTAGATGGGTTATGATGGCAGCAAGGAATTCAACTGAGCTAAAAAGGCTAATATTAATAAGTAGAGAAACATGGAAATGGAACTGTAAAAATCAATCACGGGAAGCTTTCCAAGGAGACCGGAAACGTTGGCAGTCTTGTTTTCATTTCACTTCAATCAGTGCACATCAGGGGCAGGAAAAGCTTGGTGCAAGTGTCACAACACTAAACAAAACTTTGGAAAGGGTTATATAACGGGAAAAACAAACAAATGCGTCATTTGGAAGGCAAACCCAGTATGGCTTACATCAAGAAAGGGAAAAGGGAAAAATATTAGATAAAAAACATGGCATCTTTTTTTTTTTTTTTAATAGCCCTCTATTTCAGTTCCTCTCAAATATGTAAAGTCTGGCTATGTCATTATTGCTGGTTGAAGTAATCTTACTTTGTGTTCTCAAAGAAACTTCACCAAAAGAAAATGCTGGCTGCTAAATTTTTCAGAAATTTTACAGGAGGTAGCAGTCCTATCAACATATATATTTAAAAAAAAA
>VZRZ01008454.1:1652361-1706501 GCA_013398175.1 Climacteris rufus | reverse complement strand
TGCAGCAAAACTTGTAAAGCAAGAAGCAGCTTAATCCTGTAAAGGCAGAACACCAAAAGTGCCCAGAGGGTGAATCATTTTTCCAATATTCAGTGTCCCAAGAACTTTATGTTAGCATTTTCTGGATTCTTGTAACTTTTCCTGGATATATGAGCAATTCCACTTCCTGTACAAACCCTTATCTGAAGGGTTTCAATTTCTCCAGTAACATTAATGTCAATGTGATTGAATTTTTTTTCCTCTCTTAGTATGCTGCTGTTAAGTTTCCCATGTAACTGTGTATAGGTAAATCCATCAAGGGCATGTTAAGTCTTCAGCAGTCTGTGACTGTTTCTTAATTTGTACTCTTATTTTCCTCCTTGATTTCATACATTTATGCCTACAATAATAGAGAAGGTACTGTTCCTTGGCAATGTAGAAAATGCCCAAATAGTTCTATTCTCCATACACATTATGCAGCATATGCAAAACCTGTGAATTGCCAACCACCTCTGCTGCAGGGTAAGGGCCATCCTTTAAATGGAGCAGTTGACAAGGTATTATCAAGAACTATATTATTTTTAATTCCAAATCTGTGGAAATCAATTTCCTTGCAGTGATATAAAAACTGTGCATTTTCTTAGTGGTCAGTAGAAGACCTGAAAGGCAGCACATGGCTGTAGACTTTTCTCTCATGCTAAAGCAAACCAGAGGTGCATGGACCAACACATCTACTTTCATCTTGCAGAGAGGCCAGCCTGGGAACAGCTGAAGCCCCATTTCCTTTGGCATATATACTTTTCTTTCTATGTCCTTTTTCCTCATCAAATTGATGTCCAAAGCTTCTTTGCTGTTTTAATTCTTTTTTGTCAAGTAGTTTTCAGTTGTTCAGTTGTTTCTTCCTCCCTGCTCTATCAAAGACTGTCACTTTTGGCAAGATATCTGAATAATAAAAAGATATTGTTTTTACTTATGCAGATATCAATACATCTCATACAAACACAACATAAAAATATTGTAAGTATCATGGAAAGAGAAGTAATTTTCAAAACTTTATTTACATACTTAAAGGCACACGTACAGGTACTTAACCAAACCAAAAGCACCAGAACATGCTATTCCTCCAAACTCTGTCAAACTATTTTACTATTATAAGGCTGCTCTATAGACAATAATTACATTTAATAAATCTGGTCATTAGATACTTATGTACATTTTTTTCTTATTCTTCAGTTGCATCGTGCTTCTAAACATCTGCCATATTTTCAAATAATATGTCTGTCCCTGCAAAATTTGAATATTTGTATGCTGTGAAGTGTAACTCAAAGTAACACTTATTTGCCAGTGGCAATTTTTTTCAGGGATAAGAAATATAAATATTCTAAGCCATTCATTTTTTATGATACCAAACCAAGTTAGTTAGTTTAATTTATAATTTCATTCATAGAGTCCAGTTACAAAGACTTCTTTTCTCAAAATAAATAAAAAAGAACTTGATGTCCAAATTATTTTTCCAACTTGCATGAAGAAATAGAGTCTCATTTTCAGGACTTTTTTTTGTGGGGGTTGCTTACTATAAGTGACTGACTGCTTATACTTCAAGCAAGAAGTGTTATTATCATTTTCCCTTTGCCCAACACATCAGTGTTTAGGAATTAATGTAATGGAAGAACCAAGATTCATGACTACTTTGCTTGGACTGAGTTCTGTTCATTCCCAGTGACTGTTCTAAATGCTGTAGCCTTAATGGAGAATTGATGTGACATGCTGATCCTCTCTTGTCATAACCATGTTTAGGAATAAGACAGACATTCATGGGACTTATCAATAAATGCATGTCAATATTTCACTAGCACTCTTTGTTTCTTCCTTCCTGAGAACATGCAAGCAGGTCCTCCTTTGAGTGCACTGAAACCTCAGCTCTTTTTCCAGTTTACCTTAATCAAGTTTGTCCTCACTGCTAAAGCTTTGCTAAGTAGAGTTTGTATGCTGAAAAATATAATGAGCTATGATTAACAGTTGTAAGAGAGGTGAGAGATCTTATATTTGTATTTACTTCCTCCCTGGCATTGAATGTGTATACATATGAAGACACAGCTTTTCTGAGAAGATGCTGTACAACAAAATCTGTAGGCTGATTCTCATATTTTGTTAGAGCCTTTCTCAAGCAAACCTTGCTCCTAATTTACACATCCATCATTCTCACCCACAGTCACACAGACAGTAATGATCCCCCACATCAAAGGTCAGATCCAATTTCTAAATACACTCTGCACAAGAGGAAAAAAGGAGTTGACCCAAAATGCCTTTGCCTACTTATCTCCTTGCCAGAGCACTCGCTAAGGACTTCAAGAGAGACAGAAAAGTGAATGAAAATAGGTAAGGGAGGCACAGAAATAGCTGTCCTACTTCTCACTGAAGAAACCGGGTAACCTAGCACGAACCTAACCAGATGTGATGAAGAATGCCAGCTCTGTGTGAGTAAGTTCCCCACACCACATACAAGATTTCTTTTGTAGCAAAAGTTATGCAAGAATTTTTCCAGGGTTCTTTCTTCATAAGAGATAACAAAAAGCAGCACTTGCTGGCTGGCTATTTCGATCAGGATTTTCCTGAACACCCAATTACCCTGTAGGGCTTCAATAGTAATAGTGTTTATCCTTTGATACTCAGTAAAATAGTGACATTTTCAAAAAAGCACAGGAAAAAGGATATTTCCTTCTTTCACAGAGAAATCTAGCCATCATGTTGATTTACTTTACTCTCCCTGTCCAATTAACCTTTTGAAATATATATCTATACTATCTAAATAACCAATTACACAGTTAAAATGCAGGCTTCCTTGATCCATAACAAAACAGTGTGTCCTCTAGAACAAAATCTAAGGCATGTGTGAGCATCTATAATTTAAAAAACATTAGTATTTTTCTGCAAGCAAGAAGAAACCTCATTGAACACAGCTTGGTGCATACAGAGCTAATTTGATTTTCGTATAAGAAATTGAGAAATACATATTCTCTCAATAGAAAAAGAGACCATAAAACTATTATGCTGTAATAAAACAAAATAGTTTTTAAAGTATTTATCCTTTAGCACACCATTTGATGGTCTTAAATTATTCATTGAAGAGTTACCCAAGGTTTCAACAGAAGCAGTCAGTCACTGGGGGAACAGTTGGTCTGAAAGCCTTGCTGGCATTGGTTTTGCTTATCAGCCGGTGTCCATGAGAGCTTTCAGCACCAGTGAACGGGGATGTGCAGCTGGGATCAGGGAGTTGAGTTTTGCTCCAGATTAATCTCAGCTGGGAGTGATCCCTGATCTGTGGGGCGGCAGTGAGAGCCAATGACAATGTGGCCTGAGGGCTGAGGGATGTACAAAAGGCACCTGTGAAACACAACAGGGTTTTTTGGGTCCTGCTTGGGGCTTGTGCTCTCAGCAGCTCCTGCCTTTGGCTTTTGGCGGCTCCTTGCCTCTGGGCTTTTTGGCCTTTCCCCTTCTGCTCCTTGGAGTTGCTGCCGTGTGGTTATTCGTCTAGCCTGTGGTCCCGACAACAGCATCAATTCGTGTTATGTAAAGAGGTAGGAGAGAAAACACTAACTTCTCTACGTAATCCAGGAACACTGTCAGCTGAATCAATGTGGGCACAACAGGAATTTCTTTATTTTACTGCATAATCTCTATCATTTTGAAGCTGGTAGAAAAGTGAGGCAATTTTGGCTGCATTCTGCTGATGAATTAACATACTTAAGTGTATTTTGTAAATATTTTTCCAAGCAATACTGAATAATCAATCTTGAAAACAGCTTTATGGCTTTCATTTCCTTATTTAGTGTTTTTGAGAGGAAATAATAACTTTTAATTTTGAATTAACGGTTGGATAACAAATTTAAATTTACTGCAAATTGTTTCCTGTTCTTAACATTACTTGCAGGATTTAGTAAATTTTTATCCTAGAATAAAACAGCAACAATCATTCTCTGTGGAATTAAAACCAAAACCATCAAGTAAACAGATGGCACATACAGTCATCAGACTTTTCCAAGTGAGATATGAAAATCGTTTGGAAAAATTCAATGATAGAATCAGATTTAATGAGCTGCAGTCCAAAAAAAAGTTTAGACTTTCTAGTTTTATGAATACATTGTCTAAAGATAACTTAAACCAATATAAATTTTCTATATAGGTATCTTACTCATGTATATATATGCACACAAGCAATATTAAATCAGTACTGTCATTGTGCTGTAAACAAATATATATGTAAGCTAATATAAACTATTATAAACATAGTTTATAATCCTAAGTCTTTAAAACACCTATTTTTGTGTAGGAGTCTACTACTCCCTTTTATTTTGACCCCAAGTAGCATCTATACTCTTCAGATTGTACTTCATTTTTCACTCATCCATGGAACTGGACAAGCAGTTTGTTAGTAGCAGAGGGATTTAACATCAGGTGCTTGACATTACAAAAATCTCCACAAGAAAGCAACAGCTTCACATTATTTTTTTTATTTAGCAATGCATTCCACTAACTTATTTTTCAGAAGTGCAAGAGGGCACAAGTACTTAAAACCTCTAAATGTATACACAAAACAACCACTTCTACAGAAGCAATATAAGTATTTTACAGGTTTATATAAAAATATTTTTCAAAACCAGCAACAAGAAAGGCAGCCTATAACCACCAGCTCTCCCTATACATGTGGATGACTGACCTGGTATCAGATACTCCCATAAATAAGAAATAGTTTTCCTAATGCAGTAGAAAGGGTTTGTTTATTTTAAGCATAAAGTCCAGTTGCTGTTGCTAGCATACAACACAATCTTGATGTGGTTGGGAAATGTGTTCTTTTCACACAAATGTAAATATCAGAATCAGAACTGGCATTTCAAGGATTTCCTCACAAGCCCCAAAATGTAGCAATACCAATGCTACAATTCCTTTTTTTTTAAGTAAACCAGCAGGAGGAATTAACCCACACAAATACCTTGTGAGATGTTTTTAAGTCAGAGTTACAATTTAATGGAAAGATTACAATAAATGTAATGAATGCAGAAAGATAGTCTCCTCTAAATACAGATTTGTGACTTTAGATTCCTATAACAGCTATCACATTTAGCTATCATTTAAATACTTTTGAAGGAGCAAAAGTGAGCTAGTATCTCAATAATTTCAGTGTTTTCTCATATTTTGTGCATTACTGTGTTGAGGAAACTTCCTGTTCAGGAAGTATTCTTGCAGTCACACTCCCACTGCCAGAGACTTTAACTGGTGGGATTGAAGCCTCTTTGCAGGAGGCAATGCCATTGAGCCAAAGGGTGCCTTGGTTAAATCCCTACACACCCCACTCTCCCAGTCAGACCAGGTCTCCTTATCTGTTCAACACTAGATTTTTCATAATATAGTGTTAAATTGTTCCATTGAGTGACTTAGTCATGCCAGAGAAAAACAGAAACAGCTTGAGCTGTTCCTCCAAGAAAGGAACTTCTTGGCTTTATACCATCACAATCTACCCATGCACAAATTTAATTCTTTCCCCTGAGTCCTCTATTGCTGTGTCCATGCACCTAGATGGCATACTGGTCTCCATGCTTTTTGCTGTCCATAAGTATAGCAGTTCATGGCTCCTCTTATGTCTCTCCATGTATTCTTCAATACAGGTGTAGATGATACAATATGGAGAGGTAAAGGCCAGCAACAGCATTATGTGCAAGGACCTTTTATGTGGGAGCAATTCAACATTCCCAATGTTGAAGCTGGGGGGTCCCTTTCCTTAGGAAAGGAAACAAGTCGTCTTACTGCTAGTGCTGCTGCCCATCAGAGATAAAGGGCAGCAAGTTGTTTCTATCCTGAAGACTTTGTGTGGGAGCAATCCTTGGAGATATTTGTGACTGGATATGTTATCCAAAATTTAATGGTGGGCTATTGAAGGTGCTTTTCCATGGGAAGGAAAGTATCTAGCCCTAGTGACTCTGGTGCAGCTGATAGGCTGCCAATGGAGGGTAAAGGCCAGGCTTTCTACCCTGGCACTACTTGTGTGGAAGAAAGGCCTGCATTGTATTCAATAGTTGAGCTCAGCTACGAATTTTGTTTGTCGAATCCAGAAGTTGAAACCAAGCGTCTTTCTGTCCAGACACATTTTGTTTGAGTAGAGACATTTTCAACTTTGGATATGCACTTTGGGTTCCTCAGTTAGCCATAGTACATTTCCTGTTTTGCAAATAAACACCACCATCTAGTGGAACTGTTGAACGGTGACACCGGGAGGGTAAAAGCCAAGACCTTTTTCTCCTAGCACTTTTGTGTGGGAGCAGTAACTGGAGCGGTTCAATTTTGGATTGAAAGAATGTGATCCTGCATATAAGCTGGGAAGGAAAGCAAATAGTCTTACTGTTGGCAGTGCAGTCTATAGCCTGAAAAAGAAGGGTTCAATCCAGCACTTGCTCTTTCTTCTGGAACTTTTTCTGTGGGACTAGCTGCTGAGTGCTTTTAGTTTTGTAACTGGTCTCCACACAACGGAAAATGTGCAGATGTATACAGGGCTGAGGAAGTAAACACATAGACCTGTGTGTGGTGCAGTTTCTAAGCTGTAAAAGCAGAGTGAAAGCTCTGGCTTTTTCTTCTAGGACATTCAGTATGGTAACAGTTTACTAGACCTTTTAAGTTTTAAAGCTGAGCTCTGCAACAGTACATGCAGTCCAGTAAGAAACTGCATATCTCCATGGTGTGTCTTATAATTCAAAGTTAGAAGATGAGTGAGCAAGCTTTTTCTCATCTGGCTTCCTCAGTGACCAAGGTTTTAGCCAGATATTTTTAATTTTGTAGCTGGACTCTCTGAGAGTGGAAAAAAATATCATGATATATAGAGCTGGAAACTAAAAACACAGAATCCATATGTGTTTAGTGCAAGGGGAAGGTGCCAGAAATGTTTGTCCTAAAACCTATGTGTTTGAAAAAATGTCATAGTACATACAGTTGGAAGGAAAGCTCAAAGCTCCAGTGGCATGATATCCTTTGATGTGTATGTTAAACCCAAAAAAAGGTTTTTTCCCTGTCACCTTTTTTGGCCAGATTAAAATTACACAGCTGGGCTCAGAAAAAGAGAGATAATATAAGGGTGCATATAGCTGTAAGCAAAAAGCATAGCAACAATGTGTGTTGTCCAGTTTAAGGCTGAAGGGAAAAGTGATGCCCAGCACTAGTTTTTTTTCTAGGATCTTTTTTATGGCAGCAATTACTGAACTTCACCTTCCATTTAAAACTCTTAACTTACACCACAATCAAGGGCAGTATGAATTAACTGTCCAGTTATATGTAACATCAAATTAATTCATATTTGAAGAATTTACCTACAAAACTGAAAGTATCAGGCAAAAACCTTGTACACAAAATGGGCCAGAGGAGCAAGCTGTTGCTGGCTCCACCTTTACCTTGCTCCCCTTGAGTTGCACCACACAGTTTGGTGCTATGTGCTTTTCTTCTCAGCAGCACATTCTTTGGGTCTTGTCATCCAGCAAGTGCTCCCAAATATAAGGTCCTGGAAAAAGATTGTATTTGTGGGCATCACCTTCCCTTCACAGCCCCTAAAGTGCTCTTATAATATGGTGTTATTCACATCCTTCTCAGGTCTATATACCTTAATATTTTTCCACTCTTGATGACCCAGGATCCCAAAAGGAACCACTCCACTGACTGGTCCCACACTAAAGGTGCCAGGATAAAAAGCACTTGGCTTTTGCCTTCCCAGTGCCACTGTTCAGTAAGTGGACAAGTTCCACTAGGTGGTGGTGTGTACTTGCAAAAAGTATATTTATCTAGGTTATTTCTCAACCACAAAATATGCAGATGCAGTGTTGAAAAAGTCTAGTCACTAGTCTCAGACAAAATGTTTCAGGAGAGAAAGTTTTCAGTGCCATTACCCTTTTGTTTTCAAACATGTATTCACACCACACATCAAGTGGCATACACCTTTTGCTTGCAATGTGCAAACTGCACACACCTCACAGTGCTGTGCAGCTTCCTCCTCAGCTATATGAAGCATGAGGCACTTTCAGTATCACAGAGTCCAAAGTGTCTACTTATACCTTGCACAGAGAAAAAAGGCAAGGACAAAAGCAGTAGATGGACTACCTCTTCTCCTTGCAGCCCTTCAATGACACTTTGGGGCTATTATATTTTCTTCCTCCACTATGTTGACACCCACATTCTCTCAGTCTCAGAGTGTACAAATCTAAAAAGAAAAATTAAAATGAACTGCTCACACAAATGAAATGTGGCAGATCAGAAATCTTTCACTGACCTTCCCCCTTACATTTTCATATTTGTATTTGCACCAAACCACAGGCCAGTCATCTTCTCCTTACACCTCTAATATACCATTATGCTTTCTGCTTGGGTTCTTGGATTTAGGTACAAACATGTCCACAAACTCAAGGAATCAAAAGACAAACTGAAAAGCTTCCTGTTAAAGTTTGCAAAGAAGTGAAAGAGCTTCCTCTGCTGGAGCTTTTGTTTGGGAGTAATCCTTGCTCTGGTCCTGAAATCAAAAGACCTCCCCTGAGAAGAAAAGCACTTAGAACTATTAGTTTTGCAGCCAGTTATATCAAAAGGAGCTTCAAAAGGTAAGAAAACCTTCCTGTCCAGACATCTTTCATATGTGGTCTGCCTTAGACATCTTAACTAGAAAGGTGGTGCTGATCTCCTGAAGGGACTCAATTCTTTTCAGTTGAAAGGGAAACTCTGTCTTAATGTTTGAGCTCTACTTAATAGGATGCACGTGGAAGGTACTGATGCCTTGGGATTTTTGCTTTTATATTTTCCATATATTTGAAGCCCTGTAACTATATGTATTCTTAGCTAGTACTTTTCCTACCCTGTTAGATAGACAAAACACATTCCTAAGGCCCTACCATAATCTTGCTCCTTCCTGGAACCAAGGACCCCATGTCTCATAAAGTATAAACAAAAGTAGGGCTAGAAGTTGGAGGGGCTGAATCCACGGGCTAGATGACCTAATGGACTGCTCTTTAATTGGACAGTATTTGATTGATATGCTAATTTGTTAAACTTACAAAAACTATAGAAACTCGATGCCAAGTGTGCATATAGATACATTATGCACCCTGAAAGCTTTCAATAAAGGACCTGCTTTCTTATCTTACTGTTCTAATAATGTTGCAAAGTTTTCTTTCCCTTGTTTTAGGCAACACTACCATGGCCATTCAGCGACCCTCTGGTCCCTAGGGACTGCAAGGGAACCCCCCTCCTGTTGCCCCTCTAACCATTTCTCAGATTCAGGAGTTGTGTTATGCATGGAGTGATTCTTGATAACTTTGTTACACCTTGTAGACCAGGGGTTTAGAACACTCAGCTCCCTTCTGGAGGTTTTGCTCTTGAAACAACAAATCACTGAATGCCCATAACACCTCCTGATCAGCAAGGGACGGTTCTCCCTGCAGTTGTGTACTGCAATATGGTATATTTTTGTCAGCTCTGATTATCCCCTTCTCCCCCTCAGCTTCAGGATGAGAAAAAAACCTGACTTTCTTGGTTTTCCTGCTCATTCACAATTGAAAGCTCTTGAGATTCTGGACTCAGTCCTACGGTGTCGGGCTCATTGTGCCCCACCAAAACATCTCCCTCTACCTTAAAAACAACTAATGGAGAGGGGAAGTGCAGTAAACAATTCTGTTGCAGGAAAGCGCTCAGGTGTCAGCTCAGGGGTTCCCACAATGTCCGCAAACCTTTGTGGGAACCATGCCAGCGAGAAGGTGGCACTACTCCTTTCAGGGAGTTGTGGAGAGACAGAGAGAAGGTCCCCCGAGACTCCTTTTCTCCAGGCTGAGCCCCCCCAGGTCCCTCAGCCGCTCCTCATCAGACTTGTGCTCCAGAGCCTTCACCAAGGGATCTCTTCCAGCTGCTGAGCCCCCAGAAAAGCGTCCTTGTGTTCCACCCGGGGGGATCCTGTGCGAAACCGGAAGAGTTTTTTTTCTGTGTGGTTTCCTCGGTAAAAAGGAAGGAGCCATTTCTGGAAGAACTGAAGAGAGCTGGAAGCCTCGCATCTGCTCGCCCGAGCGGCTCCGCAGCGGCCGGGGCAGCTCAGGGCCGACGCCCCCGGGCTCCTCCGCCCCGCCCGGGCCGTGTGTGGCGGGCCCCGCCCCGCGGCTGTGCCCAGGAAGAGGGAGCAGGAAGCGGCGGGGATGGCGGGCAGCGGCCCGGCGGTGAGCGGGGAGTCCGCGGGCAGTGCCGGGGCGGGAGCTGGGCTGGGAGCCGGCGCTGCCCGGCCGGGGGCGCGGAGCACGGGCCCCTGGCAGGCGGTGAGGGCCGGGCCGGGCCGGCCGCGGTGCCGCCGGGGTCTGGCGGCGGCTCCCGGGAAAGAGCCGTCCGTGTCCTGCCCTGCGTGTGCCTCGCCTGTCCCCTCGCGTCGGCTTTCAGGCTGCGCGGGTGCCGCTGTGGCTCCCAAGTGCGTCTGAAACCCTCCCCAGGGCCGTAGGTTGTGGTTTCTGGTGTGGCAGCGCTGCTGTTGTGTCGAGAACCAGCTCTGCCGGGTGCTGAATGCCTCTGTAATTCGGCCTGATGCACTTTGACCGCATCCCTGTTGCCCTCCGCAGATGAAAGGATTAGTCTCTTGTCAGGTGGTTTTAACTGTGCTTTGAATTAACTTCCTTCATTTGTATTAAAAGAAGTTGACACGCACAGTGAGTGCTTCTGGTAAAGAGGGAGGTGTGTGTGGTGTGCAGCTGATAAATAACAGTGGTTGATAAATGTTTTGTTAACTGACAGTGTAAAAGCCATTGCCATGGGCCTCATCGACCTCATGTGCACAAGAGCCACAATGCCCACGGAGATCAGGGTCTCCCAGGCCCATATCCCATTGTTGAAGACCCCAGCACCTGTGATATTGTCAAGGCGACACAGTAAGTACATGTTCTGAGTGTGCAAAGTGTTGAAATAGATGGGAGTGTCCTCAAAGGTGAGCCAGGCTGGATGTTTGAGCAGTGGAAACGTTTTCAGTTTCATTTTCTCCCTGTAGTGGAAGGAGAAAAATCACAGCTATTGTTGTAAATATTTTTGGCACGAATGAAAGTATTCCAAGCACGTTTGTTAAATAGAAACTTCTACTCATCAAGACGCAGCCCAAGTCTTTGTGGAATTTGCTTAGAAACTGCTGGGTGATGCTTATTGAGATGTATTTTTTCTTTGGTTTGTGGCTGTCTCCAAACTGGAAGATATTTAGCAAATGATAAGTAAATTGATTTTTTGTCTCATTTAAGGTATGGAATGCTAGAGCGATGCAAAGAACTGGTAGAAGCAGGATATGATGTTCGACAGCCAGACAAAGAGAATGTGACCCTTCTTCACTGGGCAGCAATAAACAACAGACAGGAGCTGGTTAAGTAAGCTGGGAGTCCCTGTGAAAGTAACACAGTGTATTCTACCACTGTTACTTATAATCACATTGTTGCTTTTGTACTTGAAAACAAGGGAATGTTCTGCTTGAGAAGAAAAGCATAGAATTCAAATTGTAATCCAATTACCTTTCTGAAAATGTACCGAAATATAAAGATAACCCACTTTCTTTATATGAGATATCATGTAGTACATGAAATCATTACATATTCTTGGGTTTGGATTCTTTAACAAAGATGAAAGCTGATTTTATAAGTATCTTGCTAATGACTGTAGTTTTTCTTAGACATTTTCTCAAAACATCGTTTGCTGTAAAAATATTTTCATCTGTTTTCTCTAGTGAATTTTTTTTTATTATGAGCCATTTACTTGTATAGGTATGTTATCATTAGTGTAATGTTTTGCTATTTTATTATGTCTGTTCCTAATCTTACTGTGTTTTTATTACACAGATACTATATTTCCAAAGGTGCAATAGTGGATCAGCTGGGTGGAGATCTGAATTCAACACCCCTGCACTGGGCTGTCAGGTAATGCTGGTTGTAAATCTGTTGCTATTAACAGCTGTAGTAGTGTTTTCAGCTATCCAAAAAACAAAGCACTGCTTGTCTGGAGAAAACATAACCTGAAATCATTATTCTGGGAAAGATTCTCTGATTACAAATTCTCCCATTGGAATAGCAGTGCTTTCTTCTGGATTATCACTCTTCTGACAGAGTCAGACTTGGATAGCTGCTCACAGGAGAAATTACTATAGAATAACCACTGTAGTCTAAATTAAAGCTTTGCCCTAGGCTGATTTATTAAGATGTATATTTAATATAATTTCCTGAATAAAACCACGAGAATCTGAAATCTTTTGTGGGAAATCTGAAATCTCTGTGAGAACTGTTAAGGTAATGCTCTCATGAACATATCCATTTTTTGAATCATCTCTATAGTTTCATTTCACATATCGTTATAGACAAGGACACCTACCCATGGTCATGTTATTGTTGAAATGTGGAGCGGATCCCAGTCTCATTGATGGGGAAGGATTCAGTAGCATTCATTTAGCAGTGCTCTTCCAACACATGCCCATCGTAGCCTACCTCATATCAAAAGGCCAGGTATGTTGCTGATGCCCCAAGCTTTGTTTTCTACTTCTGAGTAGCTGCCTGTGTGTAAGAGACATTTCAGAATTAACTGGGTTTTTTTCTAGATGTAAAGCAGGCATTTTATGCATTTTTCTATGCTACAAATTTAGAGAAACTTAGGGTTTTTTTGATACCTATATATATATTTTCATTTAATACTCTCTCCTGTTCCTGTCATCCCCCACATCCAGATTCACATATGTTTCAGAGTGTTTAAGGAATGTTGTTAAGGCTGTGTGATTTTATGGTGCTGTGTAAATAACAATTGGCTTTTAAACCTGAGAACAAAAAGCAGTATATGATGTATAGACATCATGAAGTATTTATGATTTGATTGTAATTTTGTTAATTAATAATCCACACAATTGTCCATCAACTGAAGTATGCAGAATAAATTATCAGACTAGGTGTTAATTTTCATTAGAAATGTCTGTTTTATATTGTATTTGTGGTAGTTGATGTCTCTTAGCTTATATCTGAAATGAGCTGAATTAATGACAAGTGTAAATTTGCTAATTAAAATGATAGGCGAGTTCTTATATGATCTAGATTGTTTCTAAGAAACAATCCAGTGTTAGGATTTAAACATTTGCTAAAGTCATTTTCCTTCTTATAGAGAGCAACTGACCTCTGGAGTGTAGGTATAGTAGTGTATATCACAGGCTTAATAAATCTGTGGGCCCACTTATCTTCTACTAAAAAAATCCAAGTGATTAGTCATTTCTTTAAGTAAATCTGCTCTAATGTAATGATGGATGGAGGCAGGAAACAAGGAAGGAAGTTGTGAAGAAGAAAGGAAATTAGGTAAGAAAGTGGAAGGAAGAAAATTAGGCTAGATGTTTAATCATGTCTTGAGATACATAATAGTGCTTCTTTGTTTTAATAAACCTGTTTTATATACTTTCTGTACATCTGTTATGTACATCTGTTTACACAAGGGAGATGGCTAGCATTGCTTTACAAGGTACTTTTTATTTATAGTAATTATTTGCAAAAGAAGACAAGAAATAGCATTAACGTGATTAACTTGAAAATGTCCTTAGTGGAGTCTCTCTCTTAAAAATTTCCTTAAGTGGAAACTCAGAATATTCTGAAAGGAATGACATGCAAGACTTGTAGAAGGAAAAAAACATGTTAAATGAGTGTTGACTTGTTGGCTGATATAATTTGGTTTCTTTCCATTTTCTTGTTATTGATGAGATTTGGGGCTATACAAGTGGCTTAGCTTCACTGTTTCCTGACATCACTGCTAATCACTTGCTTGTTACCTTATTCTTAGAACATAGACACAGCAGACTTCAATGGACAAACACCTTTAATGTTAACAGCACAAAAAGCCATTGGGTAAGTAGTGAATAACTGAAGGAGAGTTTATTTTATTGTACTCAAGAAGCAGTGAGTGAGGTGGATCCTTCCTTAGCATTTTTTTTAACTGACAGTCCTTTCCCTTCCGTTTGTGCTAAAATATGCAGTATTTCAGAGATCAGGAGTTGGGAATAGCTCATTGGATACAGCAAAGACAGTCAAAAGAATTTCTAAAAGAAGTTTAGATTTGTGGCTGGCATCTGCAGCCTTATTCTGTTTCCTGCAAAATGAAGATAAATGGATGTGGATGCAGTGAGCTGGTTCTGAGACAAGGCATTATGTACCTGCTGTTGTTTCACAGATAGGAACAGTTGTTTTATAGGGTGTTCAAAAAGTTTCATTTCCAATCTAGATTATTTTCTGTTTGTTAACTCTTATACTTTATTTTCATCTAGGTCTGAACCCACGAGGTTTCTCTTAAAGTTTAACCCCTCTCTCAATGCTGTAGACAATATTCAAAAGAATACTGCACTTCACTGGGCAGTAGCCTCAGGAAATACTAGTGCAGTGGATCTGTTGCTGGAAGCTGGTGCCAGCCTGGACATAAAAAATGTCAAGGTATGATTTCTTTTGTGGTATTTCATCCCATGTGGCATGAATGTGTAAAGTGAATGTAAAGAAAATCTGAGTCCTCTCCCTGTTGGCTGTAAATTGCAAGTGGAGTTGGCTAAGGGCAAATGTTCTTAGTCTTTCCCAGAAGGAAGTAGCACTTTCTTGAGGTGTGACTCATGGTATGAATGTGGAGGTTCTTTGTAATTTTGTGTAATGAACAGCAAAGCCTTGTGTTCACTCAACAGTAACTGTCTCTCTCTTGCAGATTCTGCCCCCCTCACCCTTTTTTGTTTCATTTTCTTGAGGTCTTTAATCAGTTTCATTATCTTGGAAGCTTGTTTCCTTTTCTTAATTTGACTGTTTTCTACTGCAAAACGTTGTCATGAGGACTAATAACCTTGGGCTGACTTTAAAAAATGAGTGTCCTGTCAGACTCCTAAAGACTTCAAGTTGCATGTCCTCCTGTGAAAGCTGGTGTTTGACAAGGCCTGTTTGTACATTCAAAAGGGTTATCACATGTGCCAGTCTTCACCTTAATATTTGTAGAAACTGATAGTGGGAATTATAAGTGTTCAAAGTATCAATTTCTTTGACTGGATATATTATTGGAGGCAGTCCAACAGATAACTCAAATGGATGCAATCTGTTCACAAGTATCAGTTTTCAGAATGACAAAACTCTGAATTTAGCTTACCCTTGCCATAAGAAAATAGTGGGAGAGGTGGGCCTGAGAAGTAACTAACTGCACAATTATTCTTAACTATGTGAATTTCTTGCTTCTGATAAAAAGGACAGTATTTATGTGTTAAATAAATTCATTCATAAATAACCTTCTCTGTTGTTAAAGGGAGAGACACCACTTGACCTTGCTTATCAAAGTCAGAATCACTTCATGGTTTATATGATAAAAGAGGAAGAAAGGATGAGAAGCAGGAGAAGTAACAGGTTACTGAAAATAGTGGAGAAATATGAGGTAATTTCCCGACTAATAACTAATGGCAATAAAACTGCATCATGCTGTGTTTAGAACGATATGCAAATTAACTCTAACAAGAGTAATTTCTGAAATTGGGTGCACAAAAATAAATTTATCTAAAAGCACATAGCCCTGGTTTGGGTGGGGGCTTTTGTGCCATTCCTCCCCCTTCCTTTTGCTGTCTTGATGTGTCACCTTATCTTGAGGCTTTCACCATTTGTTATTACATGAACTGAATATTTTAATTAAGTCCTGCTTGAATACTTTGTCATATTTTAACAACAATAATTTTAATAGCTCTTCCTGATGTTGGCATCTTCCTTGACATTCATGTGGGCCATTGGATATGTCATGGACTTAAGTTCTGATTCTTGGCTTTTAAAAGGAGGTTTGCTTCTCAGCCTGCTCTTTGGGATGGCTCTGTTTGTGAGGTTTGTGGCTTTTCCTCTCTGATTATGTATTTACTTGTCAGAAATACTGTATAAAGTATCTGATGCATTATTCTTTTCCCTTAGCATAAAAGGTACCTCCTGAGAAATGGTTGCATGATGTGTGAAGAATTTAAATATATATACTTTCTAGAATGAATGAGCATAGAAATTGAATTTATTTAGGTGCACACAGTAATAGCTTCTCATCACTGAAAGACTTGGGAAAAAACCAATCTGTTAGCTAATTTTAATGTTAGAGAGTGTCATTGACAGTCTACATTTGGTAGACACTGAGATATCTGCTCAGAAATGTGCTTTATCACAAATTTTCCTGCTATATTCTGACACAGAGTGAGTTTTAATGAGCCATCCCCTCTCTTTCTGCTCCCCAGACCTCCCAGTGTTGTCCTGAGCTGTTTTGCACTTTTCCTGTAACAGTCAGTGGTCACTGATATGGTGATGCTGTGTGCAAATAGAGGTTGTACTTTTCACCCAGTGCTACAGCATTTGTCATATATAATATGCTGGAAGAGAGCACTCTTTAGTTTTATTTTTGCATTGTTAATTCCCTGCACACCTGGATAAAGCATGCTTTTGAGTGACAACTCTTGATGGCTCTGAGAGACTTGAAATAAACAGTGTGCATGAAGTTTTTACAGCAACAAACCAGATGATTTATATTCTATGGACTGATGTTTTAAATATATTTTGAAAAATATTTTTTTCTTTCGATGCTCTTTCAGGCAACTTGTGGGTCTCAAGAATCTAAGGTATCTTCCCACAGCATTTCTGCTAAGTTCAGTTTTTTGGATGTCCATGACTTGGTTTTTCTGGTTCCTGCCTGATATCCTTTATAATCAAGAAATACAATAGGACTCTCCTTATGGTTTCTTATAAATTTAAACCTGGTCATGCAAACAGTGATGAGAAGTTCCAAATAATTCCATGTGACTGTTAATGTCTGGTAAGATTGGTTTGTTTTCACTGGGCAGGGGCAAAATAACTTTGACTTTAAAGTTATACACAGACTAAAAATCTGTATCTTTTGTTTGTAGCAGATTTTTGTCCTTTTTTATAATCTGAACTATTTCATATGTTACTGGGATATCAAAATGAAGATGTCTGGTTTTGTTTGCATCTTCATGTCACTCTTCAATCTTCCTCACTGAGACTCTTGAACAGTGATATTTTTTGGTGTGTGGTATAACTGGGTAGCACATGCCTTAATAATCATTTTCAAAGTATCTCTTCTTTCTAAAATGATAAGCATTTGACAGTTAGAGGTATTCATGCTCCTGCCTTTCAAAACATTTCTCCCCCCCAAAAAATAAAGATAAGGAACTAATTTCTTTGTGTTCCTACAAATAGGTTGTCCAGTCTCCTGTGTTTATTCACAGGTTACACTGAATCCTTAATTAATCCTGGATTAATTTCTACCTGATGTTTACTTTCTTTGAAGATGCCTCTCACTGATGAGTACAAAAACATTTTAGTCATTTGTGCTTTTTTTGTTGCCCTGCTCTATTGTTACAGTGGGCATCTGCTTACTGATCAAGTTTTGTGAAAAAGCCTTTATGAAGATACTTAGAACTGTAAATGATTTTGTACTAAACTAGCTGTAATATGTTGCTACACGGTTTTAATTAATTTTTAATTTAGCCTTTAAATGGCATTTTCTCTTGTACTGTTCCCGGTTAAGGTGTCCTTAATAGAATTATCAGGATTAAGTTTGATCAAGTATATTCCCACTGGGGAGTTACACACATGCTTGTTTAAATGGAAATCATGTTCTTTAGTGTTGTGAAGCTGTAAGGTTTTATTGGTGTCATCAAAATTAAAAGAAAAAAAATTCACTGATAGAAATTTGAGTGAGATGCTTTGCTGAAGATTGTGAGCATAGCAATATTCTTGATTGCCTAACCATAGCGTGGTGAGATGGGCCAGTGGATAGTTTTCACTGTCCAACCCTTTTTTTCATGAATGTGTTTTCCTTCTGGAACTGGTCACAGATCTGACTGTTTTAAAAGTTTTAACAATTTTAGTTAGCTGTATTTGTCTGTCAGACTTTGTCTGGACTGAAGGAAAATCCACCTACTGTAATGAAGGATTTTTCTTAGCTCCAAAACACCAAAAGCAGTGCAAACAGACCAGCAGTGTCTGCAAGAAATGCACTATCATTTTGACTTCTGTAATTGTGTCCTGCAATTGCATTGTAGCAAACACAGTGGGTCTTTGTGCCAATGTTTTGTAATTTATTATCTTGATTTTAATTGGAACTGTTTGCAGTGTTGTCAGTTCATAAGACAAAACAACTTTGAAGTTGCCATCCTGGATTTTTAAGAGTTGTTTGCACTGGAGTTAATAATGGAGTGACTGAGGTGTCACTGGAGATGCAATGCAGTCTTGAGGTCTCTGCCTGCTCCTTGGTGGCACCAGGGACTGTTCTTTAGCAGCCTGGGCTCTCAAGTTTGATGCATGAATTTAATTGGTATGAATCTTGTCCCACTCCACATTCCTGTATAGACACAGTTAATTGTGACATGTATTTCTTCCCCTCTCATCTGACATGCAGATGGTTTTAGTTCATAGTGTAAAAATTATGTTCCTAATGTCCCATTACCTTCAGAAGTATTTAGCAGTGTGTGCTTGGGGTTTTTTTGAGTGACAAAAATAGTTTCAGGATGACTGTCAGTTAAATTTTTTTGAATGAGTATATTTAGTTGCTTTTGGCTGAAATGAATGAGAGAAGATAAGACTAAGAATGTTTGAGGTAGGGGTGTGTGCAGCAGCCAAACAAATCTCACAGCTGCTGGAATCTTTACAGCTTTGCATATCTGCCTGGTATTGTTTAGATAAAATAGAAAAGCTTCAGAGTGAAAAAAGAAATCAAATTTTGTTTGTATCTGTGAAATATTCAAAGGCAGAAGTGTGGAGGATTTTTAAGGAGGATGACAGGGAACCATGTTGTGATGCACATTTAGACAGTTGTAAAAGACTTCACCACTATTCAAACTGGACAGAATATTCAGCTTCTCTGATAAGATGGCCTTGGAAGGACAGATGGCATCCTGCTATAAAAATGAAACTAATTTTAGAATATTTCATTTGTTTGACAAATAGTGGTATGAAGTATAAGAATATAGTCCTTAACCTGTCTATTACATGTAACAAATGCAATCCTTAAAATCACTGTCGTGTTCAGCATGATGGGTCTTCTTTATTATTTCTATAAAACCTGGAGCACTGATCCTGGATATATAAAGACTTCAGAAGAAGAAACAAAAGAGGTAGGTGGTTTTGTAAAAACAAATGGAAGGGCTGACCTGGTGCAACATGTGTGTACTTCTGGTTGCTTTGTTTGTCCTCATGTGCAGCTTTGTTGAACTTGAAAGCAGTGAAATACTCTTCCTAAAAGAGTTTTTAGCTGTGTCATTGAACAACATAGGTCTTGGAGAATTTCTCCTCCTACTGCTCATTACCTTATCTTCATGCTGCCATAGTTTCCTTGCCTCCATCATCTCACTGAAGTGTGAGCTTTGACCAAACATTGTACAGAGCCACTGATGTTATCTGTGATAAAAATTCTTGTAGAATTTCACTTAAAAAATAGAAGTTTTGTATGGTTTCTACTCCAGTTGTCTCTAGTTAGAAAGAAATAGTCACAGTGCTTTCCTATATATTATATGCTAGTAATTATTTAAATTCTATCAGGTGCTTTGAAGGTGGGTATAATGGTTTGATTTTTGTGCTTCAACGTATTGCAACTAACATGCTGTTTCCTAACTGATTTATAATGGCAAAAAGATATCATGGGCAGCCAATCAACAGAGAATTTAGTATTTAGTCTCACCAACCTATGGGTTATAGAAAACAGTTTGTGTGAGATCTCATTGCTCTCATTGAGGTTGTATTTCTTCAGATTGCCAGGGAGAATGAAGGGCAATTTTAAATTTTTGCCACAGGACTCATAAGCGTTGTGTACTTGTAAAGGTGCAGTAAATGTAGCAGCTCTCCTCATCTCCCTGAAGTCTGGCTGAATATGTGAAAGTTACCTTGTATCTAAAGACCATCTCATTTTAAAAAATATTTAATTGGCATTATTTATTAATTTTGGCGACACAGATAATTTTCTGAGCAATCTTGCAAGGGTGAAGCTGCATTAGTCTTTACTGGTTTGTTTTTCCTGTGGACCTTTTTAAATAGCAAGTTCTTATTCCTGTCAGTGTTTGACCCTCAGAGTATTTATAAAGTGCAAAAAGCCCTAATGTAAAAATCTTCATAGCACCTATGAAAATGTGACCCCAATGCAAGTAAAAAATTCTTTGTCTTTCAGAACATTATAGCTCTTGCAGAAGCAGGTTGCTTGGACTTCAGAACATTTTGTGCATCATGTCTTGTAAGTAGGGCTTTTGTGTTTATTTTCTTTGTGAACGTATCTTTTACTCAGTACTGCCATAAAAAACTTCTTTTCTCACTGCTTGTCATTAGAGTTACACAAGTGGTTTGTTATATATTGTTTAGATTTCTTTACTTTTATGGTGACAAGAGATGCTTTGAAATCCTTGGACTCTAGTCTTAAAAAAACCTAATATTTCCATCTTTTTTGGTAAAATTAAGGTGTGTGGTTCTTACCTATTTTCTGTGTTGTGAGGTCCATGACAATAACTGTGCAGAATGCGATGGTACCTGTAAGATGATGCCTTAAACTTTGAGCAAAAGAGATGCTTCTGCTATGAGTGTATTCTTTTGCTTCATCCTCAACTAGGTAAGGAAGCCTTTGAGATCTGTGCATTGCCTTGCTTGCCAAGCATGTGTAGCCAGATATGATCAGCATTCTCTGTGGACTGGACAGTGCATAGGTGAGACTGTGTTTTATCTAACTTGAAAATACCACATATTTCAAAAGTTGCAGAAATAGCAATTATCCTTTCAAACAGAGAGCACACATGATACAAGACTATCCAGTTGATACTGAAGTGCTCTGATAGGTGCCAGAAGGAAATTAGATAGGAGAGAGGCAAATAAAATTGTTCAAGGGATAGAGTTGGCACCCTAAGAGTAGAGACCTCAAAGTCTGGAATTCTTTTTCTTGAGATTAGTAAGAACAGGGATATGACTGAGACTTTAAAAAAAGAAAGAAAAAAAATTAAGATGGTGGCTTAAAATGAAACGCAGAACTGTTAGCTCAGCACATCATAGTAGAACTAGGGATTTACAATTGGTAGAGGAAGAAATGTCTCTACATGGCAGGCAGTGAAATTTTGGAGCCTTCTCCTGTGAGGGTTTGCAGATACAGGTGGTATCAGAAGGTTCAGAAAGGGATTAGATGAACCTTTTTGGAAAATGTGTCCAGACAAGCCTGCACACTGACATTTTAATGCAGTAGCTGTGGATGAGGCTTGTGTGTCCTCCTGAACTGCCTCTTGTCACTGTTTGGTTCAGTTCTGAGTGGAGCAGCTGGACCACTGGGGTGGGTAACCCCATGGGGTGTTTTTCATGTTCTTGTGTCCTTTCCACTCACCTTCTTTCTTCCTTTCTGGCTCATTACTGATGATGCTGAAGATAAGGTTAGAGTTTCCATCTATAACCATATATTTTTCACATACTTCTTTTGCCAATAGCTTTTTTCTGATGTTAATTCCTACTGTCTATTTTTGCTATGTTTGCCATTTAGAAGGTAGTGAGACATCCTAATGATGCTTTGTTTCAAAACTTTGAGCAATATGATTGTAATTCAAAGAAAAACTATTTTATATCTTCATGTATCAGTTTTTCCATCTGGGGGTTTTTATGTCTATGTTTTCAATTCTGAAGCACACAAGGTCAAATAATTAAACTGAGTAGCTTAGACTTTTCAGTCATATGAGACTAAATTTAATTGTGCATGGGAGGGAGTTGTGGTTGCATAATTAGCCCTCATGTAGCTAAAACAGCTGAAGGCATGCTCTGAAGAAGAGACAAATCCTGGTTGACTTCATCAGAACTAATTCAGGTATATAAATTGGGATGGCTTACAGGAGAAAGTTGAGAGGGAGATGAGCCTTGTCGAGCTCTCTTGTGGATGGCAGAGGTAATAATAGGAATGGTTTTGACTCTCTTTATTCCTGTTTACATCAGAGGAAATACAAGTACTGCTGAATTTTATAATGTCAAACTTTAAAATTTTTTTTTCCTTGCCTCAATTTCAGGCATTGGGAACCATTATTACTACCTGTTGTTCCTGTCTTTCCTAACAATGACTGGTGTCTGGCTGCTTTATGGAACTCTTCAGTGTATGTATCCATGAATTTATTTTAATTTAGCTTCCAAATACATCTATGTGTGGTCTTTATTTTTCAGCCTTTCTTTTCCAGCAAGAGTAATAGAGTAAGAGTATACCTGCACAAGTGATACCTTATTTCACCAGTGCTGTTATTGTGTAGTTATGTGCTTAAGTGAAAATACATCATATCTGAGTCTTTGGTCAAATACCTGACTGTTTGTGTTGAGCAAGAACTAAGATACTGCCTTAGTGGGATGTCCACTGGAAAATGAAATAGCAGGAAGCATATTTGTCAGAGAAGAAATAGGGAAGCCATGTAGAAGAAAGTCAGGTGACGTGTTCTAATCTGGATGCCCTTTGACAGAAAATAAGCTTGTAAAAAGCTCATTATTGCAAAAGCTTCATTGATTTTTTTTTTATCTGGAAATACCTGTATTGAACACTTGCAAACATTTCTTTTTGGTTTTAATGTAGGATAACTCTGAAGAGAAGTATTACCTCATTAATAAATCTGGACTGTTACTTGAAAAAATTAAGGAATTTATTGGAGGGGAGAGGAGAGACCTTATAATGTAGTTCCTGAGGTTGAATTAGAATAGCACCAACCTTTTAAAACGAGGATGCTCTTCTGTGGATCATGAACACAGAGTGTAAAGATGATGTAACCAGAATAGCAAGGAGTCGTGTCTCTACGTGGGTGCTTTTAAGTGGCAACAGGGTAGATTAAATGTGGTATTTCTAGAGCATGTTGCTATGTAAAATTCATTTCATGCAAATAATCTTTGTTCACTTCTTAAGGGCTTGAAAGTATAATTATCTGATTGTGTGCCTTGTCAGATTGGTCCAACCACTGTGCAACCAGTTATCACCAAGACGGAGCGTGGACCTTCTTCACGCAGACAGTGTCCTGCTCTCCCTGGGTTTCCTACATCTCCTCAGTGGCCTGTTTCCACACCCTGTGGGCCTCCTTGTGGCTCACTGTTCAGCTTTATCAGGTAGCTTTTTGCTTCAGTTTATGCTTCTCATTACATGAGAGCTTTTCCCCAGATGATCTGCTCCCACAAAAACTCCCTGTCTGCTTCCCTTGATTACTGTCACAGCAAGGTGCCTCTCTTAAATCTCAGGGCAGACCTTGAAATTTCACAGGTCCTTGTGCACTCAGCATTCCCCTGTTAAAAGTAGGATCACGGTCTGCAAATCATTCATATAACTGAGTTCTGGGTTTACTACTCATCAAAAATTCCAAACCTATTAAAAATTGTGTTTAAAGACAAGAAATTTATTTGACTAGTAGAACTTGTATTAGTGCCCCAAAAATTACACAGAAGCTCAGTAGCACAATTATTCCTGAGCTGAAAATTCTGTGGCAGAGCTCAGCAATGTGTCATTAGACTGTGTTAAATCCCACTGCTACAGTAAAAATATATGACCTGGATTTTATCTGGTTGAGGACTGTCAAATTTCTTGTTTATGTTTTTCTCTGAGAAAAGCTTGGCTATGCAAACAAAATTGAGAAGAGCTGTCTTAAAACATCTGTGAAACAGCTTGTTTAGCATCTCTTAGGAAAGAGGTGTCTTTGAAATGTGTTAAGCATACTGAGCTAAGGACTTGTTTTACATCTTGTAGAGGTTTTTTTTTGTCTTTTTTATTAAACAATTTTAAATGTGTACTTCTAGATTTCTGCAGTGTCCAAGACACTGAGATGGTATGCTGGAGGAAGATAGGAAGGATATTTACAGGTTAACTACTGTGTTTCATACACAGTCATTTGTAAGTGTAGTGCTTTATGGCATTTAGTGTGTCATTGTGAATCAAGGGATATTTTTCTGCCTTTTTGTGTGGTAGAATATAGGCAAAATCTGAGGAGATTGGTTCTTAACTGCAGTAGATCTTGCACTTCTGCCGACATCCGTGAAAGTACAGTCTTGACAGACATCCCAATGAAGCTTGCCTTCTCTGAAGGCTTCCTGGGTTCTATTTTAGACCAAGTGATATTTAAAAACACACTTTCAGTCATCAGTTGTAGCAGTAGTTACTTATTTGTCAGATATGGCCAACCTCTTCTCCCCTGCTCCCTTTTCATTGGTATCTTTTGGTCTCAGCAGAATTTTAAGTTGTGATATTTGTGTTGTAACCATTATTTACATTTTTCTTCTAACAAGATTGCATTCCTGGGGTTGACCTCACATGAAAGAATGAATCTCCTGGTACAGAGAAAATCCTCTAAGCATCCTGTTTCACTCAGGAGAACTCCATACAAGTGGGTATTAATTAACAGAGTATTTGAAAAACTTACCTTTTCAGTACTGATTTGTTTCACTGCTTCATAAATGCAAAAATGTAGTGGTCTATGGATGTGCTGGTTGTGCCTGTTAGGAGTTGTGCTAAGAGGAGGAAATGGACTTTGTTTTCCTTGCTGAGAACTTCCTTGGACTCAGGAAATAGCCAGGATAAGAGCTGCTGGGTTTCTTTTTGATGACTGTGTGCATATGTAAGGTGTACCAAAATCAGCCTATGAGTAGATACTGTTTTGGAGGGGAGGGAGTGCTGTCCTTTAATTTGTTCATCAGTCTCTGTGTTCCTTGTGTAGGATCAGAAAGAGAATTAAGGTGTGAACTGGCCCATTGCTGACTCCTCTTGGAGTGTTTAGTTTGATAGAGAAATTGGTACCAAGGTTTCTCTGTTTGTGTTTCCTCGTGTGTGCTAATGGATGAGATGTTACTAACTTTTAAATATTTGAGTTCAACTTAATCTGCTCTCATTTGCTAATGGAAAACAGGTTGTAAAAGTTCAGCAAAGGAATAATGCTCATTTGAGAGCTGTTCTGTTTCTTCTCCCTGAGCTGTCTTCTTTGACAGGTCTATATCTTAAGTACTGACTCATGGTGAACTGGTATTTTTGATGCTTGCAGTCTTCTTTTTTTAGGTTTATTAATGCATATTTTTCTCTTTTTTCAGTCTTGGATGCTTCCAGAATCTTGCAGACTTTTTTCAGTGCAGTTGCTTTGGTATGTTCAAACCCAACATAATTGACTGGACCAAGCAATACAAACTTTTTCATCTGACAAAGGAGAAAAATGTTCATTCTGTGTAAAGTTTTGCTTAATTTCTAAGAGGGTTGAGCTGACACTTAAATAAAACTGGATATTTTGTTAGTTTCTACAAATTCTTCTGGAGCGGCTTGTTTTTATTTTTATTATTGTTTCAAATAGTAAACTTATCCTGCACAAGCTACAGCAGATTTGTATATGGAACAGTCACCATGTGTCTCTGTATGTATAGTTTGAAATGAAACTATTTAAAATTTTATGTGGTGAGATGGCACAAATATATATATTTTTAAAGGTAAGTTTTTAAGGCAGAATTGCAAAATGATGTTGGTACTGTTTTATCTTGCAGATGAAGAGACAGATTTGAAAATTAAGGTGAATGTTCATATTTAAAACTTAATATTACCATTACGTTGTAATTTTATTGCTTATGCTGTAAAAACCTCTATTGAGCCTTTGTATTTGAAGGGTTTACATGTAATAAAGTAGAGTTTTCATACTTGTTAAGTGTATTTTTGCAGCATGAAATAGATTCAAGGGATATGTTTCATGAGGTATTTATGAGTGGGTAGGCACAAAACCATAAGAAAAAGCCTGACTCTTTGCCTTATGTTTTTCATGTATATATGCCCTGTTGGTGTATGATAATGGGTAAGTTTATGATGGAAAATAGCAGTGTACATAAAAAAAGGGAATTATTCCTCACTGCATAGATCTGTAATAGGTGATGTAAGCCCTGTTCCCAAGAAAAGGAGTGGGCTAGCTGGACAGTGTGGTATGAATGTAAGTCAAAGTAGGTAGCAATGCAAACCAGCAGGGAAAGAGTTCAAGATCAGAAAATCAAAGTTAAATACCATCAAGAACTGACATCCTAAGAGTCATGTAATGAGGCAGTCCTTGTAGTTAAGAAATGGGGGATTTCATTCATCTCAATTAAATCCATTTATCTGCAACATTGTACAACATAAAAGCACGAGAAAATACAAATAAAAATGTGAAGCAGTAAGTACTTTATTGTAGTTTGAAAACAGACAAAACTTACAACACTGCATTCTGAGAAAATGTTTTTCTTTAGAAATAGCCCCCTTTGAGAGAGAGAATTTAAAATCCTTTTAGTCTCAAAGTGAGTAACATCTACTTTTTCATAACACAAATGCCAACATGTTCAAAACTCAATTAGGAGACTGGTGGAAATACAGACAGTGAACATTGTGAACAAAAGAAAATACAGTCTTAACTGGGAAAATGTCTAAAACAGTCTAAAATGGGGCAAATACTAGTTTAAGAAGCAATAATATTCCATGAATTTGTCTTTATTTACTGAAAACGAACACTCTTGTTTTATCAGTGTACCTTTTTAATGTATTCTAAAGAGTTTCTTAAGATACAAGCTCACATTTTTCCTGTAAGGTGGAAAATCGTAATCAAATGCCCTAGGTTCTTAGCAGTATGTGATGTTTAATATTTTACTTGGCAGTTATCACTTGGTGGCATCAACAGCAGTTTGAGTCTGTTGCATCCACTTCTTCTCATTCACACTCTTTCTTTTCCACTTGAGTGAGGCCACCAAACCCAATTCCTTTGGGACCAAAATTTTTTGCATAGCAAACTGCAAAAGAAGGAGGGAAAGGTAACTGGTATTCTGAATGTTCTCAGATAGAGATAAGATCTTTCGGTTTTAGTTTTTAGATTGCTACCAAGTTTGAGATAATGAAAGAAAGGAAATCTGAAATAGTGTATTTCCCAAAAGCATTGACAGGTCTTAATAGTGAAACTGGAATCACATATTTCAATTACACAAAAGTTGCATCTGGTGATCTCAAAACAACCTGTATGTATAAGATCTAAATAGCATTTTCCTGAAAGCTACTTTCCTGACTGAAAAGACTCAGTAAAATTTGGCTGGGTGAGTAATACAGAGTGAGTAGCAAGTCAGATTTTCAAGGAGGTTAAAAGAACTAGAGCATAGTCCAGGAACTATTTATGGGCATTTAAACCAGTCTGTTTAAATTTCTATCACATAATCATTTATCACAACTCTAAGTAGTAATGATCAGCATATTTCTCCAAATACAGAT
The DNA here is from genome assembly GCA_013398175.1 of Climacteris rufus. Lineage (NCBI taxonomy): Eukaryota > Metazoa > Chordata > Aves > Passeriformes > Climacteridae > Climacteris > Climacteris rufus. Next base: position 1,679,261 of record VZRZ01008454.1, on the reverse strand, counting down.
TTGATCATTTGTGGTTGACAGACTGTACCCAAAGTCACAGAACTTCAGTATTTTTCTTTAGGATTCTCTATAAATTTTAACTTTGAATATAAAAATTTTGCCTATTTTTTTCCTCTTCAGCTATTTCTAAGAGTGAAGCCTATGAACTTTCTGGATCTGACAAGAACATCTAGATGTAAAATTTAGCATTATTTCCTGTGCTATCAATATAGTGGAAGTATCCCTAAATATTTGCTGGCAAATACTTTATTTCAAAGAATCAAAGATCTGTATCTTTGTGGATTTTTTTATTTCAGTGAGTGAGATTGTGCAGGTACAAGAGCCTGCCCAGCAGATATGCCCAGTGCTCTGTTAGGTCTGGGGACAGATTTGAGAGGTTGTCATATTTGTAGCAAAATTGCATCTTTAAAATTTAAATGTTAATAGTAGAAGGTGCAAAGCAGTGTTACCAGGGTTCTTCATTTTGCTTTCAAAAAGTTGTTAAAAAATTAAATTTCCTGAACTTGTTAAGTAATACAGCAAGGTAAATCATGATGGCAATCCTAGGTCTAAAAAGGCTAATTTTAGGTTGACTCTGTACCCAGGTTCAGCTGTCTGCAACTCTCACCTTTACAGTAGAGCTCCCCATCTTTGTCTGTGACGTTGGTGGACTCTAAACTCTTCCCACAAATGGCGCAGCGGAAGCACGTCTTGTGCCAGGGCTGAGGGAGTGAAGACAATTCAAGAGGAATTGTTACAGAACGTGCACAGCCCACAGGTACAAGAAACAAAGAACTATTGCTTTTTATGGTGTGGAAAGGTTAAATTTGTTTGTTGATCTTGTGGCTCCCATTTTTAGTCATTCCATGTCTTTTTTCTGTTGTATTGTGTAATATCTTGAATTGCCACTACAAATGCGTGTTTATAAATATCCCCAGTGGTATTTATGAGGAAGAGCCAGCCTGTACAGTAATCAGTGCTTGGTCCTCAGCCATCAGTAAGAAGCAAAAAGTTGAAGAAATCTTATAGAAAGCACAAGATTTTCAACCTGGGTGTGCATCCCATTGTAGCATTTTGCTATTTCATCCTTGTGTTTTCTTCATTAGGACTATGAAAGGAAATTAAAGTGATCAAGGACGTATTAGCTATAGTTTATCACCATTATAAAACTGTTCTGGTTTTTTTCTAGTGCTGAACTAATTACTTACTTTTCCTCCTCCCATGATCTTCTCTGCAGCATACACTGATTTGCCACAACGGGGGCATTTATCCACATCTACCATCTTTTTGGCAAACTTGGAAGCATTAGTTGGTGTAGAAGGGCGAGCAGGCTTTGGTGACCCCCTAAAACAGAAGTTTTCAATGTTTTTAAATGTTGCTTTTAAATGTTATCTTCTTTAGAGAAAGGATTTCATGGTTTTTTGGTAAGGGATAAAAATTACTCAGTTGCTGGTCTCTGGCATGCAAAAGGGGTTAAAAAAGGGAAGAAAATGAAAATATTCTATTGAATTGTGTGTTGTGTGATTGAGAAGCTGGTACTGTAACCTCTGATGTTCCCTGTTCTAGGCTAAGTACGTGGGGCTGACAGCAGACACGTGCAGAAAATATTATCTTTAACGAAAATAAAGTAAAAAACAATTTTCTATTATGAAGAGACGAGGGAAAATGTAAGCAAAAGATTTCTATATTCTTTGTAACTGGCTTATCTGCTGGTACTCAAGGAGCAGAAAATAAAAATTTAGATTTTTGCATTCAGATGTTTCACCAGGCAGTGAAACATTTGGACAGGGAATGGGGGTTCCTACCTGGCCTAGGTTCAAAAACATATCAGAAAAGTAGCTCTGTTTTGTATTTCTGGACTTCATGCTTTATATCTTTGTGCTTACTGCCTTTCACAGAATGATTTCAGAATTGTTGGACTGCACCAGGTCATTATATCCACAGGATGTGACAGTTTTTGGTGCAGAACTCTGCCCCTAATGGCTTCATATGGTATGAGAAGCTACAGTTAAATACATTGTTCAAGCTTTTATTTCCTACACAGCACATTGCTTAATTGGTTTCTTTGTAGTTACACCACCAGAAGGAAGAAGCATTGTTGATTTAGGAATGTGCAGCTTTGAGAATTGCAGAAAATCCTATAAAAATGAACTGTCAGGGCTAATTATGTGCTTTTGGAAGATGGTATCCCATTAGAATTCCTTTGTTCAAGCACATTCTCAGTGTGTTTGTAAGTGTTATTTGAGCCACAGGGAGGGTTTAGAAATGTTATTTCCCCCATTGAGAGGAGAGCTAACAGTATGGGGTAGTGTGATTATTTCTCTGAGAGTAAAACCTAACTGGATTGTAGCCTCTGAGAGGAAAAAAAAATTGTTTTCTATAGTGAATGTGACTTTACCACTGTACCACAAATGGGAGATTACAATTGCAGTGAGTATTTACATCTGTGGTGGCATATAAAGGCTGTTTCTGGAGGATAATTATCTATTGAAGGAGGAAATAATTTGTAAAGAAGGCTTAGAGAGACTGAGCATCATTAAAAACTGGTGAATTACTGTGTCCGTGGAAGGAAAGGGTGTAGGCAAGTCTGCTCTGCTCCTTACGCTGGATGTTGTTATGGAAACAGAATAAAATATCGAAAACACCCTGGTAAGAGAGAAGCAGGACCAGAAGAAGGTGCTGTCCCTGGGTTTGCACTCACTGCTGCAGGTTCAAGCCCAGGTGCTCCCCGGTGTCGGTGCTGAGGCAGCCGGCCCCTTGGCCGAAGCCGACACCCTTGGGGCCGTACTTCCTCCCGTAGCAGGTCTTGCAGTAAATTTCAGATTCGTGAGCTGCCACTGTGGTGCTGTCCAGAGCTTTCCTGCAAGCCACTGAAAGTGGGGAGAGAGAGGCACAAAACACCATGTGAGTTTTCAAATTGAGTTTGTGTCACTTGGAATGATTACAATCAGTGTTTAACTTTAAAAATATAGGCAGTATAAAACTTGTCGGTATAAAACTTGACTGGGCTATTGCTGCAGTAGGGGGGTGTGTGTGTATGTGCACAAAACATGCTCTTCTTTTGCCTCTCTGAAGTTATACTGTAACCCCAGGGTTACATGGGCTTGCTGAGACAGTTTGTTTAGATCTGTGAAGATAAGAAGGATTTGGGATGACCATCCTAAACTCCCAAACTTTAAAAGCAAACTTTAAAAGAGGGGGGGAAAGGAGGGTGCAGGAGCACTGATTCCACTGTGTATCCGGACCTTTCAAAATACTCACTCCAAGCCTTTGGTGGCTTTCTCAGCTCAGCCCAGGCTATTTTGATGTGGTGTTTCTGAAAGAGGCTGTAGCAGACACCATGTCTGGAGTCAGGCAGGACATGATGGGGTTTGTCTGTTTGAGCTGTGGCACTAAGGCAAAGCAGGTCTCAGTTCTGTCAGACTTCCTCCAGGATGACAGGACTGTGACTGTAGCCCTTCCCAAAAGAGACTTCTTACAAATCATGTTTGTTACAGAAAAGGACAGCTTGCCTTACCTGGGAAAGGCCTGGCAGACTTTTGGACAGAAGATGCCATAGGAATGCCCAGCTTTCATCAGGGAATACAAATTATGTCCTCGACTATTAATAACAAATGGGGAATAGTAGCTACACTCCTCATTCCTTGGTGCCTGTGTGGGCTGCACCACTTTGGGAACTTGGTGTGAGATAGCCTGCACTCCAGGGAGAGAGGAAGAAGTTTTCAGCTCAGAGTGCCTGTAGAAAATCAGGGCTTTCTGCAATGCTGAAATATTATCTCAGTACTTCTTAAAAATTCTTCTCTGTGCCAACAGTGGTTGATAGAGTAGGGGAAAGCAGGCAAAACCTTTTTTTTTTTCCAGTTTCCTTTGAACAAGGGCTTGCCCTGCAGAGGGCATTCCAGTCATGCACGGGCGGTCGATAGCTTGGAAAACAAAGATGCTTAGTTCGTGTATGCAACAGAAAGGGGTGAAATACAGAATTACTGGAGGTGCCTGGAAGTGCAGGCTCTAGAGGAGCTAGCTGAGGGTTGGATTAGTCCCTTTCCCCCATGTTTACTTTAAATGTTCTCCTGTGAGTCAAATTCATGTATGTCAGGGAGTTTACTCCCTGGAACCTCTTCAGCTTTAATTATAAAATCCTGGAATGGTTTGGGTTGGAAGGGATTTTAAAGATCGTGTAGTTCCAACCCCTAGAGCAGGTAGCTGTTAAGAGATAGTATATAGTACTAGTTATACATGGATTATCTTTGTGGCTTTTCTCCTCCCTCTGCTGCATGGAGGGGGAAATAATTTGCAAAGCCCTTTATAGTTAACAGAAATAAAATGAGGAGCTTCTGTAAATGTGTGAACCTGATCTCCTTGTGCTGCTGTCTTGCTTTGAGACGATAATTAGGTTTGCTAAGAGAGTTCAGGGATGATGGAAACTCCAGCAGTAGATAAAGTGTTTCTATTTCTGGTACCTTGGGGGTAGGGTATCAATTCACCACGACAGATGGAGCAAAAGCCCTTGAAGTGCTATTGTTGAAATAACTTGGAGACCTGTCATCTGCCAACAGATCCTGCTCTCCTGCCAGCGCTGAGGAGGTGCAGGTTGGCTGTGTGGGATCCTGCCAAATATCCACCACAGCTGCACTTGGACTACCAGCTGACAGGGAAGCAACAATCTACAGGTGAACAGCAATCTGCATGGGAAGGAGGGATGGCTGGAAAGAAGTTTTACAGTGTTTGTCGGGAAAAACTACGGAGGAGAGAGTGTGATTTATAGTTTAGTATGTCTGAGTCTTCATGTGTTCACAGGTTGCTTTAAATCATTTATAGGTTTGCTGAAACTGAAATCTTTGGGTGAAAAATACTGACATGTTTTGTGTGTCTGGTCAAATATAATGTAAAATAGCAGGTATATTTGAAATATTTTTAACCTAGAAATACACAAAAACTTAGCTAAAGAGGTTAACTGTTTCCATGCCGGAGTTTAGGTTAGGAAGGCTTGGTTTCCTTCTCTTGAGAACTGAAATCCTATAAATGGTTCATAGAAAAGCCCATGAACATGATACATGATACTGAGGCATCCAGAGCTGCTGAATAGAGTATGTGAATTATGGCAAAAGTAAAGCCAATTAACATACCTTTCATATGCCAGCTAGGCTTAGATGCATCTTTAAGTTTTGACCTTAAACATACTTCTGATGGGAATACTTTTTATAGTATCTAACCTATGAATAATTTAGTTCAGACTTACAACTACAAGGAGTAAATAAAGTAAAATTAAAAAAAAAAAAAAAAAACACAAAATGCACAACCCACCAACTAAGAAAAGCCCCAAAACAAACCAGTTTTTAGAGCTAATGGATATATGTTGGTTATTGAGAATCACTAAGAAAAACAAGTTGTACTAAGAATTAAGCTTACACTTGAGAAATATTATTAACTATGCTCTATTAGGACAGCTCTTTATTTTTATCATTACTCTGTGTTTAGTATTAATTGTCATAGGCAGCACATAGAAGCAATCACAAAGCACTATCTGAGACTGAGGTTTTTCTTCTACCTTTCTGTAAGAACTGGCTGAAGGTTGTTAGTGAACTGAGAACTTTTTGAGAGAATTCTTTCTTACTCAGGCTTTTGAGCATCACTAAAGGCATCATTGGGCCTTTTAGGCATCACTTTCAGGGCACCTGGGGAAAGGCAAAGACAACTCAAGTGTGCCCTTTGGATTCATTCTGCAGAGCACTACACTGTGTCAGCTAAGCACATAATGTTAGTCTCACGCCTCCAAATAAGAAGTCTCTATCCATCCAGAAAAAGAGGGAGGAAAATTGGATTCAATGGCTTCTAAGGTGTCCCAGTGGAATTTATACTGCAAAGATACTAATCCCAAGCGTTGTCTGCAAAATAAACTCTTCAGCTATCTTTAGTTCTTGGCAAATTGTTCGCTGTCTCTCTCCACAAAGGACAAACAGAGCTGAATTGATACTTTCTCTCTGATTTTTTTTTAAGTGCTACCTCACCTCTAGAGGAAACAAGATTCCTGGGAGACAAACATCACAGAGGAGTGTGGAGGGAAAGAGTAAGTGAAATGGGACTGCATGAATATAGGAAGGAGGAGACTGAGGTAAGTGCGGAGTGTTGGTGGGAAGTTTTGATGACACCTGGGTACTGTCTTTCAACTTTTCAGGGTGTAATAAATTAATGTTAGGATTCACTGCAAAAGTAATTATCTCCTATAAGAAATTCTTCTGTTTAATGAGTGCTGTTGGTTTAGTTCTTTTGGACTTTTTAACTTGAAGCAAACCTGTGATGTACCGTGTCGTGGGACAGAAGGAAGGCTTTCCTGGAGATGGACCTAGATACTGTGATTCTGCAGCACTCTAGTGTCCCTCACAAAATCCATCTGGTTGATGTTGCTACAGGTAAAAGGCTACAAAACTGCCTGTCAAGTAATACAAAAGTAAATGCACAGAGCTATGAGGGTGCTGTGAAGTGAAACCAGTGCTTACTGCAGAGGAAGCAGGACTTGTGGAAACTCCTTCCATTGCACTGGATTTCCTCAGCGTGATACACTGTCTTTTCACAGGCACCACACTTGGCTCCACCTCCCCAGTTTGGCATCCTTGTCTCTGAAGGGTTAACCTAGAAAATCAAATTACATAAATAAGTACAACTGCAAAAGTGAATTCTTTTAAATGGAACAGCTTGATTTTTTCAAAATGTTATTACTTTTTCCTCTCTCTCCAGCTAACTGCTGTTGCATACTTGCAATATACTACATACCTGTGTGGTAGCAGGAGTGTATCCTACTCATGGGTGTCAGGGCTACCCTGGTGCTTTGGGGGTAGGGACAGTCTAAATCCTCTGTCCTGTGTGACCCTCTCTTGTAAACAAGGATATTCCTTAGCTTGGTATATTGTAATGGTAAATATGTGAAATTATTGTGAGGTGTTCTAGTGAAAAGGTGCTAGGGTCACTCAAACTCCTTTAGGAAGAGAGGATCTAGAATTTGTTTTCTATCAAACAGCTGTTTTCTTGCAATCCTGCTCTCCCCTGTACCTTTTCTGAGCTCCTCACGAAACAGCCACAAGATCTCTGAGCTGCACAGCCATTGTAAAGTAATAATGGATAGTTTCCTGAGGTACTTAAGGTGTGGGTTTTTTCCTTTGTCAATTGCTTCTGAAATCCAACCATCAGAGCAAACGAGCAGTGCTTGCTGCTGCAGCTCTTGCTGTTCTGGTTGGTGTTGGGTGCCTTGCCCAAGGTCAGGCGGGAGGGCAGGAGCCCTGCTCAGGTCTCCTGACTCGGTGCCCTCCCTGCTGATTGTGCTGTCACACACCTGGAACAAGCCCAGCCCTCAGCCCCTGTTTTCTTGTTTGAGTCATCATTTCTGGAAAGCCTGGGACGTCATCTTGTCATCTGCACGCCGTATTATCGCGTTGTTCCAAGCTCCTGGCACAGGCCTTCCTTCTCCTTCTTGGAAAACCAGTCACCTTCTTATTATAGTTCTTTTGAAGCCTGCTTGTGCTATTTGTGTTTGATTAAATTCACCAAAAGATACTTTTAACTTAGAAGAGGATTTGCAAGGCTGAATCAGGATGGCTACCTGAGAATTTTCTTCTGAGGCCAAGTGAGAGAGAGAGAGGGAAATTCATCACAACAGTGATGTAACACAGCTGGCATTTTCAATTGCTTGCATTTTAGACTAACATTTTTCTATATATTCATGTTAGACACTCGTGTCCTGTGCTTATCATCATCTTGGTGAATTCTGTACTGTAATCTTCTGAATTCCAGAAGAAATGAACAATGTCTACATGCCAGCTCTGCACCCTGAAGGGAATTCTTTCTGGCAACTAACTCCCAAAATCCCACAATGGTGTAAAAGATGTGTCCATCCAGCAAAAGGAAGGTGCACACACTGAAGCAATAGCACTGGAGACATGGCAATGTGGGCAGATTTTGCAGTCACCGTTTGATAACAGTGCAGGTACCAGCATATCCAAACAGCTCTGCCTTACTACAGCAGTTATTAGCATATCCTTAACCCTGTGTAATTAGACACTCACTGTTGTGACTGTTACCTTCACTAGACAGCATACCTGTCATCCTCGTGCGAGATCCAATCTCTCCTCCTCTTTGTGAGGCTGACTTATGCTCAGCTGAACACCCTCCCCAGCTCAGTCAGCCCAGTCCTCTGCTGTCACACAGCAGCAGCAACATTAATCTCTTCCAGACCCTCTCAGCTCTCCTGGGAGGCTGCTCGTGAGCAGAACTGCTCTGGCAGTTCCACAACAGTACTGGCACAGAAAGGAAAAGAAAACTCAGCTTTCCTCTGACTGTTTATCTGTAATGTAACAAGTAAGAAGCAAAAAACCTGATGTAGCTGGAATAAGAAACAAAACTATGCACAATGAACCGATGATTAATTTGATCTCGCTCACTCAGTGAAACCTTTACTGAACAGCACTGTTAAATTGGTTTTTCCGTTCCTTTTATACATGAGATAAAGGAACAGAAAGGAATCTTTCATGTAGGTAAAATGTTATTCTCATTCCACCATTCTATATTTTCTTCTGGTTTTAAAGTACTTTTGTGTTGGTGCCATTTTTTTGCTCTCATGAAAATAGTTCAAGCAATGCTTCAAAAATTTTAAAAGAAGGAAGAGAGACTGGGGATAAAAATCAGTTTTGTGACACTTTCTTGAAAATTGAAATGAGATTTTTGTATTCGCAATGTTCCCTTTCAAATCAGGTTTTCAGTGGAATCCGTTCCCAGCTGAGGCAGCACTGGCAGCTGCCTGGGAGGAGAGAGATTTGTACCTCTGGTCTCTGTAAAGCTGCTTCTGTTGTGTCAGTTCTCCTCAAAGGCACACTAAGCATCTAAGTCTGTGGCAGCAGGGTAGTTATTGGAAAGTAGCTCCAATTACATCATCAGCTGAAAGGGAAAAATAATCTCTGAAAAACTCTGATAAAGTGTGATAGTGAACCCTGTGCTGTCAGGGACTGTGGTTAGGCCTCTTAGAAAAACCATTGTTCCTGAGGCTAATTATAGTAGCATGACTGGGCAGGCAGACACATTTTCCATGTCTTTTTGGCATCACCTGATGAGAAGCTGTAGAAGAAAGAAGAAAGGCACAGTAGAAATATTCCAGGAAGGACACTGGTGTTGGGACAGCAGTGCATGCCACGATGTCTGTGCTGCCTGCAGTAACAGCTGGGTGAGGTACCAGGGCAACTTCCTGTCCTGGCTTTGCTCATCCCTCTGGAGAGGAGTGCCCATCCTTGTGGAGCAGTGTGACCACAAGCAAGAAAACTCCACAGGGAGTGTGGAATTCATAGTTTTCTACTCATCTAAACTATAACAGTGGATAAAACTCCATCCTTACAATGTGCAAGTGGAACTTGGCCTCCTATTTTGTCATCAGGAAAAAATAGATCTCCATTTCGCATTCTTTCATTGGGTGTCAGTGTCTAAATCCCCTTGAAACTCCCTGAACTTTGTTGTCTTAATCTGGTTAAGTTGCCATGTCTGCTTATCACATGGTACTTGTTATATTCTGGTGATCTGGTGGGAAGTGGAGCAGACTCATCCTAAAGGTAAGCAATGTGTGACAAAGAAACTTCTGAGTGTTGGTGTTGCCACGTGTGGGCACCCACGGTGCTGCTAAGCTGGAGGAGTGTTCTTGGACTTGCTCAATTACTACTCAGCAGCTTGAATTGCTCTTCAGAATGCAGCTTCTATATGGAGTTGAATTTATACATGAGATGTGCAGCCAAGGATTCGTGCCTCCCATAATTTAGAGCTTATATCACTGCTTTGTAGGCTGGGATGGAAGAAAGGAAGCCTTTGAAGTGTTTGTGTGCTCTGCACAGGCATGAAAAAATTGTGAGCTGTCTTCTTTGGGGCTGTTAGTCATACTGTACAAATCTGGGTGTCACATCACTGTCACAGACTGTCTTGCTCTAATCAAAGTCCTATTGACAAGGATATAACCCAAAAATACATCTTGATCCATTGATCTAAAGGGGTGGTGGGTGCAGTACTGGCCTGATGAAATGTGGAGGAGTAAAAGGCAGTGCTAATGCCTGACTGTGCCTCAGGTGTAAAATGTAAATAATTAATTGGAATTAATTCTTCCTTGTTATACACAAAGCTTTCCCTTCTACATGCTCATGCATTTGACAGTCTGGAGCTCAGGTCTTATCTGAACGGAGAGCAGAAGTTGTGTGGCTGGGGGGATTATCTCGGGTGCCACATGTGCTACAGGGTGGCTCTGAAGGGGATGAGCAGAATGCGGAATACTGGTCTTTGTGAGCACTGGTAGCAGAAATGCTGAATGGGGGCTGATGGGCAGGATGTGCCTTGCATCTCTCTCTGTTTTAGTCCCAGCTAAGCTTCTTGGTCTAGACTCAAAGTGCAAGAATACCAATTACTTGATTCCTTACCTAATGAACAAGCAGTAATAACGTAAAACCCAAGTATCACTGTCTACGTTGAAATGCAAAGTACCAAGGCTATATTTGAAATTCTTTTCCCAGCTGAAGTCTGTGGGAGATGCCATTGCAGCCAGGATTTCACTCTGTTTATCTAATCACAGCCCTGCTGTGACCTGTCCTGTGACCACCATGACTCATTTGACCATCCTTGGCGGTACTGGCCCCACCAGCACTGTGGGGGTAACAGTACAAATCTTCCTTTGCACAGCAGCAATAAAATGCTGCTGTAGTTTTTCTCTTTTTCTGCAACTATCACTCACAGTGAAGTTTTATCTTGATGTGTCTGCAGTGCAAAGCACAATTCTTGCCACTGCATCTCAAACAGCCTGGAGGTGTTTCTGTCAAAATCCAGTCCCTTGCAGAGCCCGTTCTCCCTCAGCAGGAGAGATTCACAACAGAGGGAACGTTTGTGTTTGAAGACTGAGCTCATTTGATGGAGATGTGATCTTGTTATGTGTTTATAATCATATTTCTGATACGCCAATGCATTCAGTGGACTATGGCTACAGGTAAATTCTATTACTTTGAGCTTCCACAATGATCTCATAACAACTAGCATTTTCCCCTTATTTCTGCAGAAAAGCAACACAGATCAAGGGATGGGGATTTCAACACTGGCACAAGAAAGTAAATATTGATTTTTCATTGACACTGGTCATGCCAAGTTACACACACCATTTTGAAGCAAAAGATTTTAATTGACTTGCTACGAAGCACGTGGTGTGCATAGCTGAGTGCTGATAGCATCCCATTCCTTTGCTTTCATCTCTCTTCTTCCATATTATCTATTATTTTCTAGCATAGTGATGCCACATTTCTTCTGAAACTTCCTTGAGGCATACTTTTGCAGAAATTTAAGATTTCTTCTCCAAAATATTGGTATCCTGAAACTAGACCAAGGTACTTCGTTCTGACTTAGAAACCAGTGACACCCCACACTCACATGTTTGTACATTCACGCCCAGAGTTCAGTTTGGCCCATGTGGCTGTGGAAAGCAGCATCCTGCTGTACAAATGACCCATTCCTTTTTCCAGGCCTAACCCTGGGCTATCAGCTTTCGCTTTTCCTTCCACAAGATCCTTCTCTAAACCCTTATCCCTGCACTAAGTCTCTCAAGTGCCAAGCAAAACTATTACAGACCTTGAAATAGCGCCGTGATGGTTGAGATAAGACACAGAATTATTTCATCTACATACAAGGCTTTATTCTCTGAAATAATTTGATGTTTAGGTATAAAACTTTCTAAAGTAAAACCGTTTATTTATTTATTTAAATTATTGGGGCTTTTCTGAAGGCTAGAGCAATCACACTGTCTTTTAATGCTTGAATGATGGATGTGGAAATTAATTCTTTAATCCTGCATTCTTATCTAGCCATTTTCTGTCACGTTTGCTTAGAAGTTTTCTTCTTTTTTGATTTAAAACCAATCATTCCCTGACATTAAGTATTTTCAAAGATTTGGGGAGTTTGGTTTTGGTTTTTTTACTTCTAGAATACTATTATGAAATCACATTAATTTGTACAATTTGTACGTGTGCTTTTTAAATACTGTTTGCAGAAAAACAATTCTGTAGCTTCGAAACAGAAGTTTTAGAATGTTTGAAAATTTTGTTATCCAGCCTTGCATGGATATGAGTGTCTCTAACGAGGATCCCCACAGCCCTGCCCTTGCAACACCCGTAGCTGCTCACCCGGCTGAGCCAGAAGAACATTTCTGCTGGCTACTCCAAACCTAAAATACTGCTCTGTAGAACTCATTTTTCTGCACTATACCTACACGGTTTTCTTTGTCAGGCAATAAGTTGCTTCTATCATCTGTTAGGAATGAAATTAAATAAATAAAAATACCCACAAGCTTGTATCAATCAGACAGCCTTGGCAGAACCCATGAGAGTCTACTCACCCGAGTCGCTTGAAGTCTCTCCCTCTTTCCTTGGGCCTCAAAGAGTTTGAACAGGAGGGGTCCTGCTCTCTTTAAATGCAGTGACCACCTCTGTCAGCCCTATAAGCTGGGAGGGGAGGGGAGTGAGAGTTTCAGGGATCTGAGCAATGCCATTGCTATCACCAAGCTGAAAATAACCTCTGACAAAAGCCTGGCATTTTGTTCCCTTACGTCCACTTGTGAGTAGGTGGACAACAATGCAGCCCCTCGGATTACACCTAAAGGACATTCCTGACTGCAGCCTAACAGATCAGAAATAAAGTTTCATAGTTGCTCTACTACATGGCTTAAATATGAATCATAAAATAACAGTCCTTGAAATGAGGATTTAGTTATTAGTGGTCACATTGCCAGTAAAGCAGTTTACCAAAATAATTATTAAAAATAATCATAAATCAAAACCTGTTTATAATAATAATAATAAATCAAAACCCCTTGGAACACAACAGTTTTAAACCAAATAGCATTTCATTCTGCCATTCATGATTTGATAGGTAAAACTGGTTTGTCTTCTAGGATACAGAGAATTATGCTTTTCACTCAAATCTTTCATTTTTTACTGTTTTTAGGCATTAAGGTAGGTAGCTAATATGTATAATATTTGATCTGTCTAATAATTGCAGTTACATTTGCTGTGCCTGACTGAGCCCCTCAGAAATGGATGAGGCTGGAGATGTGTTAGAGATGTGGGCAATAAAGTATGAAGCATTTTTTTACAGTGTTTTAGTTTAAGTGCTTTAAAGGTTTAGAAGCTAATTCTCATTTTCTGAAGGCATGCCTGCATTTAGCAACTTTATTCAGTGTCATGGACTTGGCTGTGTGTGAAAGGGCCGAGCCCAGGGGTTAAACACCAGCACTCTGAAGCTGAAAGTCTCAACTCAGGGACTTTCATGGAAGCATAAGGAAATTAGATGACAAATCCACATCAGAATTTAGGATTTTAAGGGTCTGTTAGCTGAGGTTGATGAGAAGACTCTTAGGATCCTAGAAATCCGTTTACTGTTGAATGCGGCAAGGATTTTTTAATTCAGAGGCAGGTCCTTGGTGTAAAATTGAAGGACTATTTTGTTTTTCCTGAGCAGGGGAGCTGGCCTCCATCTCTTCTTGGTTCTCCCTGATAATTAATGGGACTGTTCTGTGTCAGATAAGCCCAAGTGTAGAGAGGACAGTGCAGTGTGTCTGATGGGAAGTTTTCTTGTAAGAGGGCGAGGATGAGTTTGGGCAGGCAGGCCCAAACTCACTGTGGGAGTACAGAGGAAGCACTGAGAAGCTTCTGAAAACTGTGTTTGCGCCCTTGGTGATTTGTGTTAGGACTTCTAATATTTGAGAGAGCTGAACCTTCTTTAATCTTCACTCATGTTTTATAAATCACATACTTGAATGGATTTGTACCATAACCAACTGCAGAGAAAGATTTTGCCCCAAAATGACTTTTCCCTTTGATTGTGGCAGAGGATTTAAAGGGAAAATGCAGGTGTATAACCTTTAGTTTCCTGGTGCTTCGTGTTGCTTAATTTCTGTACTCCAGTGTGCCCCTGTAAGGAATTGAGCTGTTGAGAAGCTCTTTATAGCTCCAAGGGGCAGCTCCTGGATCCATACATGTTAGTTGGCATTTCATATAATTCCTGGTCAACTGTGGTTAGCAGGACCTGGGATTGGAGGAACGGATTTGAAATTTGTAGCTGGAGCTGCACATGCATGAACTGGAGCGAGAACACAGTGTTTTCTATAAATCAAAGATAGGAATTAAAAAGCTCTGCTTGGGAGAGCTGGAAAGCAGCAAATTGAAAGCAGCAAATCAAAAGCAAAGCCAGCCTGGGAATCAGAGGGACTTTCCCAGAGCACTCAGGTACTCTGGTCCTGTTGCAGGGGAGTGAGGCTGGTAGGAAGAGCAGGGAGCAGGGAGCTGGGCCAGTCAGGGACAAATGCAGGTCTTCAGGGGCATGGGGCCCTTGGAGCACAGAAGCAGTAGCTTTCCAGCCTGCAAAATGAACAGACAGAAAGAAAAGTGATAGCAAAAAAGCAACTGTAGTGTTAGGGGCCGAGGGACACTGGACAGCAGGTCAGAAAATATGCCCAGCTTTCCAGAACAGAGCACTGTGTGTGAGAAGACCATTTCACCAAACCTAATTATTGCAGTTTCTTAGGCTGTCAGCTGTGGTGTTCAAAAATGAAAGGGTTGTGGTTTGTTTCCTTTGAGTAATGCAAGTTTCTAAACCCTTTGCCTTTATACTTCTAGAATGAAATTGACAGCAGGTGTAAGGAAGGTCAGTTATCTCTTTGGAGAAGAAAAATCTAATCCCTGCTGCAGTGAGAATTCTTTCCTGTTCTAGCTTTTATTCTTCTCTCCCCCTCATTTAGAAGTATTTTAATAGTGATCCTATTCTGTCAGGTGTATTTTGTATTATAATTTTGCATTAAAGAGCAGACCAGTTAGTTTCACTGTGATAGCTGTTTTAACAATGTTTTCTACCCTGTCCAAGCCTGAATCTTGGGCTTTGCCACCATTTCTCCTGTCCCAGTTTGGTCTGCCTGGGAAAGCAGAGACACTGCATTTTTCTTTAATTGGTTAGATCTTACTTGTTACCTGAGTGTGAACTGTATGAGGAGTCATCACCTTTCTTCTTTCAGTGTAAAAGACACTGCTCTATGTATTTAAATTCAAGTAGCTTAACTTAACCTGTTTGAAATTTCTGTGACATTTGGCCACACTGTCCCAAATGGTCCAGGATAATACCTTCCTTCATAACTGTTTTCTTCTAATTGTTGTTTTTAGGAGATGTAATATCTAGTGATAAGAGTTCAGAAGCTACATTGAGTTACTTAGTTCCCTTTCTCATGAAATGCCATTTTCCCCTTCCTTTAGAACACAGCTACCCCTGTCTGAAGGAGAAGAATGAAGACATGCCAGTGAATACACAAAGTATTTCTCAACTCAGGTGATGGAATTTGATCAAACAGAAGAAGTCAATGTAGAGTTTTATGTAAGTTTAATCTGAACAAGTTGATTTAAAAATACAGTATAAATAATTCTTAACTTATATAAAAATTGATTCAGAAAATTTTGGGGGTTTTTTGTGCTTTATACTAACTTTACAAAAGAGCATTATTCAACATAGAAGCAAAACATTTTAACTATGGCCTTTTTGTTAAGACATAAAATATGTACACACTCACAGTACTTTTTTTTTTGGTGCAAAATATGTACTGACTGATAGACTGTACCTTTCTGTACAAAGACAATTTCAGCTTACTTTGCATAGAAGAAATCAAGACACACACAAAAAAACCCACCAGATACATAACTCTGTTGTTATAATACTTCAGGTAAGCCTTTTGAAAAAAATAATTAGGCATTAACTTTCTCCTTAAGAGTCAGTTTTATTTCTAAAGCATTAATTAAGGCTATTCCAGCATTGAGGCCTTGGCAAAATGTGTCCAAGACATTGTCCATCATACAATGCCAGAAGTGTGCAGTGTGTTACCAGTAATTAAGCCTGCTAACACAGTCAGCAATTCCCTATCCCAAAGTTAGTCTTCTGCAACTTCAAGTTTTCGTTGAGGAACATAGAGAGTTCCTGGAGAGGTTCTCTGGCTGCCATCTGAGTTTGCAGGTAGTGAAGGTTCCGTGTTTGGCCCTCCTGGGGTGCGGAAAAAGTTTTCTGTAATTGCCTGAGGCTCTTGAGGTTCCTTTGGAGCACAAGGCTAAAGAGAGGAGAGAAAGTTACTTTCATTTAAGAGGGAAAAAGAGTGAATTCTACTTCTAGGTTTCTGCTGGATGTTAGCAAACTCTTTTTTTTTTTCCCATGAAATTTAAAAACCTAACCTTTTCCTAAGAAGAATATACCTTCATTCCTTTAGATATAATAATACATAAAATATGGTTTATCTTATCCCCTTCTTTATTACTACAAACAGATATTAGGCAATACAGTATGACACAAATTATAGAGAAAAATCTCCTGTGGGGAAAAAAGTATTCTTTTAAAATCCTCTATAATCCTATCCTATTAAAGAAAACCAACTATTATTAAATACAAGAACTTGAGAGTAGATTAGGGAAGTAACAAGAAGGAAAGATGAAGTAACAAATGGACAATTTGCTAATAAGCATAATCTCAGATCTATGTAAAATCCTCCCTCTAAAACAGTTGTCTCTTCACATCTTGTCATCTTCCAGCTGGCTCCACTTCCACCACAAGTAAGTCACTTATCTTCCTTGCTAACCTCTCATTTTTATTGTACTTAGGCTGGCCTTCACTGCTAGCTCTTTTTGGGCAGTGCTGATTTCTAAAGATCAAAAAAAAATGTTTATTTTAAAATTTTACCTGCTGTAAGGGAATTACTGCACTGTACTTCCCACTCAACCCACCATGGTCATGTTGCAATATATTTTTACTCACCTTCCCTTCTTGCACATTTGTGTTTCCTGAGCTGTGGCTGATATTTTCTGACTGGGAAGTGACTGGCACATGCTGAAGAACAGGGTTTGCAGGAACTTGCACACCAGCAGGTATTAGTCCTATGTGTTGCAGCATAAAGTTCAGAGCTGAAGAACTTGGATTTGGGGCAGAACTGGTATTGCTAGAATTGAGGCAGGAGTTGCTCAGTACAGGTGCAGCAGCTATAGAATTTGGTGACAGCATTATGTTCAGGGGTGTTATATGAAAAGCAGGAATATTGACTGTTTTCAGTTCTGAGGCTGGCATTGGAATGACACCTGAAACAGAAACACCAAGTGTTGAAGGGCATTAGGATGAATCTGGCCCTGGCTCCTTTAGCCAGAGCACTGTTCCTGTTTCCCTGCACACTCACCAGTGATGGGAGAGCTGTAGGTTGTGTGCTGTAGTGAACACACCCCAGCCTTCTCTTTATTAGAGCACTCTGCCTTGTTGCCATGGGTGCAGTGAGTCAGAGGAATAAGATAACCAGATGGAAAAAAAGTCTGAAAGAGACAATGCACCTTTAGCCCAAACACGTAATAAATAAACCCCAAATCTTTTCTCCAAAGCTACAGTTCCCCTTTGCCTTATTCTTTATCCTCCATGTCCCCAGGATCCTATGTTCCATGCCTGTACTACCTTCTGTCTGAAATGAGACACGACAGACTCAAGGACATGCTCTTTAAAGTAAAACCACACAGGAGTCAGCTGGCTCCATTTCCAGCTGGTATTCTCAGTGAGGAACTGGAAATCCCTCTGAGATTAACACAGTGCAATTAGAGTAGATGAAAAAGAAATCCTGATACTGAATACTATTTTTCCAGAAGAAACATCTGGACTTAGTAATCATCCTGTCACCTCATTCTTGGACTGTGTTTTCCATAAAACAAATACTGGCAGACAAACCTTTTGCATTTACACGTTCTGTTTTTGTCAACAGAACTGTTCTTTATTCAGGTTCTGCGCAGCACTAAGTCAGTCTTAACTGCAGAATCCTGAATTTTACTGATGAAGAGAGTTTAGTGTGATCCTGTTTCAAAGTATTTGACAGTAAGTACATGCAAAGGACTGGGAAGGTAAGGGATCTCAACATTGCCCTCTGCTCTTTAGTGTGATCTTCATTCCAATTGAGGCCTGAAAGCCACTTTGTCCTCTTATTTGTGTATTTAATGCAGAAACAGAAGTCCTACATTCCCACAAAATAAGGTTTTAAAAGCACACTGAAAGTAATCCAACCAAAGATATTCTATGTTGTTGTAATTTGCTTTAGTTTTGTTTCTTTTGCAAGGACCCCAAGTGGTGTTTTCCCTGGGAACAGCAAGACCTGCTTGGTCTCTGATGAAGCTTACCTCAGAAGCAGGAATGGCAAATGCTACAGGTATGTCTTGTTTGATTTTGATTTTATCCTCATCTTCTGGAATATTTTCTTTTGTGCATTGGTCACAGCAAGGTGCCATGTTTTGATCTAATGTTTTGGTTTCGTTCTGTCTCTCCTCCTGGGCAGTGTCCATTTCATGATTCAGTTGTGAGCTGTCAGAAGGTGGTTTTTCATTCTTAATGGATTCTCCCTTTGAAAAAAGAACATACAAAAGGAAAGGCACACATTGTAAGGCTTGACATTCTCAATTACAACCCTACAATGATATTTATACATATTTAAAAATTGGAAAGCAAGCTTCTTCCTTTCTTCTCATTCCCAAGTTTGTGCTATAAGAATTTCTGGTCACTAGGATCAGCAGGTCCATGTTATGCCCTCTTGCTCTTTCCCAGTCAGTGGAAGTTTGACAGCATATGTTGTCCTAACACACCAATAACGTGATGACTGCTTTGGCAAGCCCAGTTTACAGCAGGACTATAACTTACAGAGATGCTAAAACATTCAGTAATTAAGTAGTAGAAAGCAATCCAGCCCCACTCTCTCCATAGACATCAAGTCTATCTGAGCCTCTTACTCTCTTCATATGCTGTTTTATTATGCCTACAAAAACCCAACCTTGGGTGGAAATATTTAATAGATGTCAGAATTTTGTGATGTTCCCTGTCCAGTGACATTTATGTGTCCACCTTTGCTCCTAACACCACTAAAGCCAAGAATGGATGCCAGCAAATTTATAGAATCCTGGAATTCAAGGGACCTTGAAGATCATCTCCTTTCCAAACTCATCCTCAACCTGACCTACTCCAGTGTCATGTATAAGTAGGTAAGTTTTGACAGTATTTTGGGAATTGTTTTGTTTTCATCAATATCTGTACACTTTTTCTTCTTAGAAACAAACCCCAGCCCCCCAAACATCAGCAAGCCCAAAATGAACATCATCTCTTCAAGCCTGATGTTATTTTAAATGCCTACATGCATTGGCAGGCTCCTAAATCACTTTGAAAATGAGTAGGTGGCAACATCACTAAGCTATAAAGTGGCATTTTAAAACTAATTTAACTTACCAAAGAAGTATCAAGGCTTTCCTCATCACTTCTACGCCTTTTAATTAAATTATTCTCTTGTAATGCTTGTGATCTTTTAAGGCACCGCTGAGATGAAGTTTCTGATTTCATATCAGGTCTTTCTTCAGCTGCCAAGGACTTTGTTGGCTCATCCATGGCTCTCTGAGTGTCCCCTTCCTCAGTGCTTATTTTATTTAACACTTTTGAATTGCTACTCTTAATTCCAGTAACGTTAGCACAGGGTAGAGGCTGCAACATGAAGCCTGGGCTGTAGGTTGTCACAGTGTGGGCTTGGGAAGGGTGCAGATAAATTGCATATGAAACCCCAGACTGAGGATGAGGTAGGATGACTGGGGACACTGAGCTGTGGCTTGCAGGGCACGTCCCGAAGGGCTGGCTCAGAGCTGCTGGCTGAGAGGGTTCAGGCTTGGGGACAGCCTCAGGTGAGGATAGGGTACATTTCATTTGCATCTCTTCTGCTGTCCTTAATCAAAAAACAAACAAAAAAAAGCCCAAACATATTTTAATTCCTTCATGCAGACATGAATGTCCTGACACATTATTTTCTGTAATACAAAGACTTGATAAACTTGTAGTTCTCAACCCACTAAAGAGAAAATAAATGAAAAAATAGCAGTACCATGGGTTAGTGGTTTTTGCAGGCTATTGCCCCACTCAAACTGAGCATAACTTCAGCTTAACAGCCAGTGACATCACAAAGCTTCTCACCTTAACACTTGTGCAAACTTACTTGGATTGTCCTTCCAGC
Source organism: Climacteris rufus (assembly GCA_013398175.1). NCBI lineage: Eukaryota > Metazoa > Chordata > Aves > Passeriformes > Climacteridae > Climacteris > Climacteris rufus. Next base: position 1,659,199 of record VZRZ01008454.1, on the reverse strand, counting down.
TGATGTTTAGCAACTGCTGGAAACTGAGTTATTGTATTTGGGAAAACTGGTAAACTTTGATAAGTACCTGGTTGGGGGAGAAAAGCAAATCAAAACTGTTAGTACATCAAATGTAAAAGTTAAAACCTTAGTTTAATTTGAGGAGACTTTGTTATGTAATGTAGCACACGCATTTAATGAGACCACTTATCCTCAGACTGCAGCCCAGACTTGAATTGATCAACTGGATGTCAGCTTAGATCAAACAAATTTTAAAGGCCCCAAAGAGGACCCCTAGCAAGAACATGAACATTGACAGGTAATTTTCTGGAATACAGAGCTGCTTAGATAGTATGATCCAAAGCAGAGTTTCCACAATGAAGCAGGTTCATAGAAGATCCAATATTCAGAGAATCAGTGATGTGGCCATTTCTATATTTGTGACATTTCTTAAGATGTATTTTTTGTAAGGAGGCACCACCCACACATCTGCATCTCCTGTGAGAAGAGGGCAAGTCCAAACATTTAATGCAAGACTACATCTGACTTAAAAACAAACTTAGAAAAAGATACATACTGGCACTTATTTTGACTGGGCTGGTTGGAGCAGACTGGATCTTCCTTCTGTCATTCTCTATACTCTTCACTAATTTTATTAGAGATGAATGCCGAGTGAAGTTTTGCTTTCCTTTTGAAGGAAAAAGGGTTTTTGAGCACTGCTCTTTGGAAGGGATGGATTCTGAAACAGGTGGGGAACAGGCTGTAGAAGCTGCTTCAAGTTTTATATCTGAAAAGCAGGAAAAAGAGAAAATGCTTATAATATGCAGATTCATTATTAAATTAAAATTAATTAAAAGCAGTTATTTGGCTTGTAACTGTTGAAGTAGCAGCAGCAGCAAACACGGAAATTCAAGAATCTCAGTATGAGAACATCTACTGTGTGCAAATAGATACTGGTTGATATGCTGTCAAGGACTGAGGACAGTGATGTGACTAGCAAAAAGGTTTTCTGCTTAGTTATTCTGTGTTTTGGTCAAAAAATTGTAGTAGAAAAAATAAAGACACAAGATCATCAGCAGAACAAAAGGAAATGACACACACACTTACCCTGAGCATTTGGCAAAACCTCGGGTCCTGTCCACTTGAATGCTGGTTTTCTGCCTCTCTCCTCTGTCACGTGAACTTTTTTGATAAGCTTAAGGCTGCTGAGAACATTTGCTATGTCATAAAGTCTTCTAATTTTGGCTGAAATAAAATAAAAAAAGTATAGCAATTCCAATTAAAAAGTTAGCATGTATCAGATGGAAAATGTTGTAACACCCTTCTAGCAGCTAAAAGGAAAAAGCTTTCAAAAAAGTGTAAGAACAGTTTTGTGGAACAGGTATTTATACCATGAAATAACACTGTGATACAAAGTTTACATGTAAAATAGACTGACACAGATCTAGAAAAGAAGATACTGTAAAGTTTATCATGCTAAAATTAGAAAAAAGCACATTTTCAAAACAAGTCAGTTTCTGTGCAATGATCAAACCTATACAAATCCTGTAGCAAAAAAAAAGTAGACTAACAGGCAGGTCCACACAAGCAATGGCAAATGTGGGAGCTGGAGAGAAGAGAGACACTAAAATCCAACAGGATAATCATCCTGCATGTTCTTCACTGTCTCTAGGTTGAGCTATCAGGGAAAAGTTTTAGGCAGAAGTCGAATTACAAGTGAGTTCTGAAGCAAGCAAATGTGCTTAGGCCAAAACTTCTGCTACTGCAAATTTAAAGTCTATCAAGACATGGAGCTTGAGACTGTGTTTCATAACCAAGAACATGGTAGAACAAGGGACTGACACCTGAAATACAGGCACATGCATGGAACACCCTGAAAATGCTTTTATTGTGAGACAGGCTTTATAGAAGAAGAATAGAAGGAAACAGAAACCCCTACTGAGTAGCCATCCCCCCTCTCTATGTTGCCATGAGGTGGTGGAATGGAAATCATGAACTGAAACCAGCAATGATCAGTTTCTGCATACATACAATTCCACAGGGAAAAAAAAAAGCAAAGGAGCCTGAGAATCAAGGAAGGGTCTAATTTTCAATGAAACCCACAGTTATTCCTCAATAGCAGGCATATTTTTAATTATTATACGGGTACAGACCTAGACCTAGAAGTACCTTTTCATTTGAATGGAGAGGAAAAGGAGAGAGTGTGAAGGGAACTGAGAGAAGGGTAAAAGAGTGAAGAAATAATTGACAGTTAGAGCACAGGGTTTCACTTCCTCTAACATGTAAGCTGGTCACAGGACTTTTACAGAATGTCTTTAGATTTCTACCAAGTTCATTATATGACCAGAACACAGTTTTGCATGATTCTGGAACATCTCTGGTGAAATGATGCTGAAAATGTTGACAGGTTGCTTGAGGAAAGAGAAATTGTTACCAAAAAGGAGCCTTGTGATATTATTCAGGAGAGAGGATTTAATGGACTTTTGCTCTTAGGCAGGCATTATGTATCAATGACTATACACAACTTAGAAACTGCACAAGGTGTTCATTGAGTTTTTGGAGGCTCAAATATATATTTAGGGCAGGAAAATTAGGATGGTGTTTTACACTATATGAACTAGTACTGGAATAATTCATTTAGCTTACACTTGCTGTTGTACTTACTTTTAAACTTGCTTTTATCTAAGTCTTCTAACTGATCTTCTCCAATCAAGATTTTAGCAGCAACTTCAAGGCTCACTATTTGTGGTGTTGACACAAGAAACAACATCACAAATTTCTGACTCATCACTCGTAAGGACTTGTATTTCCTGCCATTCACTGATGCTGCAGCAGAACAGGAGAAAGGATTGAAGTATTCAGTGACACACCAGCTGCAAACATTTCTAAAACACTGAAGAAATTTCTCAGCAGTAATAATTATAAGAACAACACAGAGACTAGGCAGGGCCAGTGTTGACTCCACAATCATGTTTCTACATGAAAAGAATCAGATGATTGGGTGGATATAACTACAAAGAAGAGAAGGTGATGTATCCCACATACACATTTCCTGTTGTCTGACAAAGTGTACACTTAAAGATGCTTAACTCTTAATTAACATTTTTTCCATGAATCAAACCTAAATCAGGAAAACAAGCAGAGTAATTTATGCTTCTAGTTTCTCTAACATTTGGTGGTAACTTCTGGCTTCTACAACAATTCAGTGTTAATGGCAATAGGATTATATGTTGGTATATCTGAGAGTTTCACCTGATGTAGGAAGAAATTTTAGGTACAAGAACTGAATGAATAAGACGAGTGAAAGTGTGCAGAGCACTTTTTGCTCAAGACAAACAGTTGTGGTTGCTTTGGGGCAGTACCATCTCAGAAAAAGAAAAAAGGCCAATAAATGTTTTTTCCAAGCTCATAGAAATTTATCATTATAATAACATGAGCATGTATTATTCTTGGCATTATAGAGAATCATTACCAGCACGAAATTCCACTCCTGGGAGCTCCACAAAAGACATTTCTGACTGCTCACTTGAGCCAAAAGCATTTGTCATCTCTTCATGTCTTTCACCATCAGCATCGAATTCATGCTCATACTCCTTCTTCTTGATCAGCTGGATTTGCTGAATGTATTTGTTCTCTTCTCCCACCTTTTTGAGAGCCTGCAGGGTCTGGGGGAGGTTGTGGCGCCCGTGCCACACGTATCTGTTCCTGGCCAGGCGGCTCACCATGTGCAGGCTCTCCAGCACGTTCACGATGTCGTAGATGCGCCTGCGCTCCACACCTGCAGAAGAAAAGAGGAACAGCACGTTGCTACTACATAAAATGTGTTTACTTGTGCACTGCCTGCAGCACAGATTCCTATCCTTCCTCTTAATACACTTCTAAATCGTTTTTGCCAATTCCATATCACCAAAGTTTCTGAAAATAGCCCTCACAGATCTTGCCAGCAAGGAAAACAAGTCTTGCTTCAGGTATGGAGAGACCTGTTGTTCCAGAGGTATGTATGGCTCACAGCATTCCTTAAGAAATAAAACTTACTGATGCCAGAAGAGCCATTACAATGGTTCAACTCAATGGGGTTCAATTCAGCTTTAAAAAAAAACAGAGAATTTTTAATTATTCACTGCATGGATTTTAGATTGTCTCCTTAAATAACCTTGGGAACTCATGGTAGGAAACTGCTTTATAACTTCTTTTCATATGTTCTTATACTAACACACTGTTCTTTTCTCATCTGTCTGTCAAACTCTTAGTTTTGACTAGACATTTCTAAAAGAGATGCTCTCCTGTGCAAAGTAGAAAAAAAATGTAAATCTTTAAATTTTTTTAAAGCATTATCAGTATATAAGCTGTAGAATACTGTAACTCCATAGCTTTTTGATTTAAAAAATTTCGAGTTTGATGTTAGAAACTCAAGACTCTCCAGAAATCATTGGTGCAATATAAAAATAGTGATCTAAAATGAGACAGTAAAATTATCATCAAGAGCAGAAAGCAGTTTATTGCTTTGATGTCACGATCGGACAGGAAGTTGTGGGTTCAGTTTGAGAAATGCTAGTTCCTGCTGCAAAAATCTAACCACTAACCTTAGTCATCATCTCTGAACTCAAAAACTGCAACTGGTTATTTGTGATATCAGCAGTAATTTAGATGTTTAATATGAAACAGAATTCAGGGTGTCTCTGTTCAGTTCACTGAAGAAACTTCAGCATTTTGAAAGAATTGCTCTAAGAATGAGGAGTTTAAAACTGGGTTTAAATAAGTTTGAGTTAACACAGTAGGCATTCAAGAGTGTATGGAGCAAAACTGGACTAAGAGAAATGGCAGGTTTTTGGCACATATGCATAAGAAATATTTAATGGGATGAACACCAACTTACGTAGCTCTTCAGTGACTTCATCAAGGCAAATGTAACTTTTCTGTGAAGGGCTGGGGTAATCAGGATATCGAGCTAAGAATTTATGACACAGCAATCCCAGACTTTTGTCTTTGCGACTTGGCTGAGATTTTTCATATTCATCCCCCAATAAGTGCTCCTGCACAGGAACAAGGAAAAGAGAACATGAGACTTTTGGCAGGAGATATTTAACAGCTTTGTAGTGAGCACAGGCAAAGGGCCAGCATTCTCCCCTTGCCCTCAGCAGCTGTGAAATAAAATCAGCAGAGCATCATCTCTTGCATATCAATATCCTTACTTATATTTGGTAAATTTGCTCCAAAATCAAAACATTAAAAAAAAGATATGCCAATGCAAAAATTTTTATACTGAATAAACAGCTAACTTACGAAAAAAAAGGAAAAAGTAAATACAGACAACTTTACAACATACCTGCAAACAGTGTTTTGCCTCTAGGACCTCACTTGCACTGTCTGACAGTTGCTTTCTCTGTTCTCTGCTCCTTATCTCAGGGCTGGCTGCACTAATCAGCATTTTCAGGTTGGAAGTAGGGGTCCATGGATCCGCTGGAGAGGTTTCCTTAGGTTTTGGGGGTGTGGTTAGAGGCTGACATTCAGGCTGTCTCTCTGTCAGTACCAACTGTGAGGTAGCTGCTTGTTTCAAAGGGGTTTTCAGTACGTTTTTGCATGGCTCAGAACGCTCATTTTCCTAGACACCAAGAGAAAGAACAGTGATATTAAAAACCAGGCGCACCTTGATCCTTTTATCAATAATAGTCAAAGAGATCTGTTGCATTTTTTGGAACAAGTCACGGGTTCCAGTCCTACTCTGAACCAACGAGCCCTTTCCCTGAAACCATTTCTGTGCCTGTAGCTTAAGGCTTGGTACTCGTGCCATTTATTCCTCGGGTAATTTTCCTTCCCTTTCTTCTGAGGAAAATACAATCTCAACTAATGTTAATGCATAGCAATGGGTGGAACATCTCATGACCCCCGGGAGCGGGCGTGATGTTCCTTATAAATTCTTGTCGGGCTAAACAGACACCAGCCCACACGTCAGGGAAGTCTTATCCTTTGTCATATCGTCGGCTTCACCTGGGCGATGAGCCCACTACACAGTCACAGAAGTGTAGCATAACAAGCTCTTTTCCAATGAACTCTAACAAGCTCCCAGCTCTCCCAACGAACTTCGGTGTGGAGTAAGGGGTGGAAGATGACCGCGGCTCTCGCCGAGATGAAACGAGACAGGGGATGTTAAGAGAGGAAGGTGAAGGGAAAGGATGCCTGGGCGGCGCGGATCAGGGGTGGACAGCGGCCCGGGACCCATCCACTTCCTTGGAGTTTCCCTCGTATTGCCCGGTCCTTTTGGCGCCGTGGATCCGCGCATGCGCGCTCCGAGCCCTCCAAGGAATGGGTCTGGGGTCTGCGGAGCTCCTGGAGCCCCTCTCGGTGAGGTGCCCGGGGCTCCGGGCGGGCTGGCCAGCCTGGCCCTGCCGGGGGAGCGGGCTCAGCCCAGCGCTGCCCCACCTCTGCTCGCCCCTCTTCCGACAGAAACCTCGCTGTCACCGCACCACAGAGCGTTGGAGACAAAAGTGCTTTAAACATCGTTACGCTGGTCCCCCACGCACCTTCTAGTCAGGGAAAAAAAGGAAAGGGCAGCCAGCAAGAAGCAGTGCTCCTTACCGACTTCACCTCGCCAGAGGTGAAGTTTCAGGAACTTTTGTTAAGGACAGAAATTAGAGCGAAGATAAGACGCCCTCGGTTTCTGCCATCCCGCGGTTTCTTACGCGCGATCGCTCCGGCCGAAGCGGTTTCACCGCCCAGAGGGCTGAGCGCGGACTCCGGGGATGTCACCGCCCCGCGGGAAGCGGCAGCCCCGGGGCTCGGCTGCTCTCGCCCACCCGAGGAATTACCTTGTCGCCGGCCCCCATCTCCCCGCCCGCCGGCCGCATTCTCCCGCCGCCTC
>VZRZ01008454.1:1624900-1651693 GCA_013398175.1 Climacteris rufus | reverse complement strand
CTCGCTCCGTCCTGTCCCGTCCGTCAGGGGTCGCGCGGGCTCCGCGCGCCCCTCGCGCCTTCCCCCGCCGGCCGCGCTCCCCTCACGGGATCCCGCCCGCGGCCCCGCGGCCCGTTCGTGGGGTCCCCGCGGCCGCCGCGCTCCTGGAAACTCACGGCGCACTGTGCTGGAAACTACCGCACTTCGTGGTTAAAACTCTCCGCACGTTGTGTTTTAACTCACAGAAAACTCACCGCATTCTGTGTCCGTGCCCCGGGCCGGCGGCTCCAGGCTGAGCTCCGCAGCCGGGGCCGGGACTGAGAATCACGCTGGAAAAGACCCCTGAGAACAGCGAGTCCAGCCTGGGACCCAACACCATCCTGTCAACCCGGCCATGGCACTGAGTGCCTCGCCCGGTCTTTGCTTGAACACCTCTCGGGGCAGCCCATTCCCGGGTCTAACCACCCCTTCTGCAAAGAAATTCCTCCTCATGCCCAACCTAAACCTCCCCTGGCGCAGTTTGAGACTGTGGCATCTTGTCCTGTCGTTTGTTGTCTGCGAGGAGAGCTCGACCCCCGCCCGGCTGCGCCCTCCTTTCAGGCAGTTTTAGAGAGCGATAAGGTCGCCCCTGACCTTATCACAGGGGTGACAATACTTTGGTTCTGCAGGCGGGAGTTTGGGACTCAAGCCCACCTCGCCCCGGCTGGTTTTTAAACTAGAGCTGCGGTTACCAAACCTTTTAATGTAACTGTGTCATTTTTCTGAAAGGGAAGGCTGAAAGCTTGTAAACGCAAATAGAAAAGTTGACCCCAAGTGACCTTCACTCCTTGGTTTAACGAGCGTGTAGCAGCCAAGGGTTATTCTCTTGCAGTACCTACGTGCCACGCCTTAAAAAGTGGGGTTTGCGTGGACATTTGCTCTTTTTCCTCGTTTGTGCTTTGATACAATTACTGTGTGTTCGTTTCTTTATGTAAAAGGTGCCCTAGAAGGTGTGACTGCTGTGCGTTCTGGTAACGCAGAGCTGCTGTGCGACTCACAGAAGTACAACTTTAAATACTAAAGAAATAATGTGTGTTTTTTCTTTCCCCTCCCCCGACCCAGGGATGACCACATGGAATGCACATGGAATTTGAGTTAAATGAGGAGCATTCACGTGTTTCAAAAATCAAACGGGGTGGAAAAAAATCAGGCTTTTACATTCAAGCTATCATTTGAATATTTATTTAATTTATGCTGAGCTTTGACAATTACCTTTATCACCTAATCAAGAAACCATTATCTCTGTTCAAACAGTACACTCTTGTGACCTTTGTTCAGGAGACTTCTTTCCTGGTCTCCAAGTCAGCCTTGCAAGCTGCCCATTATGACAGTATCAGACATTTTAAAGTAAAGGTTAAAAGAATTTCTGACATTATCACAGCTACTGAAATAATTATTCTATTAATAACTTGTGTGTCTCTTTTACCACACTCCTTACCATCCTGCTGCCTTTTGCTTTTTTGAGATTATGGAATTACATGGAGCAGTAAAGGCTGTGCTCAGTTGCAGCCGTCAATTTTAACTGTTTGTATTTCCCTCTGCTCTTCTGGACTTGCTCTCTGCAGCCCCGGGCATAAGAAGCTGTGATTATGTTCTCTGCTAGAAAACTCTTAGAGAAAAAAAGCAGAAGGATTAAAAATTCAGTGTCCCTGACATGGCAACCAAAGGCACCAGCAGCAAGTTAATAATGGATCTTTTAATGGATGACCTTAAAGCCTTTTGTGTGATGATGCTTGTGTGGGATATTTGCTGTTTTCAAGTATTGTGCTGAATCAAGACACCACCTGATGCCAGAAATCAGTGCTGGAAAGCGATAACTAATTTTATCTATGCTGGTTCTGCTAAAGAGTTACTTGAAGCATCATCATGTGGATTACAGAGAATGTGTAACATATCCTAGTGATTTGGTCAAATCAAATGGCTGATAAAGTGGTAAATAAGCACAGAATACCTAAAATGAAGTGCTTCTAGTGCCTATATTCTAGTTAAACATCCCTCCTTATCTGCCTGTAGATATTTTCCTCTTCCAGAAAGAGCTTTAGCAGTGCACTGTGCTAAAGAAAGCACTGATGTGGTTTGCTTTGAACGCACTGCTCTGAGTTGTATTTCTTGTATGAACACGTGTTGTCAATAATGGATTTGTTTCAGCCTGATCACCAGGCAGCAAAGTTCAGCATCTTGTGTTTGTGTGCTTCCTGGATGTGGTGCTGTGCTTCTGTCAAGAGCAATTGTAATTAATGTTTCACATAAAGCCAAAACACATACTGAATTTTATTGAAATCAATCTTATTGTGTAATTCCATGTATAAGCCCGTTTACAAAATGCCCAGGTGGAATCTTCATCCTTGGAGTTACTCAAAAGCTGTCTGGATGTGCCCCTGAGCAAGAGGCTGTAGTGATTACATTTCTCAGAGCAATCTGCTGTAAAGTTCCAAAAAAGAAAAAAAAAAAGAAAAAAAATCACTGATAGTATGTGAATTGAAAAGATTCTGTGATTTGTACATCCTTCAGAAAAGTGAACTTTCTGTAGCTTTATTCCCCCCGAGTGCTCAGACTATTTTAGGCTGCTTTCCTCAAGGAATTACTTTGTAATTACTCTTTCTAGGGCTGGAATTGTGAATTTGAATGACATCAGAGCTGCCAGCAGGAGCTTTGCAGGGAAGTGCCTCAAGTACAGCATCCAATTCCGTTGTTGAAATACTGCTGGTGGGAATCCTGGCAAGTCATGCTGTTTATTGCATATGTCTCTTTCAATTGTAATGTTTTCTGGTAATGTTTCTTTTACACAAAGGAATTTTAAAGGCAGTAGATACCTTTCATTTATTATACCTTAATTTTAATGTCTGATGGGTATTGAGGAAATGCAGCCTTCTGCAGGTATGCGCTTCTAGTCAAGAAGTTCCTGACATAAACAGATCCCAAAATACCTCAGAAACCTCTCAGTGGATTGGGTTAAATATTTGATATATTTTAAGTATAAATAATGGAATTATTTTATTCAATAAAAATGAAAAGAAGGCAGAGTAGCTTCAGAAGTACAAAGTAGTAGTTGGAAACCATAGCTTTTTCCTTATTCAGATGCTTCTTTAATGTTAATCTCTTCAGTCACTTCAACATCGTGAAGAAATTCGGATTATAACATTTATTCTTTTCTTGTCCTTGTCTTCTTTATGGGTTATGATGCAGCAAAAACATATCTTCATTGCCAAGCTATGAATAAAGTTTTGCAGACAGTGCAGAGAATTCAGGCTCTGCCTCTTGCAGGAGTGGTATAAGCACTTGGGTTCACTAGAGGTCACACTTCTGTTCCTCCTCTCTGTCTGCAGGACAGGCTGCTGCTCCTCACGGAGATGTGCTGCTGTCAGATTATTTACCCAGCAGAATGACATGGGTAATTTTGTACAGGGCATAGCAGCACTAAGTGGCTTTTAAATGATTTAAAAAAAAAAAAAAAACAAAAAAATAAACCCAAACCTTTAAAAGATTAAATATATGCAGTAGGGAAATTATGGCAAATAAATGACGTGGCAGACCGAAAAAACAATGTCTAAGAGCAATCTCATGTATTTTTGCCATCTGATATCTCTGCAGGCAGCAGTGTGTAGTCATAGAATCCTAAAATGCTGTGGGTTGGGAGGGGCCTTAAAGATGACCCAGTTCATGGGCAGGGACACCCTCCAGTTTGCTCAGTGCCCCATCCAACTTGACCTCGAGCACTTCCACGCGTGGGGCATCCGCAGTTTTCTGAGCCACTGCACATTCTGGGTGGTGATCAAATGAGCTCCACAGCAGCCAGACACGGCCCTGGCTGCATGCAGGCACCCAAAGGAGTCACTGCTGGCACTTGCCATCCTGGGAACTGCTGTGGTGGCAGGGAACAGTGCTGGGGGAGGAATAACTGGCAGCCCCAAATAAAAAAAAGGGAGCAGTGCTCGGTGCAGGGCACGGCACCAGGTCAGGAGGCGGCACTGCCTGCTCCAGAGGGCCCTGTGCAGTGCTCGCCTCCAGCCTCACCTAATTCTCTATTCATTAGTCTGCATAAAATTAAATCATATTAAGGCATATTATTGAATGAGCTGATTCAAATTAACTTGAGTTTATTTGCTTGCAATTGTTACATTATCTTTGAAAATTAGGCAAATTAAATCAGCTGGTCAAGCTCTGAAGTGAAGGCTGGGAAGGAAACAAAACGAAAACATTATGAAAACCTGGATTCTTAAACAAACAAATGCCTTTTTTAGGCATGCTAATTTCAGGGTATGCTAATTAAAACTTAATGCATGCACCAGAAACTACACTGCAAGAATATTAATAGCATGGTACGAAGAAAAATAGAGATACAGTGTTTCTGCACTTCACTCCTGTAGGTATATTTTTTCTGGTAAGATGAATTATTAGGAAAAGAAGGTAACAGCTCAGAAATTTATTTATTTATAAATAAATAAATATTTATTCAAGATCAAACAGAGGACACTTTCTTAGCACTAAGCATCTAGAGCTAAGAGTTTAAAGTACTCAGTAAAGAACATGTTTGTACTTCAAATGCGTACTACTCTTTGTAGCCAAACATTTCACAGGTAATACCATCTAAACTGTTTTAGTGTACTTTAGATTTTGTTGTTTCAACATTTCAGAGATGAGTTATCTCTGCTAAGAGTTGAGACTCATGGCCATTTAAATGAGTCAATATTTTTGAGAAATTAAGAGGAATTCTGGTTGCCTAAGAGAAACATACAAGCCTTTCACAGAGTTATTTCCTGAAAGGGTAAGTTGGAGCCAAGGTCTGCTTGCTTCATGTCCTTGAAGCAGAGGATTAGATTTTTGTTATTATTTATATACCCAAGTATTTTATGTGTAAAGAAAAAAAAAAGATTGCTATTATATTGTTATTTGCAGGAGCCTTTGGAAGATCTTTTTTCCCTAAGAGATCGTGCTACTGAAAATGCTTCATTTATTTTGTATTTATTCTGTCATTTATTAGTAGTGAAATCTACCATGGATTCTTAAAGCAGAATCATTTTTCTTAAGACCTGATCTCGTTTGAGTCTTGTCAACAAGAAACATCTAAGTTCATATTCAAAAGGATTCTTACTGCATAGACACATCCAAAAGTTAATGTTTATTTAAAACGCAGATTCTTCCACAAATTCCTTCCCCCCTCAGTGCTTTGGCTGAGAAATGACACACATAATTTTCAATGGCATGTCAGTAGCAGAATACTTTGTATTGTGGGATTAACAAAACAGCTTACACTGACCTTGCACAGACATACTTCACTCCTCTGGTTCAACTGAATAGACTCTCAATATTCTCATGTTGAGTTGTGTGGTGTAACTCATAGAGTCAGCATAACGTTGCATTCTCAGCAAGACATTTTCCTCTACTGCAAAATGACTGGTTTCAGAGGATTTACATCAGGAATTAATTTAGTTTGAGAACATTTGAGTATTTCCTATTTGAAGATTTTTTTCCATGTCAGTGTAATTCTCCTTTTGCCAAATTTTTGTACCGTATCATATTTGAAAGTTGTTTCTTTGGGTTTGCTTTTCACATGTCTCGCCTAAACCTTCTGTCCAGCTCTGCCTTTCTGACTTGAGCCACCTTTTCATCTTCTTGCTCTAACTTCTCATAGCTCATTTGTTGCACACCAACTCCCTTTCAAGCCTGCTCTTGGGTACTTCCACCCACAAGAGGTTGCCAGGTACCACAGAGACAAGTACATGACAGGCACCTACCCTGGGATGTGAATGTGCATTGCAATTATCTCTGAGTCTGTGATGTACAGATGAATGTACATTGAACAAGGACTCAGCATTCTTTTTCCTTCTTTCTGCCATTTTCCCAGCTTAAAGGGAATACTGAATGACCTTCTGCTTTTCCAAAGGCATTCAGCACTATATGCCCTGCATCCAGTCTTCCTTGTAGTAAGTACATATGAGAGGCAGACTCTCAGCTTGTCTGTGCTGTGGATTCCACGTTGTGGAATGGGTAATAAAAATTTCTTGCTTCTTGGAAACGGCATGCATTAGAATGGCATAAAGGGAATAGGGAATTCTGAGCTTCTTCCGTGTGCAATTAAAAGCAAAATACTGTTATGAGTGGAACACAGACTTTTCTTCCCATTATGTATTTTTCCATGTCTTTTGCATGTAGAAAGAGTTGTTCAGTCACTGCACAGATAACCTTTTTCTTTTTTCCCCTATGAGAATGCTGCTTGAGTGCAATAAATCCACCACAAAGCCCATAATACCCGAAATAAACTTTACTTGCACCTGTCATCTTCTGTTCCAAATGCCATCTCTATTGAAACACTCCTCTATATTCTGTAGGTAGCATCTCAACCAAGCTGAATTATTTCACCTGCCACAAAGGGATTAAACATGTCAACAGCAATTATCTTTGCCTTAATCTCTGGCAGTTGCTTTTCCTTGAATATGCTCAGAGGTTCATTATAACTTTCTCACTGAATCTCTTGCTGCATTAATCTACCAAGGTATCACTTGCTGGCATAGCAAGTGTTGACACATGTGTCCACTCTTGCAAACAGAAGATGGTCAGGAGGGTTTTACTGATAAATTCTAGTCTGTGTTGTTCTAGTTAAAATCCCAGCAGAGTTTACAGTCTGCTTGGAAGACTATTAGGCTGCTAGAAGGTGATTCTAACCTACAAGAGGACTGAGAATTTTTGCAATTTTTGCATTAATATGAAATGCTTAGCGCTTTAAATTCTAATGACAGTCAAGCTGTACTTTTAACTAGAAGAACTGGCAGCAGTGAGTGAGGACAAGAGAGCAAGCAAGAATGACTAACGTGATTTGTAAGTTTCATAGACTTTTCAAAGATATATCACCCCAAGCAATGGGCTCCTGAGAGTTTCAGGTTATAAAATAACTAAATAATATTTTGTAGACAAAATATTTCAAGTACTATTTTTCAAAACTTATTTGTAATTCTTGTTGTTAAAATAAATTTAACTTCAAGCTGTGATTAATTAACAAGTTCTGTTACTCAAAATGACTGTAAAATGTCATTTACCAAAGTGTTGTAATGAAGGTTTTGATAAAAGTATCACACAAGAGAAATAAAATCTTTTTTTAATATCAAGATTTAAAGGGTGGTGCTTTTTTTATATTAAAGCCATGCTTCACTCTTTTGAAACACTCGTATTGGAAATAAAGTATATCATCAAATATACATTAATCTAAAACTGTATGAGAAGACAACTTACAGTCCTCTATTATTAAAGGAAACTTGTGTTTATTACCTTTTCACCGTATTCCTGCTGAAAGGCTAGCAATTAAAGCTAATAGCTAGACAAATACCTTTAGGGTGCTCTCTGGGCATTATAATATTCCAGATAAAGTTTTTGGGAAAAACACTACAATGCAGTAGTACTCGTGCCCAAAGAAGACATAGAGGATGACAAATACACATTGTAGTGTGCCCATCAAAATAAAATCCAGTTTTCTCTGCTTGGCAGCCTCACCAGTTCTTCACAGAAATGATAATTCTCTGAGGATACTTTCTTGTGAAGATACAAAGGGGAAAAAAAAAAAAAGAAAGCAACTTAAATGCATTTGAATATTCATTTCTTAGCTATCTTGTTCTGTTTCATTTCTTCCCCCTCAGAGAACACAGGAAAATGTGTGGTGCTCTAACAAAGAGCCTTTTTTCCTTCTGAATAATCCCACCCGGGGAAATCCTGCATCCAGCGAAGATCACGATGAGCTGGGGTTTGCACTGTGAATTCCCTGCTGGCCGCACTCCAGGACGTGGCCTGTCACTCAGGTATGGGCCATGTGCAGCGCTGGCTCCTTTTCCCCCTGAAGGGACTGAAGCAGTGTTTAGCCACAATGGAGAGTTGTCCATTAAAATGACAGGGGCCTGGAAAGCCACTGGGCAGGCTGAGCTCCCGAGATGATGTATAATGGGCTGTTAACATTCAGGCAGGCACCTTCTTCAAGGACCATTTATCCTGAGGGAAGCTCGCTGTGCATCCTCGCCAGCAAGGGACGCCCCCTCCTTTTTAGTTTAAGAAAAGGAAGCTCCTCTTTAGAGAACTTTGTGGTGTAAAATGATGCTCTGCAGTGTGTGAAGGTTTGTCACAAGGCTGGGGAAACAACCAGCTGGTTTTACACCTATTTGCTCCTGCTGTTTCTGGTCTGAGTTACAGAAGCATCCAGGAGCATCAGCTGAAATAAAGACTCTATTTTGATATGGTGTTCACAACCACAAAGTACACAGGGATGGATTTTCCAGCAATCGGGGTGGTTCTTGGAAAGCTGGCCTTAGATTTTCTGGAATCCTTGCTTTATTCAGTGGATTGTAGACCTTAGATACCGAGTCCCTTCCCTTTAGCCAAGCCCACTCCACCTTCCCCAAACAGCTGCCTCTGGCCATGCTTGGGATTATTTTAATTTTTCTGCATTACAGACATGTGAAGCAAACACAGCCAAAGAGGGAAAAAGAATTAAAATCTCTCACAGCATCTACATGGGTGAGAAGGTACTCCTGGTGCCTCCAGTGATTATTTCACACAAAATGCCTGCTTGTTGGTTGGTGTAGGGCAAGAATGGCAGGTGGATGCCCTGACTTTTCAACTGCATTGTCTTTCTTTTTCTGTCATAAGAAAAAGTCAGTTATGCTCTACAAGTGACAGGGCTTCAACAGAAGAACTGGGAATATTCTCCTGTGATTAATGGGATAGACAGAGAAGTTCAAATGTCCCTATGTAGAGGAGAACTTCAACTGTCTTAGTAGGGAGGGTTTCCAGATAAATTTTGTGAGGTGGAGCAGAGGTGGCTACTTCTTTCTAGAAGATGGTGTAAACTTGAAATTCCTGAGGGGAAGAAGGTGCTACTTATCAGAATTACAAAGGCCTGTGAGGGTTCAGGTTCAGCTTACTGAGCATGTTAAGAGCTCAGATTTTCACCATCTCTTGAGCCTGAAATAGCAAGAATCCCTACCCTTAATGCATTTAGCCTGGATATCCATTGCTTTCTTAATCTATTTAAATTACTATCTTTACATTAAGAAAAGGTAAATTCTGAAGTGTTTTTTTTCTAGAGGGGAGGTAAACCTCCTAGGGTTCAACACAACTCTCTGTTCTCCATTTCCCCACATTCAGCAAATCTATGAAAGAACAGAAAACCCAGCACCACTGCTGGTTTTTAGTTCACTTCTCAACAGCTGGATTTCATCTGAACACATGATCAAAGAGAGACACTATCAGGTATGTAAATTTCAATATTTTTCCTCCAGAATTTACAGTACGCACAAACTAGCTTTGACAAACAAGTTTCAAGCAATTAAATATGTGAATCCAAACCAGGGTCACGTCCTGATGGGAACAGCAGATTTGGATGGAGGCAGGCTCAGGTTCATTCAGTTATGAAGAGACAAAAGCTCCCTATTCTGTGAGCTTAACAGAAGAGAGATGTGCTCTCAGAGAAAAGGCAGTCGGACAATGGATGGGTATTGGCATGGAAAGCTGCTTTGGTACAGGAAAAGCCATGATAGAAGCTTTTGTGTACCAAAAATCACACCAAAGGCCTTGGTGGCAGGGTGAGTAGTGCCCTAAGAGCCCTTTATACAGAGGCCAGATTGCTCTGGAAAATTTTGTTTTCCTTTACTGGAGTGAGGCTGAGGGTTCCAAAGCCACTTCTCTGCTGGTGACATGGGGATGGTTTGCCAGGTTGATTGACAGGCTGTTGGGTTGAAGAAAAGCATGTTTCTCCAGTTGTTTGCGGAAAGTCCTCATGTTAAATCGCTTCTCTCTGTAATCAGTGAATCACAGATCAAGATAAACACTCTTGTGGAGTCAATAAACCTAATTTTTATTTTTACAATTAAATCTTAAGAGCCACCTGATTTTGCATTGAATCAAGACTATAATTTCAGCAGTAAACATCTGATATTTTATTGTAATGAAGAAGTGAAGTATGAATAGAGCGACATTTTTGATTAATTAGAATTTTGTTGCCAAGGAATTAATCTGTTTTCCCTTCTCTGTGGAAAAAACCCAACCCTCTCTAAAATGAGTTTCTCAGCAGGGATAATTATAGAAATGTTGAGTGAACTCCAGCAGCAGACACGTTTCAATGTTTCTTTGTTTTCCTGGAGTAAGGAGGAGTATGGGAGAGAATAGATGACCATTAAATACTGAATATGGCTATTATTTTTTTCTGACCATAAAGTAACAGAAAAGCAACAGAAAAGTCCTGGATCTAGGACTTTCTGGTCACTAAGCTATTTCTGGGTGAGATAAGAGCAAGTTGAGCTCAGGCTGTATTAACTCAGCCCTGTATTCATGTAGAAATGGCTCCAGGGTGGAAGTCTACACTAGTTAGCTGCTGCTGTATCAACTGAGGAGTTGCTGTGGTAATATGCTGCACGACTGTGCTTCCTCAGATGATCCTTTGGACTGATTCCCATCTTCTTCTGAGGCAATGGGGATGATGCTAACAGAACTGACAAGCCCCCAAAATGAGTTAACTGTGCTGCAGCAAACTTTACTGAATTCCTTGCGATTTCTGGATGTGAATCCATTTGTGCACATGGCAGGCTAACATGTAATTTCCATGGGTATGAATAAATAGAGCAACCACTTAGTATTTTAAAATGTTGCTTTCTGTCATTACTTATGGCAGCAGGGGATGCATTTCATCTCTTCTAAGTTTAAGGGAAGAAATGCTTTTACTTTGCTAAGGAAAGCTACCACACTTACAGGATTTGTAATAAGTAATGTGTCTGTTGCTATGTTCCTGCTTAAATACGTCTCTTCAGGATGCAGAAAGCTGTGTTCAAAATAATGATAACCAGACAGTGTTAGAAAATTCAAAAGGATGCTGTCTCCACATCAGAAGTGCAGATTCAAATGCTGCAGTTCAGGCTCATCAATATTTAGATGTGAGTAATTGAAACTTGCTGTCACCGCGTGCTTCTAGCAAAGTGTGAAATTGAGGAACTGGAAGACAATACCCAAATGCATGGATGCATGACTGCAGCCTTGAGTGCTTTCCTTGTGGGTGACCAAAGGATTTTATGGCCTGCTTTCCTCAGAGCAGAGAGCACAGAAACTCTTTGGCATGAGAATACTTTGGATCCTAAACTTTACTTCTTAATTTTATCATTAACTAAGAAAATCCAACCCAAAGACCTGTGTAAGACTGATTAATGGTATAATGTGCAGTTAGGTCTTGCTGTTAGCATAGTTGAATCTGTACTGATGATATTTTAAAATCACTTTATCTGGAAGAGATGTAATTTTCCTTGTGTGAGTGATGACATACATGGATTGAAAACTTGAACACAAGTTTTTCTGAAGAAAATGCTTGTGGTTAAATAAGGGCTGGGTTGTTTCATTTTCCAACTCAGGCTGTGCAGTGGCTGAAGAGCTCTCCCCGCACAGAGGAACTTCTTTTTGCAGATTTTCTGCTGTATTGATGATTTCTCCATTTGTAGGGAGAGGGATGAGCCCCCTGCCCCTTTAAGAGCCATGTAAAATAGCACTAAATAAGTTTGTTCAGTGAACAGGGTTCTGTCAATGGGATATTAGTTCTTGTGCTTTAGGTTCCTAAATACTGGACAGAAAATCTCGTTCTTGCAGTAAAATGTAACAGACTGCTCTGTGTTAGTCAGGTCTAACTGATCAAGGTAGAAGACCCTGAATATAACAACTCATATTAAGAAGTTTCCCCCAAAGAAAATTTCTATTTTTGCTTGTTTGAACAAGCAGCATATGGTTTGTTTCGAGCTACAGATTTTTGTGTGAACTCAACTTTGTGTTTTTCTAGGATAGGGAGAGTTATTTTATCCCTGTCTGGTCAACTACACTTATGTCTCATGGAAAGAGTGAACAAATGCTATTTAAATTAAAGTACCTCAATATATATATTTATCATTTCCATGAATCTTTTTGAAAAAGAATAAAATGCTGTACACATTCTAGAAATTGCAGCCAGAGAGTCTTTTCCCACTAAAAGGAAGTAAATGAATACAGTGAATCCAAATTTCTTCTCTGGAGGGTGAGTCAGTTCAAAATTCAGGTATCCCACTAAAATCTATAGCCTGCCTTAACTCTGAAACATTGTAAACATGCAGTTATGAAGTGAAACAAACAGTAGGTTGAGATTGACTGCTAACTCATGGATATATTTTGTTTTCCTTCTTGCTCTGATTAATATTTTATTTCTTAAACAGTGCTTCAAACACCACTGAGACTATTCTTACAGGAGCTGTATTATGAAACAATGACAGATGGTGGATGAGGAGAACCTTTTCCATAGATCATTTCCTTTTGCAGTGCTTCTATTTTATCTTCTGTAAAACAGTTAGGTAAAAGTATCATATTCTTTCTGGTGCTAATAAGAAAATCTATAAAACAAAGGAATTCTTTGACTCCAGGCAGTTGCATTTTACCTACCAGCCCTCAAAAAACAAAAAAAAAAAAAAAAAAAGTATCAGAAGCTTGAAGTGGTGTCTCTTCTTGCTTGCCAGCAAATTTACATCTGCTTCTTTTACAATTTCATCACAGATATGGGCTTCAACCCTTCCAGTGTTAATATTGAAACTGCTATTTTGGGTTTAAAAAAAGTCCTTTCAGTCTATTAGAGTGTAACAGTATCATTTCATTTCACATTCTACCTCCTTAAAAGGTTGTCACAGCAGCAGTAAACCCAAGATTAGTTAAAAGCCATGGCAGAATTGTAACATTGCTATATATAAGAAAACAGGCGATGAAAGATTTCCACCCCACTGAAAATTCCTGCTCTCTTACATCTTCTTAACTGACACTTAGTGCTTGGATAATAATGAGAACATAGGAAAAAAAGATTATAGCTTTACGTTAGTGACAGTAGAGTTATGGCTGAAGAGCTGCTTTCATTCTAAGCCTTCATTTTCAGCACTTACAGCTTTCTGAATATATTACCCTTTGGGCTCCCATTACACATGCTCGCTTTCATCCCAAAGGTGATTTGTGGCTTTTTTTGTTTAGTATTTTTCTTTATTTTTTAAAATTACATTTTCTTGGCTGTTTATTTGATACATAAATATGTGGAAAAGTATCCTCATTATTTCATCAATAGTTCAGATTTTTTTTCTGCACGTTGGTGTTGGTGATTCTGCAGAACATCTGCCTTTGATACAGTAGAGGAAATTTCTTTTACAGATAAATGTATAAAGTTCTTAAAACCTGCCTGTTCTGGTTTGGTTTTTACATCTTGAAATAAGCATGGAGTTTGTCCTTAGAAAAAAAATACTGAAGTGTGATATCATAGTTAAAAATGTAAATATGTGCTAACTTATTCACAAAGTTGCTCTGAGTGAACAGTGGCTACCATTCAAATCTGACTAATAAGAATAGATGATTTCTGACAGTTTAGAGCAGGATTCCACTCTCCTTTATGATCTGATGGGAAAGCAGCGTCTGTTTCAGCAACAAATACCATAAATAAAAGCCAGGCTTAATACACAGTGTCAGTTTTGAATTTTCTGACATTCACAAACAATAACCTCCCTTTGTTTATCTACAGTTCAGATTAGTGGGCTTGATGGGGGGAAAAGGATGAGAAATCAGGGAAGTCAAATCCACTGCTATGGGTTCCTGATGGTGGCCCCAACTGTCAGCCCCCAGCAAGAATAATCTCAGTCTCTTGGCTTTCAGTGTAAATGGATTAACTCAAAAGATGAATTAACATCGAGGGTTTTGTATTTCAGTGAGAAACTATTCCATGTGCCTGTGCACATGCACAAAAAGAATGAAGGATCAGCAAAAAGAACCAAATTGAACACAAACAAAACCCCAATCCTGAGTGGGAAGTTTTTCTCACATGACTACCTTCTACAGTCTTTCTTAAGTTATTTAGGATGGTGAACATTGTTTATTTGAGAGCTTATATCGGCACTTTATTATGTGTTTAACTACCAATAGGTGCAGATCCAACAATATATCGATATTATCCATTGTAATTCTGAAACAAAAGGGGGTTTGTAGAGAACAAAGCATCTGTAGAAAACAAGTAGTTAATATCTGTACTACCTGGGTTCCTAGGACCAATTTTGCTGTGGTGTTTGACTGAGCTACAACTGGCAGTAGCAACTTGAAGTAACAAAACACTTCGGAGCAAGGTCCTCCTCACCCTCAGGGCCTCTCTAAGGCCATAATTTCACAGGGAAAGTGGTTCTGGCAATGCTGCTGATCTCATTAGGACTGGGAATATGGCTTGTTGGTTGGTTGGTTTGTTCCTATGAGTTATGCCTAATTAAAATGCATTTAAACAAGCATGTGAAGATTTCAGAGTTGTTATGTGTCAGACAGTGAGAATCCATGGAGCTCCCCTGAAGAAGGATATAATCAGATATTAACTCTACAGAAATAATATCTTGTTTTTCCAAGCTACCACGGGGCATTATGGGGAGAGAAAGATCAAGGAAAATCCAAGGCTGTGTAGCACTGCATGCTGTGAGCAAAACTCTTCCAGCCATAAACCTAAGCATGACATCTGCCTGCTGCTAAAAACTGCATCTTTTTGGAACAAGGGGTAGTTATGACAGAGATCCCATAAAAGTGATGGCCTTAAAAATATGTGGGCTTCTTTTAAAGGAATTAGTAATTATGAGTCTAAGACACAGTTTTATCCTTTCTCTTCCTTTTTTTTCCATAATTTTCCCCCCTCCCCTCCCTCAAATCTCTCACAATAGCTTGGTCAACAGCATTTTCTTGCTTCATTGGTTTTGAAAAGGACTTGCTGTTCCCTGCTGTTAGATTATTTCCAGGAGACTGTCTCAGGTCAATAGTCATAACATTCTTTGCTCCACTCCCTCTTTCCCCCACCCAGACAGAAAAATAATAAAATTAAACAAAAATAAATTAACAAATTAAGTTGGGAAGTGGGAAAGGGAAGCACGTTTGTATTTACGTGATTGATCCAGAGATTTAGGGTACAGATTCCTCTTTTGGCTTTCACAGACCTGGTCTCTGAATGCAATTCCCATTGAGAAATTTATCATACAAGGCATAAGCAGTAGCAGCTGAGTTTCAAGTGAAATAACCAAAGGGACCTTTTATTGGTATTAATTTTATTTCAGTATTCAAGAAAAAAAAAGGATTCCTTCCTTCAAAAAGTCTGGGAGACAAATCTAGGAGACATTGAATGTAAAGAAGAACTTAGCTAAAATAAACATCATCCAATTGTGCTTTCCTTGGATATTGGTTCCTTAGGCCTTGTTTCTACTCTTCTTCAGCTTTATTTTAACAGTTTATAAAAGGGCAGAAAGAGAGTCGCCTGAGGTGCATTTTGCCACCAAACTGATGCCTCTTTTGGCCCATCCCCAGCAGCTGAGCACTGCAGAAGGCAGGGGCAGCTCACGCTGTGGCTCCTGCTCTTTCTCACGCTCCTTCTTGCCTGGTTCATTCAGCAATTGTGGTAACAACTGGTTTATACACTGCAGTGTTCAGTGCAGGCTTCCCAGCTGGGGTTCACCTGCAACTGTTCTTCCCTCCCCCCTGTACATTTTATCTATTTAAAGGTGTCACAGGTTAAGACTGCCAGTATAAAATAAAAGTACTGGGTTTGTTTGGCACTACAGTAAATTTTGGTTGATGTTAAGATGGGTTTTAATTTTCTGTAACTGCTTGAACTGATTAAATTAGCACAGGAGCAGGTACTTGCAAACAAGGAAAGACAGTTCCTGTTAACTGAATGAAAATTTGATTATATGGTGCTTAAATAGGACAAGATGTGATAACAAGGTATCATTGATAATATTAGAGTTTACAAAAAAGGGAGATACCACAGCAGGTGGATTTGAAAGCAGCAGGAGTGAACAAGTAGACAACTCAATATTCTGTGAACCTGTCTTGGGAACAAACACTTTCTTTATTCCTTAATTATTCAAAATCTGAATAAAACTCTCTTTGATGTGCATCTTAGATTGCTGTTATTTGTACGTGCTTCTGTAGGGCCGCAGAGTCATCCAGCAGCCAAGATTTTTGTGATGAAGCCCAATTTGGGAGCTTGAATTTTGCAGACCTCTTAGAAGCTTCCATTTCTTTCCTTTTCTATGTATTCTTTTGCCTACCTATAATCTACACAGTGCAGGACCAGAGAGATTATTTTGATCTCATTTTCATTACCAGTCATTAAAACTTGTTAGCTCAAATTTTTGCTTGTACTGTGTAGCTGAAAAATTCAGGTTCTGTTGATGATAAACTGCTGGTGCATAAACATCTGCTCACAAAAGGTTTCAAGTAAAAAAAGATATTTTTTTGCTGGAACAGACCCTATTTCAAAAGTGGTTGTCTAGCTCATACAAGACAAGTAAAGATAAAGATACTGGGTAATTTTAACTGTGAAGATATGGAGAATGTCCAAGTGTATGTGAGCTTCTGGCCTAACAGGAGTCCTTCATACAGAATACAAGAATTTGGGCAATAGAAGTTGAAATGTCAAGTTTTGCTACAAGCCAGGAAGAATATAAATACTTTGGGTCTGGATCTTTTGCAAAACACAACTACTTGCTAACCAAGGGTATTTCACACAGAATTTTACTCAAGTGTAGCTGAAGTTGGAAGGCGTCTCTGGAGTTCATCTAGTTTAGCCCCCTGCTCAGAGTAAGCCATATCAGCAACCTGTTCCAGCATTTGATCACTCTTAAAAGTAAAAAACAACAAACCAAAACAATGCAACAACCCTCCCCCAAAACCCAGGAAAAAATACTGAAACAGAATTTCCTGTATTTCACCTTGTGTCAATTTCTTTCTGTCCTTTCACTGGGCATCAATGAGAAGGGTCTTGTTTTGTATTGTCCCTGCATCCCTGTGGGAATTCATAAACAGTTTTACCTATTTAATCGGGAACAGATGAGGAAATTGTGTGGGATGTGTGGGTGTCTATGCTGTCCAGCTGTTTACTTCCAGAAGTAGACTTGGGAGTATTCACTTTCTTTTCAAATACAAGAACAAGAGGCATTGCCTGGCTCAGGCTATGAGCCACTAATTGCTGGAAGCTGGGACTATACAGGACATAAATATAACTGTGCTTGGTTTGTTCCTATATCTTCCCACAGACTTTGGTTACTGAGCTCTGTTTGGGATAGGATATTGAGGAAAACTGGGTTTTGGCATGACTTTGTACATCTGCTTTTACTTTCTAAGACTTTGGAGTAGTTTCGGAGGGATAGATGCCTTCCTGCAGGAAAGTAAAATTGCTCCTAGATGTTAATCTTGAAGCTTGATTATTATAATTGTAAATAAAGGCTAATAAGCTGTGTTTGTTTTGCTCGGCCTGGTTCTTGGTAGTGGGGGGCCACAGAGGTGGCTTCTGTGAGAAGCTGCCAGAAGCTTCCACCACATCCAGCAGAGCCAACCCCTGATGGCTCTGAGGATGGATGTTCTGCTGGCCAAGGCTGGGACAGTTAGAGATGGAGGTAACGCCTCTTTGATAACAGATTTAAGAAGAAATCAAAACAAAGTTGGTGGCACAGTTTTAATTTCTGTCTAGAGAAGAGGAGGAGTGAGAACATGTGAGAGAAACAGCAATGGAGACACCAAAGTCAGTGAGGAAGGAGGGGCAGGAGGTGCTCCAGGTGCCAGAGCTGAGGTGTCCCTGCAGTCTGTGGTGAGGCCGTGGGGAAGCAGCTGTGCCTGTACAGCCCATGGAGGCCACGGGGATGCAGAGATCCAGCCACAGCCCATGGAGGCCACGGGGATGCAGAGATCCAGCCACAGCCCATGGAGGCCACGGGGATGCAGAGATCCAGCCACAGCCCATGGAGGCCACGGGGATGCAGAGATCCAGCCACAGCCCATGGAGGCCACGGGGATGCAGAGATCCAGCCACAGCCCATGGAGGCCACGGGGATGCAGAGATCCAGCCACNCCACAGCCCATGGAGGCCATGGGGATGCAGAGATCCACCCACAGCCCATGGAGGCCATGGGGATGCAGAGATCCACCCACAGCCCATGGAGAGGTGCCCACGCTGGAGCGGGGATGCCCAGAGGGGCTGTGGTCTGGTGGGAGTCCCATGGAGAGAGACGCCTTGCTGCCGGGTTGGAACAGCCCGTCCTTGGAGGGCTGCACCCCGTGGCACCGTGACCCACAGCAGCAGGTTTGGGAGGACTGTTTGCCTGTGGGAGGAATTCATGCTGTAGCAGTTTTGGGAGGACTGCTGCTCGTGAGATTGGAGCATCGCTGGAGAAGCTCATGGAGAACTGTCCCTGTGGGAGGGGACCCCACAGTGCAGCAGGGAAACGACTTCTCCCCCTAAGCAGCAGAAGAAAATGTTGGGTGACGAACTGACCAAAAGCCCCAGCCCATCTCCCTGCACCGTCAGTGGGAAGGAGGGAGAGGTTGGGGGAAGTGGAGGGAAAGGTGTTTTAAGGGCTTATTTTACTTCTCATTGTCCTCCTATGATTTTGTTAGTAATAAATTCACTTAATATCTTGAAGTTGAGCCTGTTTTTCCCTTGATGGTAACTGATGAGTGTTTTCTCCCGGTCCTTATCTCAACTCATGAACCCTTCATTAAATCTTCTCTCCTCTGTCCAGCTGCAGGGCAGGGGAGGGTGAGTGACTGGTTGTCCGTGGGTGCCTGGAGCCTGGCCAGCGTCAAACCACAACACATGCATGTATTATCTCAGGTCTTGTTTGCTTTTTACAGAGTGTGAAATGAGCTTCTACTTGTAATTGTATGTTTTCTTGATTGATGTGAAGCTATTTTCTCTGTAAGCAGATACTTCTCAGTTTCTAGTTTTGCTCAAAGTATGCATAAAACAAAATTCGGAAAAAAAATTGAATTGCAAAGAAGTTCATTTCCTAATGCCTCAGGACAGCAAGAACTTCTGAGTTAGGAAATTACAAGCCCTTAACTTGACTGTTGACTCTTCCATTGAATGAAAGCTGTACATCAAGAGAGATCTCTCATTACATGATTACAGCACATATTCTCCTTGGAAGATACAAGGCACTTCCCCTTTGGGTCCTGTTTATGAATTTTTACAGCTTGGAGAACTTGAGAGGAAAGTGTATCTGCGACCAATGGAAACATAAAAGGGAAGAAAAGTTGCAAGACATCATAGACCTCCTGAAATCTCATGTCCCTGTGCTTCAAAGGCTTCTCCTGCTTTCTGAAAGTTGCTGTTTTTATCATTGCACACGATATCGCATCCTTTGGGATGAATTCTGCCAAATATCAATAGAATTATTTATATACAAAACTTGTCAGGTTAGCAAAAGCACAGGAATTCAGCTGGTCGTTAAAGAGCTAAGTGCATTTTAATGTACTGTATAGTGTATATTCCAGTGAGCACCAGCACTTCTTCCCTTTGCTGCGGCCTCTGTTTTCAGAGGCTGGGCTTGATTCTGAGCAAGAGAGCTTTTCTCCAACTCTACTGTCTTGGTTAACTGATTTCACACAGTCCTGAATGTGGTAATATGTAAAGCAAATCTATTTCAATGCAAAAGTATTCTGTAAAGTCTGTTACCTCTACAGGCCAAAATTAAGCTTAACGTGTTTTTTTGAAATTTGATCTATCCCCTGTTTCTTTCTGCTACCACTGTTGTCATTGTAGCCAAACTGTATGTAAACAGTTGTAAACACTTCTTAACAAATTTTCTAGTACTGTGAATTGCCTTGAAGGCACATATGGGCTAGAAAGAAAGAGGAAAATAGGGGATTTTTCCATATGGTCTGAATACTATATGATATTTTAGGAAGGCTATTTCCCATTTATATACATTCATCTCTTTGAATTTCAGTCTTTAAATCATTACCTTTTCTCTCAGGGCTGCTGTGAGGCTTAATTCATTAATGTCCATAGAGAGCTTTGAAATTGTTAGATAAAAGAGATTATAGAAGTGGAACATATTAAAGCAAAAATGTGAACTCACAACCTCTCTCTTCCTCTCCCTTACCTCACCTGTTCATGAAGATCTTTATAATCATATAAACTTACCTTAGAATCAAGGCAAATATATGTTCCTTTGATGTACAGATAACTGAGGTTGCAAATGCCCATTTTTTAAAGAATCTTTTTCATATTAACGAAGTTAATGTAAAAACTTCTTAGCCATGTTTTTAACCTTCTATTCTGTGCTTCCCCAATTAAAAAGCGGCCCTGGTTATATCCAGCTGAATCTTGTAGCACTGCATCAATGTTGAAAGATTCACACTGCTCTCTCCATAGGCTTACATTAGGAAAAAATAAGTTCCTCTATCAGGTTTATGCTGCTTCAGACTATGAAATAATCAGCACAATACAATCTTCACAAAACACATCATTTGTTTTCTAAATCTTCTCTATCCTAACATCTGCCCTGCTTTCTGTAAAGCAGATTCCTCATTTTCATGGGAGGATTGGAGAATTCAGATTAGCATGGTATCAGAAGATCTCTAGTCCAGACTTTTGCCCCAAGCGAGGAGATCAGATCAGGTTTCTCAGGGATGTGTCCAGGCAGAGAATGTATTTGCCTACCAACTTCTGTCTGGAATCACTAAATTGTCCATGAACTCAGTTGCTTCCATTTCCATCTCTGTAGCCATAAGATTGTCCATGGTCATTCCCGGTAACTTCTTGCTCCCTGCAAAGAAAACTGGAGAGAGGGGAGGGTGAGAACTGATAATAAACCTAAGAGAACTGTTAATGAGCCTTTTTTGAGACCTTGGAGCACACTATATTTAAGGACAGAATTAGAGCAAGGAAATAAAGGTTGCCATCTCATTCTTAGTCTGGATATTGGAAGTCCCATTATCCAGGCCTGCTAAGATAAGAATTCCCTCTTTGCTGTAGCCATTAATTAAAATCTGTGGAGAGCTGCTTTTCCCAGGCACTCATGACCACCCTCTTTATCCACACGTGGCACCCTGTACTATCTTTCACTGTCTCCAAGAGGAAAGGCTCAGTTCCCTGTCTTCTGAGTCAGCATGAAAAGACCAACCTGCTGCAGAAGGATTCAGTTCCCTCTGCAGTGCTGGTCTTACAGCCCCCAGCTGGGCAATGCTTTGTGGTATTGCAATCTTTACTGAAAAATAGGGCAGAGAACTCTTTGCCACCATCCTTAATTCAAGGCTCAGTTACAACATTCCAGATATCCAGATTGTCCAAGACAGAGCAGTTGGTCATGCTTTTAAGAAGATACCACTGTAGTGTTTCTCATCTTCCTGCTGGAGTTCATTTCTGACAACAGCCAATGTATTTCAGAGATTGTCCTTTCTGCTGCTGCTGTGACATTATCCTGCTCTTCCAGTTCAGCCATCTAAAGTCAGTAGGAAACTCTAGTGACCTCTTTATTTGCAGACAGAGCAGATATCTACAAGCCAATTGTGGAGAGTAGCTAGTTTCAATCTATATTTAAATACTCCAATAAGCATATGGTTATTCAGATTTCTCTTTAAAATTCAGGTCTGAAAGTTTCTCCTGTATTACATAAGCATGTGTTGATATAATCTGGAATTTTGAATTGACTGTAATATTGCTACTAGATATTAGACTAGAGTTGTTTTACCACCACTTTGTCCTCAAAGGAGAATTAATCATTGACTTAACTAGAATGCTAATAAGAATTATTGTGTTTTTATGCATATGTTGATTTATTTAACTTTTTCAGCCTTCTAGGTCCCTTTTGAAAACAAGCTTAGCCAACCGAACATAACAAGCTTTTACTTGAGTGTGTGTAAATGTTAAGTAAACAAAATATTTTTGTTGCTTATGCTTGCAGTATTCAGCTTCATTAAACATGTTTGTACACAGTCTATGGCCTTTTGCAGTATACATGACTAACTTGTAAGACACATTTCATTCACATAAAAGAAGACATGGAAAATGTGTTTTGGAGAACTTGCTTGAGTGTAGCTCTCTTGAGGCACTCTCAAGGTGTCCTGTTCAAGCAAAACAGAGATCTCAAATCTTGAAAACTGTGAGGTGAAAAAGGACTGTCGTGGTTTAACCCCAACCAGTAGCCAAGCCCCTCACAGCCACTCATTTACTTACCCAGCAGTTGGACTTGGAAGAGAATTTATGTCGTGAGTTGAGATAAAGACAGTTTTTAACAGGGAAAGCAAAACCATGCACACAAGCTAAGCAAAGCAAGGAATTAATTCCCTACTTCCCAAGGACAAGCAGGAGCTCAACCATCCCAGGAAAGCAGGGTCCCATCACGTGTAATGGTTACTTGGTAACACAAAAGCCATCATCCATGTATTCTTACCAAAGAGGTAGAGTACCCACCTTTTAACAAATACAGGGGACATAATTCTTTGAGAATGGTTGTCCTTTTTCTTTTAAGGCTGTCATTTAAATTTAGTGTTTTAGCTTTCTCTTTAGCCTAATGGTTTTCAAATCACAGGAGAGGTACACGGGTGAAACAGCTCCTAAAATATTATATACCTGTCACATTCCATTGATCAGCACTTGATTTCATTTTCCAAGCCTGAATGTTCTTTACATTACAGAGGTCTTTCATATTTAAAAAGGAAAAACAATCCCCCTCATGCCAAACAGTACAATAAAAACGACAGCATCTGACTGTCCTAAAGAAAACTTGTTAGCTATTTCAAGAGTTAATCTTTCAAAGATTATATTGGATTTCAGAGAGATAGATTCTAAAGATGCATTCTACCCCCAAAGCAACAACTTTCCTTAATGTACATGCATTACACAGTAACATCTTAAAAAATGCAAAATAAGATATTTTTAAGAATTCATTGCCTAAAGTCGGAACTTATATGAACATCCAAATTGATTAGCTGCAGTCAAAAGCTAAAAGGTACATAACAGAGCCTGAAAAATTAATGAAAGCTTT
This sequence comes from Climacteris rufus, assembly GCA_013398175.1. Taxonomy (NCBI): domain Eukaryota; kingdom Metazoa; phylum Chordata; class Aves; order Passeriformes; family Climacteridae; genus Climacteris; species Climacteris rufus. The sequence continues at coordinate 1,628,873 of VZRZ01008454.1, read as the reverse complement.
CCTATTTTAGTTTAACATCCCTGTTTTCTGCTATCTAAACACTCCTACCATTGCAGCCATCAGTTCTGTAACAGAATGTTTTACCAGACCCTGCAGCAGACACACAGACAAATGAACTCAAGATTGTCCTCAAAAGTCTGTGAAAACACCTCAGGAAATGTTGGCTCTTACAGCCTATGGATCAAAGCTGAATTATCTGAAGCTGTATGATTTAAATTCTTTAGATGATGAATTGCATGTAGCTCTTCATGAAGGTTTTGTTTTCTAATTATGAAACATTTTTCACTTGCAATAAAAACTAGTTCTTTAAGAATATGAATAATATTCAGTATTTTTAGGCATCTTTTAATGTGTTCGAGCTGAACTTTCTCTGACATTTAGTAGTGTCAGAAAAAAGGCCCTTGCAAAGGAAGCCTCATATTTCCAGATGCTCACGGCAAAGAGTGGGTTTATGGCATCACGTCTTGCACAGCATTTAAGAAGCCCTGTATGGCACTGGTAATTAAACTTCATCAGGCCAGGTCCTGCTGTCCATGCTGAGATCACAACTCCAAAGCATGGCCAGTGTTAGTGTGCACTCAGTCTGGGGACTCCATTCCTCTGAGTTCCATCTAAGATGAAGGGCTTGTTTAGTACAAATCCTGTGGAATTTGTGGTCAAAGGCAATTCTTGATTTAATGCATTTACAGCGCATGGCTGGCATTTACACTTTGTCCTGTGGGAACGTGGTGTGCTTCCACAGCACCCAGGTGGGCTTAGAAGACATAAAGGTGACAGATTCAGGAGTCCTGGGTCCCAGGCTGCTGCTCCCACCCCACCATTTCCCTTCTCTGAACATACTAAATGGCTTTTTCATAGGAACTGTGTTGGGATTTGAATGACATTATCCCTGGACTGAAGGTGTGCATTTACAGTGTTTTGTTACTGATTTTTATAGGACAATGACTGTTAGTTTTTTTTCCTGTATGGACTCTTAAATAAAAGAATTATTGCTGTGTTAATGTACAATGAGAACTTGGACTTTGATAATTATCTTTTTAGGGTCTAAGGTTGTGATTTAACAGATGATTACTTTTACCTATCTAGCAGGCTGGAACACATCAAAAGGATAAGAACCAATAAAAAGGGGAATAGCTTGTGGTGAAGATGCTGATTTAGTTGGGAGACGTGATCTTGGCAAATTCTCCTCATCAGCTCTGTGCCATGGCTTTCTGTTACTAAAACAGAGATTTAAATGTTGAGTTTTTCTCCCTTGCCTTTTGTCTGTCTAGATTATAAGCACTGGTGAGGGTACATATGTGCAACACCTTGTATGTTAGTGCTTCTTGCTACAACCATAACATTTAATCAATAAAAATATGCCTTGTGCTTCTTTGATTGATAAAATGCTGAATGTCTCACTAGTTTGAGCTAGAGAGGAACATGTATTTCAGATGACCTTTAAAAGGAAAGAGTAGGAGATCACTGTCCTTGCCTTTCAGTTGGTGGGTCTGAAGCCAGTAATGCAAATTTTTAGGCTCTTGGCATGCAAATTAACAAAAGTGGTAGCAGTACACACGTCTTTTCAAAGCTCAAAGCATCACATGTGCACAGGGAAAAAAATAGAAAAGGTTACACTTCTGTAGTTCTCTACAGTCAAGCATTCTTTCAAAGGGAAAATCCATCACTTTGAAGAATTTACAGAAGAAAACCTCCACAGCAGCTAAAGCTGCAGGCAAACGAGTGAAAGGCAAAATGCAACTGCTGAGAAAAATAAATAAGGGCCTTTACAGCAGTCCCGTTGAATTGAAATTTTCCTTTATCACAGACTAGGCTGTTCTAATCTTCTTTTCTACCTCTAGCCACATATTTTGAAAGCAGATTTTCTAAACATCAGAATTTTACAGTAGAAGGAGAGTTTCTTACTAATGTATTATAAACCATCTCTTACCATACTAAAGCACCACCTGAATTTGCCAAGGAACCAGTTTTGCTTTATTTTCTCATTCCTGTTGTCTACATGGGAAATTTCAGTACAGAAAAATGGCAGTTGAGTCACACATTGACAGAAATGTCATCTTCCTGAGGCCTCGGAGCACTGGCCAGACTGAGAGTCACAGTGATGCCTTCTGCAAGACACGTTGTCCCCAAAGGCCCCAAGGGCCGCAGCAGCCCAGGTGTTTGTGACATCTTGTTTTTCCAGGTAAGCTTAAACAAAACCCCAGGCAACCTAAGTTCATGGGTTACTTTTTACAGAGGCCACACACTTTGACATTTACAGTACAGAACTAAAGAAATGGTCTAAGTGAGATGTAAATTCTATTTACTGGTGTTCCAGGTTAGCAGATGCACCGAACACTGGGGTTGAAAGCTGTAACTCTGCTGAATCAACAGCCTCGAGGATAAAGCTAAAAGCAGGGTGAGGCTGTAGCCATAATTTTATTTGGGGTTGAACTGAGTTTTCGATGCTTAAGAATAAAGTGTCACAGAAAGAGTCACATGGAGGATGAACCAGCAAGTTTAGACAGAAAATGAGGAATATGCCGTGAAAACCTGGGCTGGTGCCAGGATAAGAAGGGTGAAGGCTGATGATGCTCCTGAATATGTGCTCCCATGAAACAGGAACCCTTTCTCTTCTCACTGGTCTCTCTTGAAAGGTGTTTAGCAGTAGCCATCCTGGGTTTCTCAGACTGTANCATGGAGGATGAACCAGCAAGTTTAGACAGAAAATGAGGAATATGCCGTGAAAACCTGGGCTGGTGCCAGGATAAGAAGGGTGAAGGCTGATGATGCTCCTGAATATGTGCTCCCATGAAACAGGAACCCTTTCTCTTCTCACTGGTCTCTCTTGAAAGGTGTTTAGCAGTAGCCATCCTGGGTTTCCTCAGACTGTAGTCAAGAGCAGGCAGTGAACCATGACCAGCTGATTGCCTTCAGAAATCAACAGTCCCTCAACATACTTCTGTGGCCTCCAGCCAGCCTCGACTTTGATGGTAACATTCTGCTCAGAGCAGAGCGTGTTACAGCACTCCCAGTATACAAAGCACATTTCAGTTTGGGGCTAAATCTTTCCTTACAGACCCTGTGTGTTTTGCATCTGTGCTAATATTTGCTAGCACTTCTTTACTTTCCCCACAGAAGTTGTGCGGGCTGGGGAGGGTGACCAAGGCTGCCTGAGGTCTGCTGAGGCCAGAAACTTGTGTTGGAGCAAAGCTGGCTTCTGCTGAGCCTTCTGGAGTGTAGTTACCAGAAGTGGTGTTGAGCTGCCTAAGTGGCTCTGTGAGGAGTGAACTCACCTCCAGCCCGGCTTATTAGCTCTGGCTTGTTAAAGCCTGCCAGGCTCCAGAGCAGGCTGGCCCAGTTCCAAGCAATGCCAGGATCTGCATTAATAAGAGGGTGATACCCTGTTTACATTAGGTTTTTTTGAATGAATACCTAATCAAGACGCGTTTGGTACCAACAATATACGGCATTAACAGTGCTGTGCCAGCAACACGGCCTTGTGGCATCCCTCGGGCCACATCCCCCGGACCTGTGTGCCCGAGGTCCTGCAGCGATGCTCCTCCATCCCAAGTCCCGGAGATGGGATGAAGGACAGCGGGCTGGGCAGAGCACGGACACGACATGCTCTGTCCAAAACCCTGCCCGCACCGCTCTGCTCTGCTGGGCGGGTTTCTCGGGGCAGGTGATGCAGAGGAGCCGAAGGGGCAGGTGGCCGAGGGAGGGGTCCGCTGCCGCCTGGAAAGCGGCTCCTCGCGGTCCCGGCCGGCCGCATCCCCGCCTTCCAATGGCGTGGCGGTCCCACGTGGGAGCCCCCGCGGGTGGGCGGCGCGGGCGGCGCTGCGGGGAGGGAGGAGGAGGAGGGAGCGGGCACGGCGAAGGGCGGGCGCTCGTTGTCCTGGCGACGCCAGACGGAGTTGTGGCGGCGGCGCGGAGCGGCGGCGCTGGAGCCGGAGCCGGAGCCGGGCGTGCAGGGCGGCCCCGAGCCCTGCCC